>CAXCFB010000027.1:0-131000 GCA_963981305.1 Rupicapra rupicapra | reverse complement strand
TTCCCCTGGGGGCCCACGTGATTTCCCCTTGGGGCCCACGTGATTTCCCCTGGGGGCCCACGTGATTTGCCCTGGGGGCCCTCGTGATTTCCCCTGGGGGCCCACGTGATTGCCCCACCTGGCCCACGTGATTGCCACACAAGGCCCACGTGATTTCCCCTGGGGGCCCACGTGATTTCCCCTGGGGGCCCACGTGATTGCTCCACCTGGCCCACGTGATTGCCCCACCTGGCCCACGTGATTTCCCCTGGGGGCCCAGGTGATTTCCCCTGGGGGCCCACGTGATTTACCCTGGGGGCCCACG
Organism: Rupicapra rupicapra; assembly: GCA_963981305.1. NCBI lineage: Eukaryota > Metazoa > Chordata > Mammalia > Artiodactyla > Bovidae > Rupicapra > Rupicapra rupicapra. The sequence continues at coordinate 130,696 of CAXCFB010000027.1, read as the reverse complement.
TGATTTCCCCTGGGGGCCCACGTGATTTCCCCTGGGGGCCCACGTGATTTCCCCTGGGGGCCCACGTGATTTCCATTGGGGGCCCACGTGATTGCTCCACCTGGCCCACGTGATTGCCCCACCTGGCCCACGTGATTCCCCTGGGGGCCCACGTGATTTCCCCTGGGGGCCCACGTGATTTCCCCTGGGGGCCCACGTGATTTCCCCTGGGGGCCCACGTGATTTGCCCTGGGGGCCCACGTGATTTCCCCTGGGGGCCCACGTGATTTCCCCTGGGGGCCCACGTGATTTCCCCTGGGGGCCCACGTGATTTGCCCTGGGGGCCCTCGTGATTTCCCCTGGGGGCCCATGTGATTGCCCCACCTGGCCCACGTGATTGCCCCACCTGGCCCACGTGATTTCCCCTGGGGGCCCACGTGATTTCCCCTGGGGGCCCACGTGATTTCCCCTGGGGGCCCACGTGATTTCCCCTGGGGGCCCACGTGATTTCCCCTGGGGGCCCACGTGATTTCCCCTGGGGGCCCACGTGATTTCCCCTGGGGGCCCACGTGATTGCTCCACCTGGCCCACGTGATTGCCCCACCTGGCCCACGTGATTGCCCCACCTGGCCCACGTGATTTCCCCTGGGGGCCCACGTGATTTCCCCTGGGGGCCCACGTGATTTCCCCTGGGGGCCCACGTGATTTCCCCTGGGGGCCCACGTGATTTCCCCTGGGGGCCCACGTGATTTCCCCTGGGGGCCCACGTGATTTGCCCTGGGGGCCCTCGTGATTTCCCCTGGGGGCCCACGTGATTGCCCCACCTGGCCCACGTGATTTCCCCTGGGGGCCCACGTGATTTCCCCTGGGGGCCAACGTGATTTCCCCTGTGGTCCCACGTGATTTCCCCTGGGGGCCCACGTGATTTCCCCTTGGGGCCCACGTGATTTCCCCTGGGGGCCCACGTGATTTGCCCTGGGGGCCCTCGTGATTTCCCCTGGGGGCCCACGTGATTGCCCCACCTGGCCCACGTGATTGCCACACCTGGCCCACGTGATTTCCCCTGGGGGCTCACGTGATTTCCCCTGCGGGCCCACGTGATTGCTCCACCTGGCCCACGTGATTGCCCCACCTGGCCCACGTGATTTCCCCTGGGGGCCCACGTGATTTCCCCTGGGGGCCCACGTGATTTCCCCTGGGGGCCCACGTGATTTCCCCTGGGGGCCCACGTGATTTCCCCTGGGGGCCCACGTGATTTCCCCTGGGGGCCCACGTGATTTCCCCTGGGGGCCCACGTGATTTCCCCTGGGGGCCCACGTGATTTCCCCTGGGGGCCCACGTGATTTCCCCTGGGGGCCCACGTGATTTCCCCTGGGGGCCCACGTGATTTCCCCTGGGGGCCCACGTGATTTCCCCTGGGGGCCCACGTGATTTCCCCTGGGGGCCCACGTGATTTGCCCTGGGGGCCCTCGTGATTTCCCCTGGGGGCCCATGTGATTGCCCCACCTGGCCCACGTGATTGCCCCACCTGGCCCACGTGATTTCCCCTGGGGGCCCACGAGATTTCCCCTGGGGGCCCACGTGATTTGCCCTGGGGGCCCACGTGATTTCCCCTGGGGGCCCACGTGATTTCCCCTGGGGGCCCACGTGATTGCTCCACCTCGCCCACGTGATTGCCCCACCTGGCCCACGTGATTGCCCCACCTGGCCCACGTGATTTCCCCTGGGGGCCCACGTGATTTCCCCTAGGGGCCCTCGTGATTTCCCCTGGGGGCCCACGTGATTTCCCCTGGGGGCCCACGTGATTTCCCCTGGGGGCCCACGTGATTTCCCCTGGGGGCCCACGTGATTTCCCCTGGGGGCCCACGTGATTGCTCCACCTGGCCCACGTGATTGCCACACCTGGCCCACGTGATTGCCCCTGGGGGCCCACGTGATTTCCCCTGGGGGCCCACGTGATTTCCCCTGGGGGCCCACGTGATTGCTCCACCTGGCCCACGTGATTGCCCCTAGTGGCCCACGTGTTTGCCCCACCTGGCCCACGTGATTGCCCCTCCTGGCCCACGTGTTTGCCCCACCTGGCCCACGTGATTTCCCCTGGGGGCCCACGTGATTTCCCCTGGGGGCCCACGTGATTTCCCCTGGGGGCCCACGTGATTTCCACTGGGGGCCCACGTGATTTCCCCTGGGGGCCCACGTGATTTCCCGTGGGGGCCCACGTGATTTCCCCTGGGGGCCCACGTGATTTCCCCTGGGGGCCCACGTGATTTCCCCTGGTGGCCCACGTGATTTGCCCTGGGGGACCACGTGATTCCCCTGGGGGCCCACGTGATTTCCCCTGGGGGCCCACGTGATTGCTCCACCTGGCCCACGTGATTGCCCCACCTGGCCCACGTGATTTCCCCTGGGGGCCAACGTGATTTCCCCTGGGGGCCCACGTGATTTCCCCTGGGGCCCCACGTGATTTCCCCTGGGGTCCCACGTGATTTCCCCTGGGGGCCAACGTGTTTTCCCCTGGGGGCCCACGTGATTTACCCTGGGGGCCCACGTGATTTACCCTGGTGGCCCACGTTATTTCCCCTGTGGGCCCACGTGATTTCCCCTGGGGGCCCACGTGATTTCCCCTGGCGGCCCACGTGATTTGCCCTGGGGGCCCACGTGATTTCCCCTGGGGGCCCACGTGATTTCCCCTGGGGGCCCACGTGATTGCTCCACCTGGCCCACGTGATTGCCCCACCTGGCCCACGTGATTGCCCCACCTGGCCCACGTGATTTCCCCTGGGGGCCCACGTGATTTCCCCTGGTGGCCCACGTGATTTCCCCTGGGGGCCCACGTGATTTCCCCTGGGGGCCCACGTGATTTCCCCTGGGGGCCCACGTGATTTCCCCTGGGGGCCCACGTGATTTCCCCTGGGGGCCCACGTGATTTCCCCTGGTGGCCCACGTGATTTGCCCTGGGGGACCACGTGATTTCCCCCGGGGGCCCACGTGATTTCCCCTGGGGGCCCACGTGATTGCTCCACCTGGCCCACGTGATTGCCCCACCTGGCCCACGTGATTTCCCCTGGGGGCCAACGTGATTTCCCCTGGGGGCCCACGTGATTTCCCCTGGGGCCCCACGTGATTTCCCTTGGGGGCCCATGTGATTTCCCCTGGGGGCCAACGTGTTTTCCCCTGTGGGCCCACGTTATTTACCCTGGGGGCCCACGTGATTTACCCTGGGGCCCACGTTATTTCCCCTGGGGGCCCACGTGATTTCCCCTGGGGGCCCACGTGATTTCCCCTGGCGGCCCACGTGATTTGCCCTGGGGGCCCACGTGATTTCCCCTGGGGGCCCACGTGATTTCCCCTGGGGGCCCACGTGATTGCTCCACCTGGCCCACGTGATTTCCCCACCTGACCCACGTGATTGCCCCACCTGGCCCACGTGATTTCCCCTGGGGGCCCACGTGATTTCCCCTGGGGGCCCACGTGATTTCCCCTGGGGGCCCACGTGATTTCCCCTGGGGGCCCACGTGATTTCCCCTGGGGGCCCACGTGATTTCCCCTGGGGGCCCACGTGATTTCCCCTGGGGGCCCACGTGATTTGCCCTGGGGGCCCTCGTGATTTCCCCTGGGGGCCCACGTGATTGCCCCACCTGGCCCACGTGATTTCCCCTGGGGGCCCACGTGATTTCCCCTGGGGGCCCACGTGATTTCCCCTGGGGGCCCACGTGATTTCCCCTGGGGGCCCACGTGATTTCCCCTGGGGGCCCACGTGATTTCCCCTGGGGGCCCACGTGATTTCCCCTGGGGGCCCACGTGATTTCCCCTGGGGGCCCACGTGATTTCCCCTGGGGGCCCACGTGATTTCCCCTGGGGGCCCACGTGATTTCCCCTGGGGCACCACGTGATTTCCCTTGGGGGCCCACGTGATTTCCCCTGGGGGCCAACGTGTTTTCCCCTGGGGGCCCACGTTATTTACCCTGGGGGCCCACGTGATTTACCCTGGGGCCCACGTTATTTCCCCTGGGGGCCCACGTGATTTCCCCTGGGGGCCCACGTGATTTCCCCTGGCGGCCCACGTGATTTGCCCTGGGGGCCCACGTGATTTCCCCTGGGGGCCCACGTGATTTCCCCTGGGGGCCCACGTGATTGCGCCACCTGGCCCACATGATTGCCCCACCTGGCCCACGTGATTGCCCCACCTGGCCCACGTGATTTCCCATGGGGGCCCACGTGATTTCCCCTGGGGGCCCACGTGATTTCCCCTGGGGGCCCACGTGATTTCCCCTGGGGGCCCACGTGATTTCCCCTGGGGGCCCACGTGATTTCCCCTGGGGGCCCACGTGATTTCCCCTGGGGGCCCACGTGATTTGCCCTGGGGGCCCTCGTGATTTCCCCTGGGGGCCCACGTGATTGCCCCACCTGGCCCACGTGATTTCCCCTGGGGGCCCACGTGATTTCCCCTGGGGGCCCACGTGATTGCTCCACCTGGCCCACGTGATTGCCCCACCTGGCCCACGTGATTTCCCCTGGGGGCCCACGTGATTTCCCCTGGGGGCCCACGTGATTTCCCCTGGGGGCCCACGTGATTTCCCCTGGGGGCCCACGTGATTTCCCCTGGGGGCCCACGTGATTTCCCCTGGGGGCCCACGTGATTTCACCTGGGGTCCCACGTGATTTCCCCTGGGGGCCCACGTGATTGCTTCACCTGGCCCACGTGATTGCGCCACCTGGCCCACGTGATTTCCCCTGGGGCCCCACGTGATTTCCCCTGGGGGCCCACGTGATTTCCGCTGGGGGCCCACGTGATTTCCCCTGGGGGCCCACGTGATTGCTCCACCTGGCCCTAGTGATTGCCCCACCTGGCCCACGTGATTGCCCCTGGGGGCCCACGTGATTTCCCCTGGGGGCCCACGTGATTTCCCCTGGGGTCCCACGTGATTTCCCCTGGGGGCCCACGTGATTTCCCCTTGGGGCCCACGTGATTTCCCCTGGGGGCCCACGTGATTTGCCCTGGGGGACCTCGTGATTTCCCCTGGGGGCCCACGTGATTGCCCCACCTGGCCCACGTGATTGCCACACCTGGCCCACGTGATTTCACCTGGGGGCCCACGTGATTTCCCCTGGGGGCCCACGTGATTGCTCCACCTGGCCCACGTGATTGCCCCACCTGGCCCACGTGATTTCCCCTGGGGGCCCACGTGATTTCCCCTGGGGGCCCACGTGGGGGGCCCACGTGATTTCCCCTGGGGGCCCACGTGATTTCCCCTGGGGGCCCACGTGACGTGATTTCCCCTGGGGGCCCACGTGATTTCCCCTGGGGGCCCACGTGATTTCCCCTGGGGGCCCACGTGATTTCCCCTGGGGGCCCACGTGATTTCCCCTGGGGGCCCACGTGATTTCCCCTGGGGGCCCACGTGATTTCCCCTGGGGGCCCACGTGATTTGCCCTGGGGGCCCTCGTGATTACCCCTGGGGGCCCCCGTGCTCGCCCCACCTGGCCCTCGTGATTGCGCCACCTGGCCCACGTGATTTCCCCTGGGGGCCCACGTGATTTCCCCTGGGGGCCCTCGTGATTTCCCCTGGGGGCCCACGTGATTTCCCCTGGGGGCCCACGTGATTTCCCCTGGGGGCCCACGTGATTTCCCCTGGGGGCCCACGTGATTTCCCCTGGGGGCCCACGTGATTGCTCCACCTGGCCCACGTGATTGCCACACCTGGCCCACGTGATTGCCCCTGGGGGCCCACGTGATTTCCCCTGGGGGCCCACGTGATTTCCCCTGGGGGCCCACGTGATTGCTCCACCTGGCCCACGTGATTGCCCCTAGTGGCCCACGTGTTTGCCCCACCTGGCCCACGTGATTGCCCCTCCTGGCCCACGTGTTTGCCCCACCTGGCCCACGTGATTTCCCCTGGGGGCCCACGTGATTTCCCCTGGGGGCCCACGTGATTTCCCCTGGGGGCCCACGTGATTTCCACTGGGGGCCCACGTGATTTCCCCTGGGGGCCCACGTGATTTCCCGTGGGGGCCCACGTGATTTCCCCTGGGGGCCCACGTGATTTCCCCTGGGGGCCCACGTGATTTCCCCTGGTGGCCCACGTGATTTGCCCTGGGGGACCACGTGATTTCCCCTGGGGGCCCACGTGATTTCCCCTGGGGGCCCACGTGATTGCTCCACCTGGCCCACGTGATTGCCCCACCTGGCCCACGTGATTTCCCCTGGGGGCCAACGTGATTTCCCCTGGGGGCCCACGTGATTTCCCCTGGGGCCCCACTTGATTTCCCCTGGGGTCCCACGTGATTTCCCCTGGGGGCCAACGTGTTTTCCCCTGGGGGCCCACGTGATTTACCCTGGGGGCCCACGTGATTTACCCTGGGGGCCCACGTTATTTCCCCTGGGGGCCCACGTGATTTCCCCTGGGGGCCCACGTGATTTCCCCTGGCGGCCCACGTGATTTGCCCTGGGGGCCCACGTGATTTCCCCTGGGGGCCCACGTGATTTCCCCTGGGGGCCCACGTGATTGCTCCACCTGGCCCACGTGATTGCCCCACCTGGCCCACGTGATTGCCCCACCTGGCCCACGTGATTTCCCCTGGGGGCCCACGTGATTTCCCCTGGGGGCCCACGTGATTTCCCCTGGGGGCCCACGTGATTTCCCCTGGGGGCCCACGTGATTTCCCCTGGGGGCCCACGTGATTTCCCCTGGGGGCCCACGTGATTTCCCCTGGGGGCCCACGTGATTTGCCCTGGGGGCCCTCGTCATTTCCCCTGGGGGCCCACGTGATTGCCCCACCTGGCCCACGTGATTTCCCCTGGGGGCCCACGTGATTTCCCCTGGGGGCCCACGTGATTGCTCCACCTGGCCCAGGTGATTGCGCCACCTGGCCCACGTGATTTCCCCTGGGGGCCCACGTGATTTCCCTTGGGGGCCCACGTGATTTCCGCTGGGGGCCCACGTGATTTCCCCTGGGGGCCCACGTGATTTCCCCTGGGGGCCCACGTGATTTCCCCTGGGGGCCCACGTGATTTCCCCTGGGGGCCCACGTGATTTCCCCTGGGGGCCCACGTGATTGCTCCACCTGGCCCACGTGATTGCCCCACCTGGCCCACGTGATTTCCCCTGGGGGCCCACGTGATTTCCCCTGGGGGCCCACGTGATTTCCCCTGGGGGCCCACGTGATTTCCCCTGGGGGCCCACGTGATTTTACCTGGGGGCCCACGTGATTTCCCCTGGGGGCCCACGTGATTGCTCCACCTGGCCCACGTGATTGCCCCACCTGGCCCACGTGATTTCCCCTGGGGGCCCACGTGATTTCCCCTGGGGGCCCATGTGATTTCCCCTGGGGGCCCACGGGATTTCCCCTGGGGGCCCACGTGATTTCCCCTGGGGGCCCACGTGATTTGCCCTGGGGGCCCTCGTGATTTCCCCTGGGGGCCCACGGGATTGCTCCACCTGGCCCACGTGATTGCCCCTCCTGGCCCACGTGTTTGCCCCACCTGGCCCACGTGATTTCCCCTGGGGGCCCACGTGATTTCCCCTGGGGGCCCACGTGATTTCCCCTGGGGGCCCACGTGATTTCCCCTGGGGGCCCACGTGATTGCTCCACCTGGCCCACGTGATTGCCCCACCTGGCCCACGTGATTTCCCCTGGGGGCCCACGTGATTTCCCCTGGGGGCCCACGTGATTTCCCCTGGGGGCCCACGTGATTTCCCCTGGGGGCCCATGTGATTTCCCCTGGGGGCCCACGTGATTTCCCCTGGGGGCCCACGTGATTGCTCCACCTGGCCAACGTGATTGCCCCACCTGGCCCACGTGATTTCCCCTGGGGGCCCACGTGATTTCCCCTGGGGGCCCACGTGATTTCCCCTGGGGGCCCACGTGATTTCCCCTGGGGGCCCACCTGATTTCACCTGGGGGCCCACGTGATTTCCCCTGGGGGCCCACGTGATTGCTCCACCTGGCCCACGTGATTGCCCCACCTGGCCCACGTGATTTCCCCTGGGGGCCCACGTGATTTCCCCTGGGGGCCCACGTGATTTCCCCTGGGGGCCCACGTGATTGCTCCACCTGGCCAACGTGATTGCCCCACCTGGCCCACGTGATTGCCCCTGGGGGCCCACGTGATTTCCCCTGGGGGCCCACGTGATTTCCCCTGGGGTCCCACGTGATTTCCCCTGGGGGCCCACGTGATTTCCCCTTGGGGCCCACGTGATTTCCCCTGGGGGCCCACGTGATTTGCCCTGGGGGCCCTCGTGATTTCCCCTGGGGGCCCACGTGATTGCCCCACCTGGCCCACGTGATTGCCCCACCTGGCCCACGTGATTTCCCCTGGGGGCCCACGTGATTTCCCCTGGGGGCCCACGTGATTGCTCCACCTGGCCCACGTGATTGCCCCACCTGGCCCACGTGATTTCCCCTGGGGGCCCACGTGATTTCCCCTGGGGGCCCACGTGATTTCCCCTGGGGGCCCACGTGATTTCCCCTGGGGGCCCACGTGATTTCCCCTGGGGGCCCACGTGATTTCCCCTGGGGGCCCACGTGATTTCCCCTGGGGGCCCACGTGATTTCCCCTGGGGGCCCACGTGATTTCCCCTGGGGGCCCACGTGATTTCCCCTGGGGGCCCACGTGATTTCCCCTGGGGGCCCACGTGATTTCCCCTGGGGGCCCACGTGATTTGCCCTGGGGGCCCTCGTGATTTCCCCTGGGGGCCCATGTGATTGCCCCACCTGGCCCACGTGATTGCCCCACCTGGCCCACGTGATTTCCCCTGGGGGCCCACGTGATTTGCCCTGGGGGCCCACGTGATTTCCCCTGGGGGCCCACGTGATTTCCCCTGGGGGCCCACGTGATTGCTCCACCTGGCCCACGTGATTTCCCCACCTGGCCCACGTGATTGCCCCACCTGGCCCACGTGATTTCCCCTGGGGGCCCACGTGATTTCCCCTAGGGGCCCTCGTGATTTCCCCTGGGGGCCCACGTGATTTCCCCTGGGGGCCCACGTGATTTCCCCTGGGGGCCCACGTGATTTCCCCTGGGGGCCCACGTGATTTCCCCTGGGGGCCCACGTGATTGCTCCACCTGGCCCACGTGATTGCCACACCTGGCCCACGTGATTGCCCCTGGGGGCCCACGTGATTTCCCCTGGGGGCCCACGTGATTTCCCCTGGGGGCCCACGTGATTGCTCCACCTGGCCCACGTGATTGCCCCTAGTGGCCCACGTGTTTGCCCCACCTGGCCCACGTGATTGCCCCTCCTGGCCCACGTGTTTGCCCCACCTGGCCCACGTGATTTCCCCTGGGGGCCCACGTGATTTCCCCTGGGGGCCCACGTGATTTCCCCTGGGGGCCCACGTGATTTCCACTGGGGGCCCACGTGATTTCCCCTGGGGGCCCACGTGATTTCCCGTGGGGGCCCACGTGATTTCCCCTGGGGGCCCACGTGATTTCCCCTGGGGGCCCACGTGATTTCCCCTGGTGGCCCACGTGATTTGCCCTGGGGGACCACGTGATTTCCCCTGGGGGCCCACGTGATTTCCCCTGGGGGCCCACGTGATTGCTCCACCTGGCCCACGTGATTGCCCCACCTGGCCCACGTGATTTCCCCTGGGGGCCAACGTGATTTCCCCTGGGGGCCCACGTGATTTCCCCTGGGGCCCCACGTGATTTCCCCTGGGGTCCCACGTGATTTCCCCTGGGGGCCAACGTGTTTTCCCCTGGGGGCCCACGTGATTTCCCCTGGGGGCCCACGTGATTTACCCTGGGGGCCCACGTTATTTCCCCTGGGGGCCCACGTGATTTCCCCTGGGGGCCCACGTGATTTCCCCTGGCGGCCCACGTGATTTGCCCTGGGGGCCCACGTGATTTCCCCTGGGGGCCCACGTGATTTCCCCTGGGGGCCCACGTGATTGCTCCACCTGGCCCACGTGATTGCCCCACCTGGCCCACGTGATTGTCCCACCTGGCCCACGTGATTTCCCCTGGGGGCCCACGTGATTTCCCCTGGGGGCCCACGTGATTTCCCCTGGGGGCCCACGTGATTTCCCCTGGGGGCCCACGTGATTTGCCCTGGGGGCCCTCGTCATTTCCCCTGGGGGCCCACGTGATTGCCCCACCTGGCCCACGTGATTTCCCCTGGGGGCCCACGTGATTTCCCCTGGGGGCCCACGTGATTGCTCCACCTGGCCCACGTGATTTCCCCTGGGGGCCCACGTGATTTCCCCTGGGGGCCCACGTGATTTCCCCTCGGGGCCCACGTGATTTCCCCTGGGGGCCCACGTGATTTCCCCTGGGGGCCCACGTGATTTCCCCTGGGGGCCCACGTGATTTCCCCTGGGGGCCCACGTGATTTCACCTGGGGGCCCACGTGATTTCCCCTGGGGGCCCACGTGATTGCTCCACCTGGCCCACGTGATTGCGCCACCTGGCCCACGTGATTTCCCCTGGGGGCCCACGTGATTTCCCCTGGGGGCCCACGTGATTTCCGCTGGGGGCCCACGTGATTTCCCCTGGGGGCCCACGTGATTTCCCCTGGGGGCCCACGTGATTTCCCCTAGGGGCCCACATGATTTCCCCTGGGGGCCCACGTGATTTCCCCTGGGGGCCCTCGTGATTTCCCCTGGGGGCCCACGAGATGTCCCCTGGGGGCCCACGTGATTTCCCCTGGGGGCCCACGTGATTGCCCCACCTGGCCCACGTGATTTCCCCTGGGGGCCCACGTGATTTCCCCTGGGGGCCCACGTGATTTCCCCTGGGGGCCCACGTGATTTCCCCTGGGGGCCCACGTGATTTCCCCTTGGGGCCCACGTGATTTCCCCTGGGGGCCCACGTGATTTGCCCTGGGGGCCCTCGTGATTTCCCCTGGGGGCCCACGTGATTGCCCCACCTAGCCCACGTGATTGCCACACACGGCCCACGTGATTTCCCCTGGGGGCCCACGTGATTTCCCCTGGGGGCCCACGTGATTGCTCCACCTGGCCCACGTGATTGCCCCACCTGGCCCACGTGATTTCCCCTGGGGGCCCAGGTGATTTCCCCTGGAGGCCCAGGTGATTTCCCCTGGGGGACCACGTGATTTCCCCTGGGGGCCCACGTGATTTCCCCTGGGGGCCCACGTGATTTCCCCTGGGGGCCCACGTGATTTCCATTGGGGGCCCACGTGATTGCTCCACCTGGCCCACGTGATTGCCCCACCTGGCCCACGTGATTCCCCTGGGGGCCCACGTGGTTTCCCCTGGGGGCCCACGTGATTTCCCCTGGGGGCCCACGTGATTTCCCCTGGGGGCCCACGTGATTTGCCCTGGGGGCCCACGTGATTTCCCCTGGGGGCCCACGTGATTTCCCCTGGGGGCCCACGTGATTTCCCCTGGGGGCCCACGTGATGTCCCCTGGGGGCCCTCGTGATTTCCCCTGGGGGCCCATGTGATTGCCCCACCTGGCCCACGTGATTGCCCCACCTGGCCCACGTGATTTCCCCTGGGGGCCCACGTGATTTCCCCTGGGGGCCCACGTGATTTCCCCTGGTGGCCCACGTGATTTCCCCTGGGGGCCCACGTGATTTGCCCTGGGGGCCCACGTGATTTCCCCTGGGGGCCCACGTGATTTCCCCTGGGGGCCCACGTGATTACTCCACCTGGCCCACGTGATTGCCCCACCTGGCCCACGTGATTGCCCCACCTGGCCCACGTGATTTCCCCTGGGGGCCCACGTGATTTCCCCTGGGGGCCCACGTGATTTCCCCTGGGGGCCCACGTGATTTCCCCTGGGGGCCCACGTGATTTCCCCTGGGGGCCCACGTGATTTGCCCTGGGGGCCCTCGTGATTTCCCCTGGGGGCCCACGTGATTGCCCCACCTGGCCCACGTGATTTCCCCTGGGGGCCCACGTGATTTCCCCTGGGGGCCCACGTGATTTCCCCTGGGGACCCACGTGATTTCACCTGGGGGCCCACGTGATTTCCCCTGGGGGCCCACGTGATTGCTTCACCTGGCCCACGTGATTGCGCCACCTGGCCCACGTGATTTCCCCTGGGGCCCCACGTGATTTCCCCTGGGGGCCCACGTGATTTCCGCTGGGGGCCCACGTGATTTCCCCTGGGGGCCCACGTGATTGCTCCACCTGGCCCTAGTGATTGCCCCACCTGGCCCACGTGATTGCCCCTGGGGGCCCACGTGATTTCCCCTGGGGGCCCACGTGATTTCCCCTGTGGTCCCACGTGATTTCCCCTGGGGGCCCACGTGATTTCCCCTTGGGGCCCACGTGATTTCCCCTGGGGGCCCACGTGATTTGCCCTGGGGGCCCTCGTGATTTCCCCTGGGGGCCCACGTGATTGCCCCACCTGGCCCACGTGATTGCCCCACCTGGCCCACGTGATTTCCCCTGGGGGCCCACGTGATTTCCCCTGGGGGCCCACGTGATTGCTCCACCTGGCCCACGTGATTGCCCCACCTGGCCCACGTGATTTCCCCTGGGGGCCCACGTGATTTCCCCTGGGGGCCCACGTGATTTCCCCTGGGGGCCCACGTGATTTCCCCTGGGGGCCCACGTGATTTCCCCTGGGGGCCCACGTGATTTCCCCTGGGGGCCCACGTGATTTCCCCTGGGGGCCCACGTGATTTCCCCTGGGGGCCCACGTGATTTCCCCTGGGGGCCCACGTGATTTCCCCTGGGGGCCCACGTGATTTCCCCTGGGGGCCCACGTGATTTGCCCTGGGGGCCCTCGTGATTTCCCCTGGGGGCCCATGTGATTGCCCCACCTGGCCCACGTGATTGCCCCACCTGGCCCACGTGATTTCCCCTGGGGGCCCACGTGATTGCTCCACCTGGCCCACGTGATTGCCCCTAGTGGCCCACGTGTTTGCCCCACCTGGCCCACGTGATTGCCCCTCCTGGCCCACGTGTTTGCCCCACCTGGCCCTCGTGATTTCCCCTGGGGGCCCACGTGATTTCCCCTGGGGGCCCACGTGATTTCCCCTGGGGGCCCACGTGATTTCCCCTGGGGGCCCACGTGATTTCCCCTGGGGGCCCACGTGATTTCCCCTGGGGGCCCACGTGATTTCCCCTGGGGGCCCACGTGATTTGCCCTGGGGGCCCTCGTCATTTCCCCTGGGGGCCCACGTGATTGCCCCACCTGGCCCACGTGATTTCCCCTGGGGGCCCACGTGATTTCCCCTGGGGGCCCACTTGATTTCCCCTTGGGGCCCACGTGATTTCCCCTGGGGGCCCACGTGATTTCCCCTGGGGGCCCACGTGATTTCCCCTGGGGGCCCACGTGATTTCCCCTGGGGGCCCACGTGATTGCTCCACCTGGCCCACGTGATTGCCACACCTGGCCCACGTGATTGCCCCTGGGGGCCCACGTGATTTCCCCTGGGGGCCCACGTGATTTCCCCTGGGGGCCCACGTGATTGCTCCACCTGGCCCACGTGATTGCCCCTAGTGGCCCACGTGTTTGCCCCACCTGGCCCACGTGATTGCCCCTCCTGGCCCACGTGTTTGCCCCACCTGGCCCACGTGATTTCCCCTGGGGGCCCACGTGATTTCCCCTGGGGGCCCACGTGATTTCCCCTGGGGGCCCACGTGATTTCCCCTGGGGGCCCACGTGATTTCCCCTGGAGGCCCACGGGATTTCCCCTGGGGGCCCACGTGATTTCCCGTGGGGGCCCACGTGATTTCCCCTGGGGGCCCACGTGATTTCCCCTGGGGGCCCACGTGATTTCCCCTGGTGGCCCACGTGATTTGCCCTGGGGGACCACGTGATTTCCCCTGGGGGCCCACGTGATTTCCCCTGGGGGCCCACGTGATTGCTCCACCTGGCCCACGTGATTGCCCCACCTCGCCCACGTGATTTCACCTGGGGGACAACGTGATTTCCCCTGGGGGCCCACGTGATTTCCCCTGGGGCCCCACGTGATTTCCCTTGGGGGCCCACGTGATTTCCCCTGGGGGCCAACGTGTTTTCCCCTGGGGGCCCACGTTATTTACCCTGGGGGCCCACGTGATTTACCCTGGGGCCCACGTTATTTCCCCTGGGGGCCCACGTGATTTCCCCTGGGGGCCCACGTGATTTCCCCTGGCGGCCCACGTGATTTGCCCTGGGGGCCCACGTGATTTCCCCTGGGGGCCCACGTGATTTCCCCTGGGGGCCCACGTGATTGCTCCACCTGGCCCACGTGATTGCCCCACCTGGCCCACGTGATTGCCCCACCTGGCCCACGTGATTTCCCCTGGGGGCCCACGTGATTTCCCCTGGGGGCCCACGTGATTTCCCCTGGGGGCCCACGTGATTTCCCCTGGGGGCCCACGTGATTTCCCCTGGGGGCCCACGTGATTTCCCCTGGGGGCCCACGTGATTTGCCCTGGGGGCCCTCGTGATTTCCCCTGGGGGGACACGTGATTGCCCCACCTGGCCCACGTGATTTCCCCTGGGGGCCCACGTGATTTCCCCTGGGGGCCCACGTGATTTCCCCTGGGGGCCCACGTGATTTCCCCTGGGGGCCCACGTGATTTCCCCTGGGGGCCCACGTGATTTCCCCTGGGGGCCCACGTGATTTCCCCTGGGGGCCCACGTGATTTCCCCTGGGGGCCCACGTGATTTCCCCTGGGGGCCCACGTGATTTCCCCTGGGGGCCCACGTGATTTCCCCTGGGGGCCCACGTGATTTCCCCTGGGGCCCCACGTGATTTCCCTTGGGGGCCCACGTGATTTCCCCTGGGGGCCAACGTGTTTTCCCCTGGGGGCCCACGTTATTTACCCTGGGGGCCCACGTGATTTACCCTGGGGCCCACGTGATTTCCCCTGGGGGCCCACGTGATTTCCCCTGGGGGCCCACGTGATTTCCCCTGGCGGCCCACGTGATTTGCCCTGGGGGCCCACGTGATTTCCCCTGGGGGCCCACGTGATTTCCCCTGGGGGCCCACGTGATTGCTCCACCTGGCCCACGTGATTGCCCCACCTGGCCCACGTGATTGCCCCACCTGGCCCACGTGATTTCCCCTGGGGGCCCACGTGATTTCCCCTGGGGGCCCACGTGATTTCCCCTGGGGGCCCACGTGATTTCCCCTGGGGGCCCACGTGATTTCCCCTGGGGGCCCACGTGATTTCCCCTGGGGGCCCACGTGATTTCCCCTTGGGGCCCACGTGATTTGCCCTGGGGGCCCTCGTGATTTCCCCTGGGGGCCCACGTGATTGCCCCACCTGGCCCACGTGATTTCCCCTGGGGGCCCACGTGATTTCCCCTGGGGGCCCACGTGATTGCTCCACCTGGCCCACGTGATTGCCCCACCTGGCCCACGTGATTTCCCCTGGGGGCCCACGTGATTTCCCCTGGGGGCCCACGTGATTTCCCCTGGGGGCCCACGTGATTTCCCCTGGGGGCCCACGTGATTTCCCCTGGGGGCCCACGTGATTTCCCCTGGGGGCCCACGTGATTTCACCTGGGGGCCCACGTGATTTCCCCTGGGGGCCCACGTGATTGCTTCACCTGGCCCACGTGATTGCGCCACCTGGCCCACGTGATTTCCCCTGGGGCCCCACGTGATTTCCCCTGGGGGCCCACGTGATTTCCGCTGGGGGCCCACGTGATTTCCCCTGGGGGCCCACGTGATTGCTCCACCTGGCCCTAGTGATTGCCCCACCTGGCCCACGTGATTGCCCCTGGGGGCCCACGTGATTTCCCCTGGGGGCCCACGTGATTTCCCCTGGGGTCCCACGTGATTTCCCCTGGGGGCCCACGTGATTTCCCCTTGGGGCCCACGTGATTTCCCCTGGGGGCCCACGTGATTTGCCCTGGGGGCCCTCGTGATTTCCCCTGGGGGCCCACGTGATTGCCCCACCTGGCCCACGTGATTGCCCCACCTGGCCCACGTGATTTCCCCTGGGGGCCCACGTGATTTCCCCTGGGGGCCCACGTGATTGCTCCACCTGGCCCACGTGATTGCCCCACCTGGCCCACGTGATTTCCCCTGGGGGCCCACGTGATTTCCCCTGGGGGCCCACGTGATTTCCCCTGGGGGCCCACGTGATTTCCCCTGGGGGCCCACGTGATTTCCCCTGGGGGCCCACGTGATTTCCCCTGGGGGCCCACGTGATTTCCCCTGGGGGCCCACGTGATTTCCCCTGGGGGCCCACGTGATTTCCCCTGGGGGCCCACGTGATTTCCCCTGGGGGCCCACGTGATTTCCCCTGGGGGCCCACGTGATTTGCCCTGGGGGCCCTCGTGAGTTCCCCTGGGGGCCCATGTGATTGCCCCACCTGGCCCACGTGAGTGCCCCACCTGGCCCACGTGATTTCCCCTGGGGGCCCACGTGATTTCCCCTGGGGGCCCACGTGATTTGCCCTGGGGGCCCACGTGATTTCCCCTGGGGGCCCACGTGATTGCTCCACCTGGCCCACGTGATTGCCCCACCTGGCCCACGTGATTGCCCCACCTGGCCCACGTGATTTCCCCTGGGGGCCCACGTGATTTCCCCTAGGGGCCCTCGTGATTTCCCCTGGGGGCCCACGTGATTTCCCCTGGGGGCCCACGTGATTTCCCCTGGGGGCCCACGTGATTTCCCCTGGGGGCCCACGTGATTTCCCCTGGGGGCCCACGTGATTGCTCCACCTGGCCCACGTGATTGCCACACCTGGCCCACGTGATTGCCCCTGGGGGCCCACGTGATTTCCCCTGGGGGCCCACGTGATTTCCCCTGGGGGCCCACGTGATTGCTCCACCTGGGCCACGTGATTGCCCCTAGTGGCCCACGTGTTTGCCCCACCTGGCCCACGTGATTGCCCCTCCTGGCCCACGTGTTTGCCCCACCTGGCCCACGTGATTTCCCCTGGGGGCCCACGTGATTTCCCCTGGGGGCCCACGTGATTTCCCCTGGGGGCCCACGTGATTTCCACTGGGGGCCCACGTGATTTCCCCTGGGAGCCCACGTGATTTCCCGTGGGGGCCCACGTGATTTCCCCTGGGGGCCCACGTGATTTCCCCTGGGGGCCCACGTGATTTCCCCTGGTGGCCCACGTGATTTGCCCTGGGGGACCACGTGATTTCCCCTGGGGGCCCACGTGATTTCCCCTGGGGGCCCACGTGATTGCTCCACCTGGCCCACGTGATTGCCCCACCTGGCCCACGTGATTTCCCCTGGGGGCCAACGTGATTTCCCCTGGGGGCCCACGTGATTTCCCCTGGGGCCCCACGTGATTTCCCCTGGGGTCCCACGTGATTTCCCCTGGGGGCCAACGTGTATTCCCCTGGGTGCCCACGTGATTTACCCTGGGGGCCCACGTGATTTACCCTGGGGGCCCACGTTATTTCCCCTGGGGGCCCACGTGATTTCCCCTGGGGGCCCACGTGATTTCCCCTGGCGGCCCACGTGATTTGCCCTGGGGGCCCACGTGATTTCCCCTGGGGGCCCACGTGATTTCCCCTGGGGGCCCACGTGATTGCTCCACCTGGCCCACGTGATTGCCCCACCTGGCCCACGTGATTGCCCCACCTGGCCCACGTGATTTCCCCTGGGGGCCCACGTGATTTCCCCTGGGGGCCCACGTGATTTCCCCTGGGGGCCCACGTGATTTCCCCTGGGGGCCCACGTGATTTCCCCTGGGGGCCCACGTGATTTCCCCTGGGGGCCCACGTGATTTCCCCTGGGGGCCCACGTGATTTGCCCTGGGGGCCCTCGTGATTTCCCCTGGGGGCCCACGTGATTGCCCCACCTGGCCCACGTGATTTCCCCTGGGGGCCGACGTGATTTCCCCTGGGGGCCCACGTGATTGCTCCACCTGGCCCACGTGATTTCCCCTGGGGGCCCACGTGATTTCCCCTGGGGGCCCACGTGATTTCCCCTGGGGGCCCACGTGATTTCCCCTGGGGGCCCACGTGATTTCCCCTGGGGGCCCACGTGATTTCCCCTGGGGGCCCACGTGATTTCCCCTGGGGGCCCACGTGATTTCACCTGGGGGCCCACGTGATTTCCCCTGGGGGCCCACGTGATTGCTCCACCTGGCCCAGGTGATTGCGCCACCTGGCCCACGTGATTTCCCCTGGGGGCCCACGTGATTTCCCCTGGGGGCCCACGTGATTTCCGCTGGGGGCCCACGTGATTTCCCCTGGGGGCCCACGTGATTTCCCCTGGGGGCCCACGTGATTTCCCCTAGGGGCCCACATGATTTCCCCTGGGGGCCCACGTGATTTCCCCTGGGGGCCCTCGTGATTTCCCCTGGGGGCCCACGTGATTTCCCCTGGGGGCCCACGTGATTTCCCCTGGGGGCCCACGTGATTGCCCCACCTGGCCCACGTGATTGCCCCTGGGGGCCCACGTGATTTCCCCTGGGGGCCCACGTGATTTCCCCTGGGGGCCCACGTGATTTCCCCTGGGGGCCCACGTGATTTCCCCTTGGGGCCCACGTGATTTCCCCTGGGGGCCCACGTGATTTGCCCTGGGGGCCCTCGTGATTTCCCCTGGGGGCCCACGTGATTGCCCCACCTGGCCCACGTGATTGCCACACATGGCCCACGTGATTTCCCCTGGGGGCCCACGTGATTTCCCCTGGGGGCCCACGTGATTGCTCCACCTGGCCCACGTGATTGCCCCACCTGGCCCACGTGATTTCCCCTGGGGGCCCAGGTGATTTCCCCTGGGGGCCCACGTGATTTACCCTGGGGGCCCACGTGATTTCCCCTGGGGGCCCACGTGATTTCCCCTGGGGGCCCACGTGATTTCCCCTGGGGGCCCACGTGATTTCCATTGGGGGCCCACGTGATTGCTCCACCTGGCCCACGTGATTGCCCCACCTGGCCCACGTGATTCCCCTGGGGGCCCACGTGATTTCCCCTGGGGGCCCACGTGATTTCCCCTGGGGGCCCACGTGATTTCCCCTGGGGGCCCACGTGATTTGCCCTGGGTGCCCACGTGATTTCCCCTGGGGGCCCACGTGATTTCCCCTGGGGGCCCACGTGATTTCCCCTGGGGGCCCACGTGATTTGCCCTGGGGGCCCTCGTGATTTCCCCTGGGGGCCCATGTGATTGCCCCACCTGGCCCACGTGATTGCCCCACCTGGCCCACGTGATTTCCCCTGGGGGCCCACGTGATTTCCCCTGGGGGCCCACGTGATTTCCCCTGGGGGCCCACGTGATTTCCCCTGGGGGCCCACGTGATTTCCCCTGGGGGCCCACGTGATTTCCCCTGGGGGCCCACGTGATTTCCCCTGGGGGCCCACGTGATTGCTCCACCTGGCCCACGTGATTGCCCCACCTGGCCCACGTGATTGCCCCACCTGGCCCACGTGATTTCCCCTGGGGGCCCACGTGATTTCCCCTGGGGGCCCACGTGATTTCCCCTGGGGGCCCACGTGATTTCCCCTGGGGGCCCACGTGATTTCCCCTGGGGGCCCACGTGATTTCCCCTGGGGGCCCACGTGATTTGCCCTGGGGGCCCTCGTGATTTCCCCTGGGGGCCCACGTGATTGCCCCACCTGGCCCACGTGATTTCCCCTGGGGGCCCACGTGATTTCCCCTGGGGGCCAACGTGATTTCCCCTGTGGTCCCACGTGATTTCCCCTGGGGGCCCACGTGATTTCCCCTTGGGGCCCACGTGATTTCCCCTGGGGGCCCACGTGATTTGCCCTGGGGGCCCTCGTGATTTCCCCTGGGGGCCCACGTGATTGCCCCACCTGGCCCACGTGATTGCCACACCTGGCCCACGTGATTTCCCCTGGGGGCCCACGTGATTTCCCCTGCGGGCCCACGTGATTGCTCCACCTGGCCCACGTGATTGCCCCACCTGGCCCACGTGATTTCCCCTGGGGGCCCACGTGATTTCCCCTGGGGGCCCACGTGATTTCCCCTGGGGGCCCACGTGATTTCCCCTGGGGGCCCACGTGATTTCCCCTGGGGGCCCACGTGATTTCCCCTGGGGGCCCACGTGATTTCCCCTGGGGGCCCACGTGATTTCCCCTGGGGGCCCACGTGATTTCCCCTGGGGGCCCACGTGATTTCCCCTGGGGGCCCACGTGATTTCCCCTGGGGGCCCACGTGATTTCCCCTGGGGGCCCACGTGATTTCCCCTGGGGGCCCACGTGATTTCCCCTGGGGGCCCACGTGATTTCCCCTGGGAGCCCACGTGATTTGCCCTGGGGGCCCTCGTGATTTCCCCTGGGGGCCCATGTGATTGCCCCACCTGGCCCACGTGATTGCCCCACCTGGCCCACGTGATTTCCCCTGGGGGCCCACGAGATTTCCCCTGGGGGCCCACGTGATTTGCCCTGGGGGCCCACGTGATTTCCCCTGGGGGCCCACGTGATTTCCCCTGGGGGCCCACGTGATTGCTCCACCTCGCCCACGTGATTGCCCCACCTGGCCCACGTGATTGCCCCACCTGGCCCACGTGATTTCCCCTGGGGGCCCACGTGATTTCCCCTAGGGGCCCTCGTGATTTCCCCTGGGGGCCCACGTGATTTCCCCTGGGGGCCCACGTGATTTCCCCTGGGGGCCCACGTGATTTCCCCTGGGGGCCCACGTGATTTCCCCTGGGGGCCCACGTGATTGCTCCACCTGGCCCACGTGATTGCTCCACCTGGCCCACGTGATTGCCCCTGGGGGCCCACGTGATTTCCCCTGGGGGCCCACGTGATTTCCCCTGGGGGCCCACGTGATTGCTCCACCTGGCCCACGTGATTGCCCCTAGTGGCCCACGTGTTTGCCCCACCTGGCCCACGTGATTGCCCCTCCTGGCCCACGTGTTTGCCCCACCTGGCCCACGTGATTTCCCCTGGGGGCCCACGTGATTTCCCCTGGGGGCCCACGTGATTTCCCCTGGGGGCCCACGTGATTTCCCCTGGGGGCCCACGTGATTTCCCCTGGGGGCCCACGTGATTTCCACTGGGGGCCCACGTGATTTCCCCTGGGGGCCCACGTGATTTCCCCTGGGGGCCCACGTGATTTCCCCTGGGGGCCCACGTGATTTCCCCTGGGGGCCCACGTGATTTCCCCTGGGGGCCCACGTGATTTCCCCTGGGGGCCCACGTGATTGCTCCACCTGGCCCACGTGATTGCCCCACCTGGCCCACGTGATTTCCCCTGGGGGCCAACGTGATTTCCCCTGGGGTCCCACGTGATTTCCCCTGGGGGCCAACGTGTTTTCCCCTGGGGGCCCACGTGATTTCCCCTGGGGGCCCACGTGATTTCCCCTGGGGGCCCACGTGATTTCCCCTGGGGGCCCACGTGATTTCCCCTGGTGGCCCACGTGATTTGCCCTGGGGGACCACGTGATTTCCCCTGGGGGCCCACGTGATTTCCCCTGGGGGCCCACGTGATTGCTCCACCTGGCCCACGTGATTGCCCCACCTGGCCCACGTGATTTCCCCTGGGGCCCCACGTGATTTCCCCTGGGGTCCCACGTGATTTCCCCTGGGGGCCAACGTGTTTTCCCCTGGGGGCCCACGTGATTTACCCTGGGGGCCCACGTGATTTACCCTGGTGGCCCACGTTATTTCCCCTGTGGGCCCACGTGATTTCCCCTGGGGGCCCACGTGATTTCCCCTGGCGGCCCACGTGATTTGCCCTGGGGGCCCACGTGATTTCCCCTGGGGGCCCACGTGATTTCCCCTGGGGGCCCACGTGATTGCTCCACCTGGCCCACGTGATTGCCCCACCTGGCCCACGTGATTGCCCCACCTGGCCCACGTGATTTCCCCTGGGGGCCCACGTGATTTCCCCTGGTGGCCCACGTGATTTCCCCTGGGGGCCCACGTGATTTCCCCTGGGGGCCCACGTGATTTCCCCTGGGGGCCCACGTGATTTCCCCTGGGGGCCCACGTGATTTCCCCTGGGGGCCCACGTGATTTCCCCTGGTGGCCCACGTGATTTGCCCTGGTGGACCACGTGATTTCCCCCGGGGGCCCACGTGATTTCCCCTGGGGGCCCACGTGATTGCTCCACCTGGCCCACGTGATTGCCCCACCTGGCCCACGTGATTTCCCCTGGGGGCCAACGTGATTTCCCCTGGGGGCCCACGTGATTTCCCCTGGGGCCCCACGTGATTTCCCTTGGGGGCCCATGTGATTTCCCCTGGGGGCCAACGTGTTTTCCCCTGTGGGCCCACGTTATTTACCC
Source organism: Rupicapra rupicapra (assembly GCA_963981305.1). Lineage (NCBI taxonomy): Eukaryota > Metazoa > Chordata > Mammalia > Artiodactyla > Bovidae > Rupicapra > Rupicapra rupicapra. Next base: position 108,632 of record CAXCFB010000027.1, on the reverse strand, counting down.
TGGGGGCCCACGTGATTTACCCTGGGGCCCACGTTATTTCCCCTGGGGGCCCACGTGATTTCCCCTGGGGGCCCACGTGATTTCCCCTGGCGGCCCACGTGATTTGCCCTGGGGGCCCACGTGATTTCCCCTGGGGGCCCACGTGATTTCCCCTGGGGGCCCACGTGATTGCTCCACCTGGCCCACGTGATTTCCCCACCTGGCCCACGTGATTGCCCCACCTGGCCCACGTGATTTCCCCTGGGGGCCCACGTGATTTCCCCTGGGGGCCCACGTGATTTCCCCTGGGGGCCCACGTGATTTCCCCTGGGGGCCCACGTGATTTCCCCTGGGGGCCCACGTGATTTCCCCTGGGGGCCCACGTGATTTCCCCTGGGGGCCCACGTGATTTGCCCTGGGGGCCCTCGTGATTTCCCCTGGGGGCCCACGTGATTGCCCCACCTGGCCCACGTGATTTCCCCTGGGGGCCCACGTGATTTCCCCTGGGGGCCCACGTGATTTCCCCTGGGGGCCCACGTGATTTCCCCTGGGGGCCCACGTGATTTCCCCTGGGGGCCCACGTGATTTCCCCTGGGGGCCCACGTGATTTCCCCTGGGGGCCCACGTGATTTCCCCTGGGGGCCCACGTGATTTCCCCTGGGGGCCCACGTGATTTCCCCTGGGGGCCCACGTGATTTCCCCTGGGGCCCACGTGATTTCCCTTGGGGGCCCACGTGATTTCCCCTGGGGGCCAACGTGTTTTCCCCTGGGGGCCCACGTTATTTACCCTGGGGGCCCACGTGATTTACCCTGGGGCCCACGTTATTTCCCCTGGGGGCCCACGTGATTTCCCCTGGGGGCCCACGTGATTTCCCCTGGCGGCCCACGTGATTTGCCCTGGGGGCCCACGTGATTTCCCCTGGGGGCCCACGTGATTTCCCCTGGGGGCCCACGTGATTGCTCCACCTGGCCCACATGATTGCCCCACCTGGCCCACGTGATTGCCCCACCTGGCCCACGTGATTTCCCATGGGGGCCCACGTGATTTCCCCTGGGGGCCCACGTGATTTCCCCTGGGGGCCCACGTGATTTCCCCTGGGGGCCCACGTGATTTCCCCTGGGGGCCCACGTGATTTCCCCTGGGGGCCCACGTGATTTCCCCTGGGGGCCCACGTGATTTGCCCTGGGGGCCCTCGTGATTTCCCCTGGGGGCCCACGTGATTGCCCCACCTGGCCCACGTGATTTCCCCTGGGGGCCCACGTGATTTCCCCTGGGGGCCCACGTGATTGCTCCACCTGGCCCACGTGATTGCCCCACCTGGCCCACGTGATTTCCCCTGGGGGCCCACGTGATTTCCCCTGGGGGCCCACGTGATTTCCCCTGGGGGCCCACGTGATTTCCCCTGGGGGCCCACGTGATTTCCCCTGGGGGCCCACGTGATTTCCCCTGGGGGCCCACGTGATTTCACCTGGGGTCCCACGTGATTTCCCCTGGGGGCCCACGTGATTGCTTCACCTGGCCCACGTGATTGCGCCACCTGGCCCACGTGATTTCCCCTGGGGCCCCACGTGATTTCCCCTGGGGGCCCACGTGATTTCCGCTGGGGGCCCACGTGATTTCCCCTGGGGGCCCACGTGATTGCTCCACCTGGCCCTAGTGATTGCCCCACCTGGCCCACGTGATTGCCCCTGGGGGCCCACGTGATTTCCCCTGGGGGCCCACGTGATTTCCCCTGGGGTCCCACGTGATTTCCCCTGGGGGCCCACGTGATTTCCCCTTGGGGCCCACGTGATTTCCCCTGGGGGCCCACGTGATTTGCCCTGGGGGACCTCGTGATTTCCCCTGGGGGCCCACGTGATTGCCCCACCTGGCCCACGTGATTGCCACACCTGGCCCACGTGATTTCCCCTGGGGGCCCACGTGATTTCCCCTGGGGGCCCACGTGATTGCTCCACCTGGCCCACGTGATTGCCCCACCTGGCCCACGTGATTTCCCCTGGGGGCCCACGTGATTTCCCCTGGGGGCCCACGTGATTTCCCCTGGGGGCCCACGTGATTTCCCCTGGGGGCCCACGTGATTTCCCCTGGGGGCCCACGTGATTTCCCCTGGGGGCCCACGTGATTTCCCCTGGGGGCCCACGTGATTTCCCCTGGGGGCCCACGTGATTTCCCCTGGGGGCCCACGTGATTTCCCCTGGGGGCCCACGTGATTTCCCCTGGGGGCCCACGTGATTTCCCCTGGGGGCCCACGTGATTTGCCCTGGGGGCCCTCGTGATTTCCCCTGGGGGCCCATGTGATTGCCCCACCTGGCCCACGTGATTGCCCCACCTGGCCCACGTGATTTCCCCTGGGGGCCCACGTGATTTCCCCTGGGGGCCCTCGTGATTTCCCCTGGGGGCCCACGTGATTTCCCCTGGGGGCCCACGTGATTTCCCCTGGGGGCCCACGTGATTTCCCCTGGGGGCCCACGTGATTTCCCCTGGGGGCCCACGTGATTGCTCCACCTGGCCCACGTGATTGCCCCACCTGGCCCACGTGATTGCCCCTGGGGGCCCACGTGATTTCCCCTGGGGGCCCACGTGATTTCCCCTGGGGGCCCACGTGATTGCTCCACCTGGCCCACGTGATTGCCCCTAGTGGCCCACGTGTTTGCCCCACCTGGCCCACGTGATTGCCCCTCCTGGCCCACGTGTTTGCCCCACCTGGCCCACGTGATTTCCCCTGGGGGCCCACGTGATTTCCCCTGGGGGCCCACGTGATTTCCCCTGGGGGCCCACGTGATTTCCCTGGGGGCCCACGTGATTTCCCCTGGGGGCCCACGTGATTTCCCGTGGGGGCCCACGTGATTTCCCCTGGGGGCCCACGTGATTTCCCCTGGGGGCCCACGTGATTTCCCCTGGTGGCCCACGTGATTTGCCCTGGGGGACCACGTGATTTCCCCTGGGGGCCCACGTGATTTCCCCTGGGGGCCCACGTGATTGCTCCACCTGGCCCACGTGATTGCCCCACCTGGCCCACGTGATTTCCCCTGGGGGCCAACGTGATTTCCCCTGGGGGCCCACGTGATTTCCCCTGGGGCCCCACGTGATTTCCCCTGGGGTCCCACGTGATTTCCCCTGGGGGCCACGTGATTTCCCCTGGGGGCCCACGTGATTTACCCTGGGGGCCCACGTGATTTACCCTGGGGGCCCACGTGATTTCCCCTGGGGGCCCACGTGATTTCCCCTGGGGGCCCACGTGATTTCCCCTGGCGGCCCACGTGATTTGCCCTGGGGGCCCACGTGATTTCCCCTGGGGGCCCACGTGATTTCCCCTGGGGGCCCACGTGATTGCTCCACCTGGCCCACGTGATTGCCCCACCTGGCCCACGTGATTGCCCCACCTGGCCCACGTGATTTCCCCTGGGGGCCCACGTGATTTCCCCTGGGGGCCCACGTGATTTCCCCTGGGGGCCCACGTGATTTCCCCTGGGGGCCCACGTGATTTCCCCTGGGGGCCCACGTGATTTCCCCTGGGGGCCCACGTGATTTCCCCTGGGGGCCCACGTGATTTGCCCTGGGGGCCCTCGTGATTTCCCCTGGGGGCCCACGTGATTGCCCCACCTGGCCCACGTGATTTCCCCTGGGGGCCCACGTGATTTCCCCTGGGGGCCCACGTGATTGCTCCACCTGGCCCAGGTGATTGCGCCACCTGGCCCACGTGATTTCCCCTGGGGGCCCACGTGATTTCCCTTGGGGGCCCACGTGATTTCCGCTGGGGGCCCACGTGATTTCCCCTGGGGGCCCACGTGATTTCCCCTGGGGGCCCACGTGATTTCCCCTGGGGGCCCACGTGATTTCCCCTGGGGGCCCACGTGATTTCCCCTGGGGGCCCACGTGATTGCTCCACCTGGCCCACGTGATTGCCCCACCTGGCCCACGTGATTTCCCCTGGGGGCCCACGTGATTTCCCCTGGGGGCCCACGTGATTTCCCCTGGGGGCCCACGTGATTTCCCCTGGGGGCCCACGTGATTTTACCTGGGGGCCCACGTGATTTCCCCTGGGGGCCCACGTGATTGCTCCACCTGGCCCACGTGATTGCCCCACCTGGCCCACGTGATTTCCCCTGGGGGCCCACGTGATTTCCCCTGGGGGCCCACGTGATTTCCCCTGGGGGCCCACGTGATTTCCCCTGGGGGCCCACGTGATTTCCCCTGGGGGCCCACGTGATTTGCCCTGGGGGCCCTCGTGATTTCCCCTGGGGGCCCACGGGATTGCTCCACCTGGCCCACGTGATTGCCCCTCCTGGCCCACGTGTTTGCCCCACCTGGCCCACGTGATTTCCCCTGGGGGCCCACGTGATTTCCCCTGGGGGCCCACGTGATTTCCCCTGGGGGCCCACGTGATTTCCCCTGGGGGCCCACGTGATTGCTCCACCTGGCCCACGTGATTGCCCCACCTGGCCCACGTGATTTCCCCTGGGGGCCCACGTGATTTCCCCTGGGGGCCCACGTGATTTCCCCTGGGGGCCCACGTGATTTCCCCTGGGGGCCCATGTGATTTCCCCTGGGGGCCCACGTGATTTCCCCTGGGGGCCCACGTGATTGCTCCACCTGGCCAACGTGATTGCCCCACCTGGCCCACGTGATTTCCCCTGGGGGCCCACGTGATTTCCCCTGGGGGCCCACGTGATTTCCCCTGGGGGCCCACGTGATTTCCCCTGGGGGCCCACGTGATTTCCCCTGGGGGCCCACGTGATTTCCCCTGGGGGCCCACGTGATTGCTCCACCTGGCCCACGTGATTGCCCCACCTGGCCCACGTGATTTCCCCTGGGGGCCCACGTGATTTCCCCTGGGGGCCCACGTGATTTCCCCTGGGGGCCCACGTGATTTCCCCTGGGGGCCCACGTGATTTCCCCTGGGGGCCCACGTGATTTCCCCTGGGGGCCCACGTGATTTCCCCTGGGGGCCCACGTGATTTCCCCTGGGGGCCCACGTGATTTCCCCTTGGGGCCCACGTGATTTTCCCTGGGGGCCCACGTGATTTCCCCTGGGGGCCCACGTGATTTCCCCTGGGGGCCCACGTGATTTCCCCTGGGGGCCCACGTGATTTCCCCTGGGGGCCCACGTGATTTCCCCTGGGGGCCCACGTGATTTCCCCTGGGGGCCGACGTGATTTCCCCTGGGGGCCCACGTGATTGCTCCACCTGGCCCACGTGATTGCCCCACCTGGCCCACGTGATTTCCCCTGGGGGCCCACGTGATTTCCCCTGGGGGCCCACGTGATTTCCCCTGGGGGCCCACGTGATTTCCCCTGGGGGCCCACGTGATTTCCCCTGGGGGCCCAGGTGATATCCCCTGGGGGCCCACGTGATTTCCCCTGGGGGCCCACGTGATTTCCCCTGGGAGCCCACGTGATTTGCCCTGTGGGCCCTCGTGATTTCCCCTGGGGGCCCACGTGATTGCCCCACCTGGCCCACGTGATTGCCCCACCTGGCCCACGTGATTTCCCCTGGGGGCCCACGTGATTTCCCCTGGGGGCCCACGTGATTTCCCCTGGGGGCCCACGTGATTGCTCCACCTGGCCCACGTGATTGCCCAACCTGGCCCACGTGATTTCCCCTGGGGGCCCACGTGATTTCCCCTGGGGGCCCACGTGATTTCCCCTGGGGGGCCACGTGATTTGCCCTGGGGGCCCACGTGATTTCCCCTGGGGGCCCACATGATTTCCCCTGGGGGCCCACGTGATTTCCCCTGGGGACCCACGTGATTTCCACTGGGGGCCCACGTGATTTCCCCTGGGGCCCCACGTGATTTCCCCTGGGGGCCCACGTGATTTCCCCTGGGGGCCCACGTGATTTCCCCTGGGGGCCCACGTGATTTCCCATGCGGGCCCACGTGATTTCCCCTGGGGGCCCACGTGATTTCCCCTGGGGTCCCACGTGATTTCCCCTGGTGACCCACGTGATTTGACCTGGGGGCCCACGTGATTTCCCCTGGGGGCCCACGTGATTTCCCCTGGGGGCCCACGTGATTCCTCCACCTGGCCCACGTGATTGCCCCACCTGGCCCACGTGATTTCCCCTGGGGGCCCACGTGATTTCCCCTGGGGGCCCACGTGATTTCCCCTGGGGCCCCACGTGATTTCCCCTGGGGGCCCACGTGATTTCCCCTGGGGGCCAACGTGTTTTCCCCTGGGGGCCCACGTGATTTAACCTGGGGGCCCACGTGATTTCCCCTGGGGGCCCACGTGATTTCCCCTGGGGGCCCACGTGATTTCCCCTGGGGGCCCACGTGATTTCCCCTGGGGGCCCACGTGATTTCCCCTGGGGGCCCACGTGATTTCCCCTGGGGGCCCACGTGATTTCCCCTGGGGGCCCACGTGATTTCCCCTGGGGGCCCACGTGATTTCCCCTGGGGGCCCTCGTGATTTCCCCTGGGGGCCCATGTGATTGCCCCACCTGGCCCACGTGATTGCCCCACCTGGCCCACGTGATTTCCCCTGGGGGCCCACGTGATTTCCCCTGGGGGCCCACGTGATTGCTCCACCTGGCCCACGTGATTGCCCCACCTGGCCCACGTGATTTCCCCTGGGGGCCCACGTGATTTCCCCTGGGGGCCCACGTGATTTCCCCTGGGGGCCCACGTGATTTCCCCTGGGGGCCCACGTGATTTCCCCTGGGGGCCCACGTGATTTCACCTGGGGGCCCACGTGATTTCACCTGGGGGCCCACGTGATTTCCCGTGGGGGCCCACGTGATTGCTCCACCTGGCCCACGTGATTGCCCCACCTGGCCCACGTGATTTCCCCTGGGGGCCCACGTGATTTCCCCTGGGGGCCCACGTGATTTCCCCTGGGGGCCCACGTGATTTCCCCTGGGGGCCCACGTGATTTCCCCTGGGGCCCACGTGATTTCCCCTGGGGGCCCACGTGATTTCCCCTGGGGGCCCACGTGATTTCCCCTGGGTGCCCACGTGACTTCCCCTGGGGGCACACGTGATTTCCCCTGGGGGCCCACGTGATTTCCCCTGGGGGCCCACGTGATTTCCCCTGGGGTCCCACGTGATTTCCCCTGGGGGCCCACGTGATTTCCCCTGGGGGCCCACGTGATTTCCCCTGGGGGCCCACGTGATTTCCCCTGGGGGCCCACGTGATTTCCCCTGGGGGCCCACGTGATTGCTCCACCTGGCCCAAGTGATTGCCCCACCTGGCCCACGTGATTGCCCCTGGGGGCCCACGTGATTTCCCCTGGGGGCCCACGTGATTTCCCCTGGGGGCCCACGTGATTGCTCCACCTGGCCCACGTGATTGCCCCTCCTGGCCCACGTGTTTGCCCCACCTGGCCCACGTGATTGCCCCTCCTGGCCCACGTGTTTGCCCCACCTGGCCCACGTAATTTCCCCTGGGGGCCCACGTGATTTCCCCTGGGGGCCCACGTGATTTCCCCTGGGGGCCCACGTGATTGCTCCACCTGGCCCACGTGATTGCCCCACCTGGCCCACGTGATTTCCCCTGGGGGCCCACGTGATTTGCCCTGGGGGCCCACGTGATTTCCCCTGGGGGCCCACGTGATTTCCCCTGGGGGCCCACGTGATTTCCCCTGGGGGCCCACGTGATTTCCCCTGGGGGCCCACGTGATTTCACCTGGGGGCCCACGTGATTTCCCCTGGGGGCCCACGTGATTGCTCCACCTGGCCCACGTGATTGCGCCACCTGGCCCACGTGATTTCCCCTGGGGGCCCACGTGATTTCCCCTGGGGGCCCACGTGATTTCCGCTGGGGGCCCACGTGATTTCCCCTGGGGGCCCACGTGATTTCCCCTGGGGGCCCACGTGATTTCCCCTGGCGGCCCACGTGATTTGCCCTGGGGGCCCACGTGATTTCCCCTGGGGGCCCACGTGATTTCCCCTGGGGGCCCACGTGATTGCTCCACCTGGCCCACGTGATTGCCCCACCTGGCCCACGTGATTGCCCCACCTGGCCCAAGTGATTTCCCCTGGGGGCCCACGTGATTTCCCCTGGGGGCCCACGTGATTTCCCCTGGGGGCCCACGTGATTGCCCCACCTGGCCCACGTGATTGCCCCACCTGGCCCACGTGATTTCCCCTGGGGGCCCACGTGATTTCCCCTGGGGGCCCACGTGATTTCCCCTGGGGGCCCACGTGATTGCTCCACCTGGCCCACGTGATTGCCCAACCTGGCCCACGTGATTTCCCCTGGGGGCCCACGTGATTTCCCCTGGGGGCCCACGTGATTTCCCCTGGGGGCCCACGTGATTTGCCCTGGGGGCCCACGTGATTTCCCCTGGGGGCCCACGTGATTTCCCCTGGGGGCCCACGTGATTTCCCCTGGGGACCCACGTGATTTCCACTGGGGGCCCACGTGATTTCCCCTGGGGCCCCACGTGATTTCCCCTGGGGGCCCACGTGATTTCCCCTGGGGGCCCACGTGATTTCCCCTGGGGGCCCACGTGATTTCCCCTGCGGGCCCACGTGATTTCCCCTGGGGGCCCACGTGATTTCCCCTGGGGTCCCACGTGATTTCCCCTGGTGACCCACGTGATTTGACCTGGGGGCCCACGTGATTTCCCCTGGGGGCCCACGTGATTTCCCCTGGGGGCCCACGTGATTCCTCCACCTGGCCCACGTGATTGCCCCACCTGGCCCACGTGATTTCCCCTGGGGGCCCACGTGATTTCCCCTGGGGGCCCACGTGATTTCCCCTGGGGGCCCACGTGATTTCCCCTGGGGGCCCACGTGATTTCCCCTGGGGGCCCACGTGATTTCCCCTGGGGGCCCACGTGATTTAACCTGGGGGCCCACGTGATTTCCCCTGGGGGCCCACGTGATTTCCCCTGGGGGCCCACGTGATTTCCCCTGGGGGCCCACGTGATTTCCCCTGGGGGCCCACGTGATTTCCCCTGGGGGCCCACGTGATTTCCCCTGGGGGCCCACGTGATTTCCCCTGGGGGCCCACGTGATTTCCCCTGGGGGCCCACGTGATTTCCCCTGGGGGCCCTCGTGATTTCCCCTGGGGGCCCACGTGATTGCCCCACCTGGCCCACGTGATTGCCCCACCTGGCCCACGTGATTTCCCCTGGGGGCCCACGTGATTTCCCCTGGGGGCCCACGTGATTGCTCCACCTGGCCCACGTGATTGCCCCACCTGGCCCACGTGATTTCCCCTGGGGGCCCACGTGATTTCCCCTGGGGGCCCACGTGATTTCCCCTGGGGGCCCACGTGATTTCCCCTGGGGGCCCACGTGATTTCCCCTGGGGGCCCACGTGATTTCCCCTGGGGGCCCACGTGATTTCCCCTGGGGGCCCACGTGATTTCCCCTGGGGGCCCACGTGATTGCTCCACCTGGCCCACGTGATTGCCCCACCTGGCCCACGTGATTTCCCCTGGGGGCCCACGTGATTTCCCCTGGGGGCCCACGTGATTTCCCCTGGGGGCCCACGTGATTTCCCCTGGGGGCCCACGTGATTTCCCCTGGGGGCCCACGTGATTTCCCCTGGGGGCCCACGTGATTTCCCCTGGGGGCCCACGTGATTTCCCCTGGGGGCCCACGTGATTTCCCCTAGGGGCCCACGTGATTTCCCCTGGGGGCCCACGTGATTTCCCCTGGGGGCCCACGTGATTTCCCCTGGGGGCCCACGTGATTTCCCCTGGGTGCCCACGTGATTTCCCCTGGGGGCCCACGTGATTTCCCCTGGGGGCCCACGTGATTTCCCCTGGGGGCCCACGTGATTTCCCCTGGGGTCCCACGTGATTTCCCCTGGGGGCCCACGTGATTTCCCCTGGGGGCCCACGTGATTTCCCCTGGGGGCCCACGTGATTTCCCCTGGGGGCCCACGTGATTTCCCCTGGGGGCCCACGTGATTGCTCCACCTGGCCCAAGTGATTGCCCCACCTGGCCCACGTGATTGCCCCTGGGGGCCCACGTGATTTCCCCTGGGGGCCCACGTGATTTCCCCTGGGGGCCCACGTGATTGCTCCTGGGGGCCCACGTGATTGCCCCTCCTGGCCCACGTGTTTGCCCCACCTGGCCCACGTGATTGCCCCTCCTGGCCCACGTGTTTGCCCCACCTGGCCCACGTGATTTCCCCTGGGGGCCCACGTGATTTCCCCTGGGGGCCCACGTGATTTCCCCTGGGGGCCCACGTGATTGCTCCACCTGGCCCACGTGATTGCCCCACCTGGCCCACGTGATTTCCCCTGGGGGCCCACGTGATTTGCCCTGGGGGCCCACGTGATTTCCCCTGGGGGCCCACGTGATTTCCCCTGGGGGCCCACGTGATTTCCCCTGGGGGCCCACGTGATTTCCCCTGGGGGCCCACGTGATTTCACCTGGGGGCCCACGTGATTTCCCCTGGGGGCCCACGTGATTGCTCCACCTGGCCCACGTGATTGCCCCACCTGGCCCACGTGATTTCCCCTGGGGGCCCACGTGATTTCCCCTGGGGGCCCACGTGATTTCCCCTGGGGGCCCACGTGATTTCCCCTGGGGGCCCACGTGATTTCCCCTGGGGGCCCACGTGATTTCCCCTGGCGGCCCACGTGATTTGCCCTGGGGGCCCACGTGATTTCCCCTGGGGGCCCACGTGATTTCCCCTGGGGGCCCACGTGATTGCTCCACCTGGGGGCCCACGTGATTGCCCCACCTGGCCCACGTGATTGCCCCACCTGGCCCACGTGATTTCCCCTGGGGGCCCACGTGATTTCCCCTGGGGGCCCACGTGATTTCCCCTGGGGGCCCACGTGATTGCTCCACCTGGCCCACGTGATTGCCCCACCTGGCCCACGTGATTTCCCCTGGGGGCCCACGTGATTTCCCCTGGGGGCCCACGTGATTTCCCCTGGGGGCCCACGTGATTTCCCCTGGGGGCCCACGTGATTTCCCCTGGGGGCCCACGTGATTTCCCCTGGGGGCCCACGTGATTTCCCCTGGGGGCCCACGTGATTGCTCCACCTGGCCCACGTGATTGCCCCACCTGGCCCACGTGATTTCCCCTGGGGGCCCACGTGATTTCCCCTGGGGGCCCACGTGATTTCCCCTGGGGGCCCACGTGATTTCCCCTGGGGGCCCACGTGATTTCCCCTGGGGGCCCACGTGATTTCCCCTGGGGGCCCACGTGATTTCCCCTGGGGGCCCACGTGATTTCCCCTGGGGGCCCACGTGATTTCACCTGGGGGCCCACGTGATTTCCCCTGGGGGCCCACGTGATTGCTCCACCTGGCCCACGTGATTGCCCCACCTGGCCCACGTGATTGCCCCACCTGGCCCACGTGATTTCCCCTGGGGGCCCACGTGATTTCCCCTGGGGGCCCACGTGATTTCCCCTGGGGGCCCACGTGATTTCCCCTGGGGGCCCACGTGATTTCCCCTGGGGGCCCACGTGATTTCCCCTGGGGGCCCACGTGATTTCCCCTGGGGGCCCACGTGATTTCCCCTGGGGGCCCACGTGATTTCCCCTGGGGGCCCACGTGATTGCTCCACCTGGCCCACGTGATTGCCCCACCTGGCCCACGTGATTTCCCCTGGGGGCCCACGTGATTTCCCCTGGGGGCCCACGTGATTTCCCCTGGGGGCCCACGTGATTTCCCCTGGGGGCCCACGTGATTTCCCCTGGGGGCCCACGTGATTTGCCCTGGGGGCCCTCGTGATTTCCCCTGGGGGCCCACGTGATTGCTCCCCCTGGCCCACGTGATTGCCCCTCCTGGCCCACGTGTTTGCCCCACCTGGCCCACGTGATTGCGCCACCTGGCCCACGTGATTTCCCCTGGGGGCCCACGTGATTTCCCCTGGGGGCCCACGTGATTTCCCCTGGGGGCCCACGTGATTTCCCCTGGGGGCCCACGTGATTGCTCCACCTGGCCCACGTGATTGCCCCACCTGGCCCACGTGATTTCCCCTGGGGGCCCACGTGATTTCCCCTGGGGGCCCACGTGATTTCCCCTGGGGGCCCACGTGATTTCCCCTGGGGGCCCACGTGATTTCCCCTGGGGGCCCACGTGATTTCCCCTGGGGGCCCACGTGATTTCCCCTGGGGGCCCACGTGATTTCCCCTGGGGGCCCACGTGATTTCCCCTGGGGGCCCACGTGATTTCCCCTGGGGGCCCACGTGATTTCCCCTGGGGGCCCACGTGATTTCCCCTGGGGGCCCACGTGATTTCCCCTGGGGGCCCACGTGATTTCCCCTGGGGGCCCACGTGATTTCCCCTGGGGGCCCACGTGATTTCCCCTGGGGGCCCACGTGATTTCCCCTGGGGGCCCACGTGATTTCCCCTGGGGGCCCACGTGATTTCCCCTGGGGGCCCACGTGATTGCTCCACCTGGCCCACGTGATTGCCCCACCTGGCCCACGTGATTTCCCCTGGGGGCCCACGTGATTTCCCCTGGGGGCCCACGTGATTTCCCCTGGGGGCCCACGTGATTTCCCCTGGGGGCCCACGTGATTTCCCCTGGGGGCCCACGTGATTTCCCCTGGGGGCCCACGTGATTTCCCCTGGGGGCCCACGTGATTTCCCCTGGGGGCCCACGTGATTTGCCCTGTGGGCCCTCGTGATTTCCCCTGGGGGCCCACGTGATTGCCCCACCTGGCCCACGTGATTGCCCCACCTGGCCCACGTGATTTCCCCTGGGGGCCCACGTGATTTCCCCTGGGGGCCCACGTGATTTCCCCTGGGGGCCCACGTGATTGCTCCACCTGGCCCACGTGATTGCCCAACCTGGCCCACGTGATTTCCCCTGGGGGCCCACGTGATTTCCCCTGGGGGCCCACGTGATTTCCCCTGGGGGCCCACGTGATTTCCCCTGGGGGCCCACGTGATTTCCCCTGGGGGCCCACGTGATTTCCCCTGGGGGCCCACGTGATTTCCCCTGGGGGCCCACGTGATTTCCCCTGGGGGCCCACGTGATTTCCCCTGGGGGCCCACGTGATTTCCCCTGGGGGCCCACGTGATTTCCCCTGGGGGCCCACGTGATTGCTCCACCTGGCCCACGTGATTGCCCCACCTGGCCCACGTGATTTCCCCTGGGGGCCCACGTGATTTCCCCTGGGGGCCCACGTGATTTCCCCTGGGGGCCCACGTGATTTCCCCTGGGGGCCCACGTGATTTCCCCTGGGGGCCCACGTGATTTGCCCTGGGGGCCCACGTGATTTCCCCTGGGGGCCCACGTGATTGCTCCACCGGGCCCACGTGATTGCCCCTCCTGGCCCACGTGTTTTCCCCACCTGGCCCACGTGATTGCGCCACCTGGCCCACGTGATTTCCCCTGGGGGCCCACGTGATTTCCCCTGGGGGCCCACGTGATTTCCCCTGGGGGCCCACGTGATTTCCCCTGGGGGCCCACGTGATTGCTCCACCTGGCCCACGTGATTGCCCCACCTGGCCCACGTGATTTCCCCTGGGGGCCCACGTGATTTCCCCTGGGGGCCCACGTGATTTCCCCTGGGGGCCCACGTGATTTCCCCTGGGGGCCCACGTGATTTCCCCTGGGGGCCCACGTGATTTCCCCTGGGGGCCCACGTGATTTCCCCTGGGGGCCCACGTGATTTCCCCTGGGGGCCCACGTCATTTCCCCTGGGGGCCCACGTGATTTCCCCTGGGGGCCCACGTCATTTCCCCTGGGGGCCCACGTGATTTCCCCTGGGGGCCCACGTGATTTCCCCTGGGGGCCCACGTGATTTCCCCTGGGGGCCCACGTGATTTCCCCTGGGGGCCCACGTGATTTCCCCTGGGGGCCCACGTGATTTCCCCTGGGGGCCCACGTGATTTCCCCTGGGGGCCCACGTGATTGCTCCACCTGGCCCACGTGATTGCCCCACCTGGCCCACGTGATTTCCCCTGGGGGCCCACGTGATTTCCCCTGGGGGCCCACGTGATTTCCCCTGGGGGCCCACGTGATTTCCCCTGGGGGCCCACGTGATTTCCCCTGGGGGCCCACGTGATTTCCCCTGGGGGCCCACGTGATTTCCCCTGGGGGCCCACGTGATTTCCCCTGGGAGCCCACGTGATTTGCCCTGTGGGCCCTCGTGATTTCCCCTGGGGGCCCACGTGATTGCCCCACCTGGCCCACGTGATTGCCCCACCTGGCCCACGTGATTTCCCCTGGGGGCCCACGTGATTTCCCCTGGGGGCCCACGTGATTTCCCCTGGGGGCCCACGTGATTGCTCCACCTGGCCCACGTGATTGCCCAACCTGGCCCACGTGATTTCCCCTGGGGGCCCACGTGATTTCCCCTGGGGGCCCACGTGATTTCCCCTGGGGGGCCACGTGATTTGCCCTGGGGGCCCACGTGATTTCCCCTGGGGGCCCACGTGATTTCCCCTGGGGGCCCACGTGATTTCCCCTGGGGACCCACGTGATTTCCCCTGGGGGCCCACGTGATTTCCCCTGGGGGCCCACGTGATTTCCCCTGGGGGCCCACGTGATTTCCCCTGGGGGCCCACGTGATTTCCCCTGGGGGCCCACGTGATTTCCCCTGGGGGCCCACGTGATTTCCCATGCGGGCCCACGTGATTTCCCCTGGGGGCCCACGTGATTTCCCCTGGGGGCCCACGTGATTTCCCCTGGTGGCCCACGTGATTTGCCCTGGGGGCCCACGTGATTTCCCCTGGGGGCCCACGTGATTTCCCCTGGGGGCCCACGTGATTCCTCCACCTGGCCCACGTGATTGCCCCACCTGGCCCACGTGATTTCCCCTGGGGGCCCACGTGATTTCCCCTGGGGGCCCACGTGATTTCCCCTGGGGCCCCACGTGATTTCCCCTGGGGGCCCACGTGATTTCCCCTGGGGGCCAACGTGTTTTCCCCTGGGGGCCCACGTGATTTAACCTGGGGGCCCACGTGATTTCCCCTGGGGGCCCACGTGATTTCCCCTGGGGGCCACGTGATTTCCCCTGGGGGCCCACGTGATTTCCCCTGGCGGCCCACGTGATTTGCCCTGGGGGCCCACGTGATTTCCCCTGGGGGCCCACGTGATTTCCCCTGGGGGCCCACGTGATTGCTCCACCTGGCCCACGTGATTGCCCCACCTGGCCCACGTGATTGCCCCACCTGGCCCACGTGATTTCCCCTGGGGGCCCACGTGATTTCCCCTGGGGGCCCACGTGATTTCCCCTGGGGGCCCACGTGATTTCCCCTGGGGGCCCACGTGATTGCTCCACCTGGCCCACGTGATTGCCCCACCTGGCCCACGTGATTTCCCCTGGGGGCCCACGTGATTTCCCCTGGGGGCCCACGTGATTTCCCCTGGGGGCCCACGTGATTTCCCCTGGGGGCCCACGTGATTTCCCCTGGGGGCCCACGTGATTTCCCCTGGGGGCCCACGTGATTGCTCCACCTGGCCCACGTGATTGCCCCACCTGGCCCACGTGATTTCCCCTGGGGGCCCACGTGATTTGCCCTGGGGGCCCACGTGATTTCCCCTGGGGGCCCACGTGATTTCCCCTGGGGGCCCACGTGATTTCCCCTGGGGGCCCACGTGATTTCCCCTGGGGGCCCACGTGATTTCCCCTGGGGGCCCACGTGATTTCCCCTGGGGGCCCACGTGATTTCCCCTGGGGGCCCACGTGATTTCCCCTGGGGGCCCACGTGATTTCCCCTGGGGGCCCACGTGATTTCCCCTGGCGGCCCACGTGATTTCCCCTGGGGGCCCACGTGATTTCCCCTGGGGGCCCACGTGATTTCCCCTGGGGGCCCACGTGATTTCCCCTGGGGGCCCACGTGATTTCCCCTGGGGGCCCACGTGATTTCCCCTGGGGGCCCACGTGATTTCCCCTGGGGGCCCACGTGATTTCCCCTGGGGGCCCACGTGATTGCTCCACCTGGCCCACGTGATTGCCCCACCTGGCCCACGTGATTTCCCCTGGGGGCCCACGTGATTTCCCCTGGGGGCCCACGTGATTTCCCCTGGGGGCCCACGTGATTTCCCCTGGGGGCCCACGTGATTTCCCCTGGGGGCCCACGTGATTTGCCCTGGGGGCCCACGTGATTTCCCCTGGGGGCCCACGTGATTGCTCCACCTGGCCCACGTGATTGCCCCTCCTGGCCCACGTGTTTGCCCCACCTGGCCCACGTGATTGCCCCACCTGGCCCACGTGATTTCCCCTGGGGGCCCACGTGATTTCCCCTGGGGGCCCACGTGATTTCCCCTGGGGGCCCACGTGATTTCCCCTGGGGGCCCACGTGATTGCTCCACCTGGCCCACGTGATTGCCCCACCTGGCCCACGTGATTTCCCCTGGGGGCCCACGTGATTTCCCCTGGGGGCCCACGTGATTTCCCCTGGGGGCCCACGTGATTTCCCCTGGGGGCCCACGTGATTTCCCCTGGGGGCCCACGTGATTTCCCCTGGGGGCCCACGTGATTTCCCCTGGGGGCCCACGTGATTTCCCCTGGGGGCCCACGTGATTTCCCCTGGGGGCCCACGTGATTTACCCCTGGGGGCCCACGTGATTTCCCCTGGGGGCCCACGTGATTTCCCCTGGGGGCCCACGTGATTTCCCCTGGGGGCCCACGTGATTTCCCCTGGGGGCCCACGTGATTTCCCCTGGGGGCCCACGTGATTTCCCCTGGGGGCCCACGTGATTTCCCCTGGGGGCCCACGTGATTTCCCCTGGGGGCCCACGTGATTTCCCCTGGGGGCCCACGTGATTGCTCCACCTGGCCCACGTGATTGCCCCACCTGGCCCACGTGATTTCCCCTGGGGGCCCACGTGATTTCCCCTGGGGGCCCACGTGATTTCCCCTGGGGGCCCACGTGATTTCCCCTGGGGGCCCACGTGATTTCCCCTGGGGGCCCACGTGATTTCCCCTGGGGGCCCACGTGATTTCCCCTGGGAGCCCACGTGATTTGCCCTGTGGGCCCTCGTGATTTCCCCTGGGGGCCCACGTGATTGCCCCACCTGGCCCACGTGATTGCCCCACCTGGCCCACGTGATTTCCCCTGGGGGCCCACGTGATTTCCCCTGGGGGCCCACGTGATTTCCCCTGGGGGCCCACGTGATTGCTCCACCTGGCCCACGTGATTGCCCAACCTGGCCCACGTGATTTCCCCTGGGGGCCCACGTGATTTCCCCTGGGGGCCCACGTGATTTCCCCTGGGGGCCCACGTGATTTCCCCTGGGGGCCCACGTGATTTCCCCTGGGGGCCCACGTGATTTCCCCTGGGGGCCCACGTGATTTCCCCTGGGGGCCCACGTGATTTCCCCTGGGGGCCCACGTGATTTCCCCTGGGGGCCCACGTGATTTCCCCTGGGGGCCCACGTGATTTCCCCTGGGGGCCCACGTGATTTCCCCTGGGGGCCCACGTGATTTCCCCTGGGGGCCCACGTGATTTCCCCTGGGGGCCCACGTGATTTCCCCTGGGGGCCCACGTGATTTCCCCTGGTGGCCCACGTGATTTGACCTGGGGGCCCACGTGATTTCCCCTGGGGGCCCACGTGATTTCCCCTGGGGGCCCACGTGATTCCTCCACCTGGCCCACGTGATTGCCCCACCTGGCCCACGTGATTTCCCCTGGGGGCCCACGTGATTTCCCCTGGGGGCCCACGTGATTTCCCCTGGGGCCCCACGTGATTTCCCCTGGGGGCCCACGTGATTTCCCCTGGGGGCCCACGTGATTTCCCCTGGGGGCCCACGTGATTTAACCTGGGGGCCCACGTGATTTCCCCTGGGGGCCCACGTGATTTCCCCTGGGGGCCCACGTGATTTCCCCTGGGGGCCCACGTGATTTCCCCTGGCGGCCCACGTGATTTGCCCTGGGGGCCCACGTGATTTCCCCTGGGGGCCCACGTGATTTCCCCTGGGGGCCCACGTGATTGCTCCACCTGGCCCACGTGATTGCCCCACCTGGCCCACGTGATTGCCCCACCTGGCCCACGTGATTGCCCCACCTGGCCCACGTGATTTCCCCTGGGGGCCCACGTGATTTCCCCTGGGGGCCCACGTGATTTCCCCTGGGGGCCCACGTGATTGCTCCACCTGGCCCACGTGATTGCCCCACCTGGCCCACGTGATTTCCCCTGGGGGCCCACGTGATTTCCCCTGGGGGCCCACGTGATTTCCCCTGGGGGCCCACGTGATTTCCCCTGGGGGCCCACGTGATTTCCCCTGGGGGCCCACGTGATTTCCCCTGGGGGCCCACGTGATTTCCCCTGGGGGCCCACGTGATTTCCCCTGGGGGCCCACGTGATTTCCCCTGGGGGCCCACGTGATTTCCCCTGGGGGCCCACGTGATTTCCCCTGGGGGCCCACGTGATTTCCCCTGGGGGCCCACGTGATTTCCCCTGGGGGCCCACGTGATTTCCCCTGGGGGCCCACGTGATTGCCCCACCTGGCCCACGTGATTGCCGCACCGGGCCCACGTGATTTCCCCTGGGGGCCCACGTGATTTCCCCTGGGGGCCCACGTGATTGCTCCACCTGGCCCACGTGATTGCCCCACCTGGCCCACGTGATTTCCCCTGGGGGCCCACGTGATTTCCCCTGGGGGCCCACGTGATTTCCCCTGGGGGCCCACGTGATTTCCCCTGGGGGCCCACGTGATTTCCCCTGGGGGCCCACGTGATTTCCCCTGGGGGCCCACGTGATTTCCCCTGGGGGCCCACGTGATTTCCCCTGGGGGCCCACGTGATTTCCCCTGGGGGCCCACGTGATTTCCCCTGGGGCCCACGTGATTTCCCCTGGGGGCCCACGTGATTTCCCCTGGGGGCCCACGTGATTTCCCCTGGGGGCCCACGTGATTTCCCCTGGGGGCCCACGTGATTTCCCCTGGGGGCCCACGTGATTTCCCCTGGGGGCCCACGTGATTTCCCCTGGGGGCCCACGTGATTTCCCCTGGGGGCCCACGTGATTTCCCCTGGGGGCCCACGTGATTTCCCCTGGGGGCCCACGTGATTTCCCCTGGGGGCCCACGTGATTTCCCCTGGGGGCCCACGTGATTGCTCCACCTGGCCCAAGTGATTGCCCCACCTGGCCCACGTGATTGCCCCTGGGGGCCCACGTGATTTCCCCTGGGGGCCCACGTGATTTCCCCTGGGGGCCCACGTGATTGCTCCACCTGGCCCACGTGATTGCCCCTCCTGGCCCACGTGTTTGCCCCACCTGGCCCACGTGATTGCCCCTCCTGGCCCACGTGATTGCCCCACCTGGCCCACGTGATTTCCCCTGGGGGCCCACGTGATTTCCCCTGGGGGCCCACGTGATTTCCCCTGGGGGCCCACGTGATTGCTCCACCTGGGGGCCCACGTGATTGCCCCACCTGGCCCACGTGATTTCCCCTGGGGGCCCACGTGATTTCCCCTGGGGGCCCACGTGATTTCCCCTGGGGGCCCACGTGATTTTCCCTGGGGGCCCACGTGATTTCCCCTGGGGGCCCACGTGATTTCCCCTGGGGGCCCACGTGATTTCCCCTGGGGGCCCACGTGATTTCCCCTGGGGGCCCACGTGATTGCTCCACCTGGCCCACGTGATTGCCCCACCTGGCCCACGTGATTTCCCCTGGGGGCCCACGTGATTTCCCCTGGGGGCCCACGTGATTTCCCCTGGGGGCCCACGTGATTTCCCCTGGGGGCCCACGTGATTTCCCCTGGGGGCCCACGTGATTTCCCCTGGGGGCCCACGTGATTTCCCCTGGGGGCCCACGTGATTTCCCCTGGGGGCCCACGTGATTTCCCCTGGGGGCCCACGTGATTGCTCCACCTGGCCCACGTGATTGCCCCACCTGGCCCACGTGATTGCCCCACCTGGCCCACGTGATTTCCCCTGGGGGCCCACGTGATTTCCCCTGGGGGCCCACGTGATTTCCCCTGGGGGCCCACGTGATTGCTCCACCTGGCCCACGTGATTGCCCCACCTGGCCCACGTGATTTCCCCTGGGGGCCCACGTGATTTCCCCTGGGGGCCCACGTGATTTCCCCTGGGGGCCCACGTGATTTCCCCTGGGGGCCCACGTGATTTCCCCTGGGGGCCCACGTGATTTCCCCTGGGGGCCCACGTGATTTCCCCTGGGGGCCCACGTGATTTCCCCTGGGGGCCCACGTGATTTCCCCTGGGGGCCCACGTGATTTCCCCTGGGGGCCCACGTGATTTCCCCTGGGGGCCCACGTGATTTCCCCTGGGGGCCCACGTGATTTCCCCTGGGGGCCCACGTGATTTCCCCTGGGGGCCCACGTGATTGCCCCACCTGGCCCACGTGATTGCCCCACCTGGCCCACGTGATTTCCCCTGGGGGCCCACGTGATTTCCCCTGGGGGCCCACGTGTTTCCCCTGGGGGCCCACGTGATTGCCCACCTGGCCCACGTGATTGCCCCACCTGGCCCACGTGATTTCCCCTGGGGGCCCACGTGATTTCCCCTGGGGGCCCACGTGATTTCCCCTGGGGGCCCACGTGATTTCCCCTGGGGGCCCAGTGATTTCCCCTGGGGGCCCACGTGATTGCGCCTGGGGGCCCACGTGTTTGCCCCACCTGGCCCACGTGATTTCCCCTGGGGGCCCACGTGATTTCCCCTGGGGGCCCACGTGATTTCCCCTGGGGGCCCACGTGATTTCCCCTGGGGGCCCACGTGATTGCTCCACCTGGCCCAAGTGATTGCCCCACCTGGCCCACGTGATTGCCCCTGGGGGCCCACGTGATTTCCCCTGGGGGCCCACGTGATTTCCCCTGGGGGCCCACGTGATTGCTCCACCTGGCCCACGTGATTGCCCCTCCTGGCCCACGTGTTTGCCCCACCTGGCCCACGTGATTTCCCCTGGGGGCCCACGTGATTTCCCCTGGGGGCCCACGTGATTTCCCCTGGGGGCCCACGTGATTGCTCCACCTGGCCCACGTGATTGCCCCACCTGGCCCACGTGATTTCCCCTGGGGGCCCACGTGATTTCCCCTGGGGGCCCACGTGATTTCCCCTGGGGGCCCACGTGATTTCCCCTGGGGGCCCACGTGATTTCCCCTGGGGGCCCACGTGATTTCCCCTGGGGGGCCCACGTGATTTCCCCTGGGGGCCCACGTGATTTCCCCTGGGGGCCCACGTGATTTCCCCTGGGGGCCCACGTGATTTCCCCTGGGGGCCCACGTGATTTCCCCTGGGGGCCCACGTGATTTCCCCTGGGGGCCCACGTGATTTGCCCTGGGGGCCCACGTGATTTCCCCTGGGGGCCCACGTGATTGCCCCACCTGGCCCACGTGATTGCCCCACCTGGCCCACGTGATTTCCCCTGGGGGCCCACGTGATTTCCCCTGGGGGCCCACGTGATTTCCCCTGGGGGCCCACGTGATTGCTCCACCTGGCCCACGTGATTGCCCCACCTGGCCCACGTGATTTCCCCTGGGGGCCCACGTGATTTCCCCTGGGGGCCCACGTGATTTCCCCTGGGGGCCCACGTGATTTCCCCTGGGGGCCCACGTGATTTCCCCTGGGGGCCCACGTGATTTCCCCTGGGGGCCCACGTGATTTCCCCTGGGGCCCACGTGATTTCCCCTGGGGGCCCACGTGATTTCCCCTGGGGGCCCACGTGATTTCCCCTGGGGGCCCACGTGATTTCCCCTGGGGGCCCACGTGATTTCCCCTGGGGGCCCACGTGATTTCCCCTGGGGGCCCACGTGATTTCCCCTGGGGGCCCACGTGATTTCCCCTGGGGGCCCACGTGATTTCCCCTGGGGGCCCACGTGATTTCCCCTGGGGGCCCACGTGATTTCCCCTGGGGGCCCACGTGATTTCCCCTGGGGGCCCACGTGATTTCCCCTGGGGGCCCACGTGATTTGCCCTGGGGGCCCACGTGATTTCCCCTGGGGGCCCACGTGATTGCCCCACCTGGCCCACGTGATTGCCCCACCTGGCCCACGTGATTTCCCCTGGGGGCCCACGTGATTTCCCCTGGGGGCCCACGTGATTTCCCCTGGGGGCCCACGTGATTGCTCCACCTGGCCCACGTGATTGCCCCACCTGGCCCACGTGATTTCCCCTGGGGGCCCACGTGATTTCCCCTGGGGGCCCACGTGATTTCCCCTGGGGGCCCACGTGATTTCCCCTGGGGGCCCACGTGATTTCCCCTGGGGGCCCACGTGATTTCCCCTGGGGGCCCACGTGATTTCCCCTGGGGGCCCACGTGATTTCCCCTGGGGGCCCACGTGATTTCCCCTGGGGGCCCACGTGATTTCCCCTGGGGGCCCACGTGATTTCCCCTGGGGGCCCACGTGATTTCCCCTGGGGGCCCACGTGATTTCCCCTGGGGGCCCACGTGATTTCCCCTGGGGGCCCACGTGATTTCCCCTGGGGGCCCACGTGATTTCCCCTGGGGGCCCACGTGATTTCCCCTGGGGGCCCACGTGATTTCCCCTGGGGGCCCACGTGATTTCCCCTGGGGGCCCACGTGATTTCCCCTGGGGGCCCACGTGATTTCCCCTGGGGGCCCACGTGATTGTCCCCCTGGCCCACGTGATTGCCCCACCTGGCCCACGTGATTTCCCCTGGGGGCCCACGTGATTTCCCCTGGGGGCCCACGTGATTTCCCCTGGGGGCCCACGTGATTTCCCCTGGGGGCCCACGTGATTTCCCCTGGGGGCCCACGTGATTTCCCCTGGGGGCCCACGTGATTTCCCCTGGGGGCCCACGTGATTGCTCCACCTGGCCCACGTGATTGCCCCACCTGGCCCACGTGATTTCCCCTGGGGGCCCACGTGATTTCCCCTGGGGGCCCACGTGATTTCCCCTGGGGGCCCACGTGATTTCCCCTGGGGGCCCACGTGATTTCCCCTGGGGGCCCACGTGATTTCCCCTGGGGGCCCACGTGATTTCCCCTGGGGGCCCACGTGATTTCCCCTGGGGGCCCACGTGATTTCCCCTGGGGGCCCACGTGATTGCTCCACCTGGCCCAAGTGATTGCCCCACCTGGCCCACGTGATTTCCCCTGGGGGCCCACGTGATTTCCCCTGGGGGCCCACGTGATTGCTCCTCCTGGCCCACGTGATTGCCCCTCCTGGCCCACGTGTTTGCCCCACCTGGCCCACGTGATTTCCCCTGGGGGCCCACGTGATTTCCCCTGGGGGCCCACGTGATTTCCCCTGGGGGCCCACGTGATTGCTCCACCTGGCCCACGTGATTGCCCCTCCTGGCCCACGTGTTTGCCCCACCTGGCCCACGTGATTGCCCCTCCTGGCCCACGTGTTTGCCCCACCTGGCCCACGTGATTTCCCCTGGGGGCCCACGTGATTTCCCCTGGGGGCCCACGTGATTTCCCCTGGGGGCCCACGTGATTGCTCCACCTGGCCCACGTGATTGCCCCACCTGGCCCACGTGATTTCCCCTGGGGGCCCACGTGATTTGCCCTGGGGGCCCACGTGATTTCCCCTGGGGGCCCACGTGATTTCCCCTGGGGGCCCACGTGATTTCCCCTGGGGGCCCACGTGATTTCCCCTGGGGGCCCACGTGATTTCCCCTGGGGGCCCACGTGATTTCCCCTGGGGGCCCACGTGATTGCTCCACCTGGCCCACGTGATTGCCCCACCTGGCCCACGTGATTTCCCCTGGGGGCCCACGTGATTTCCCCTGGGGGCCCACGTGATTTCCCCTGGGGGCCCACGTGATTTCCCCTGGGGGCCCACGTGATTTCCCCTGGGGGCCCACGTGATTTCCCCTGGGGGCCCACGTGATTTCCCCTGGGGGCCCACGTGATTTCCCCTGGGGGCCCACGTGATTTCCCCTGGGGGCCCACGTGATTGCCTCCACCTGGCCCACGTGATTGCCCCACCTGGCCCACGTGATTGCCCCACCTGGCCCACGTGATTTCCCCTGGGGGCCCACGTGATTTCCCCTGGGGGCCCACGTGATTTCCCCTGGGGGCCCACGTGATTGCTCCACCTGGCCCACGTGATTGCCCCACCTGGCCCACGTGATTTCCCCTGGGGGCCCACGTGATTTCCCCTGGGGGCCCACGTGATTTCCCCTGGGGGCCCACGTGATTTCCCCTGGGGGCCCACGTGATTTCCCCTGGGGGCCCACGTGATTTCCCCTGGGGGCCCACGTGATTTCCCCTGGGGGCCCACGTGATTTCCCCTGGGGGCCCACGTGATTTCCCCTGGGGGCCCACGTGATTTCCCCTGGGGGCCCACGTGATTTCCCCTGGGGGCCCACGTGATTTCCCCTGGGGGCCCACGTGATTTCCCCTGGGGGCCCACGTGATTGCTCCACCTGGCCCAAGTGATTGCCCCACCTGGCCCACGTGATTGCCCCTGGGGGCCCACGTGATTTCCCCTGGGGGCCCACGTGATTTCCCCTGGGGGCCCACGTGATTGCTCCACCTGGCCCACGTGATTGCCCCTCCTGGCCCACGTGTTTGCCCCACCTGGCCCACGTGATTGCCCCTCCTGGCCCACGTGATTGCCCCACCTGGCCCACGTGATTTCCCCTGGGGGCCCACGTGATTTCCCCTGGGGGCCCACGTGATTTCCCCTGGGGGCCCACGTGATTGCTCCACCTGGCCCACGTGATTGCCCCACCTGGCCCACGTGATTTCCCCTGGGGGCCCACGTGATTTCCCCTGGGGGCCCACGTGATTTCCCCTGGGGGCCCACGTGATTTCCCCTGGGGGCCCACGTGATTTCCCCTGGGGGCCCACGTGATTTCCCCTGGGGGCCCACGTGATTTCACCTGGGGGCCCACGTGATTTCCCCTGGGGGCCCACGTGATTGCTCCACCTGGCCCACGTGATTGCCCCACCTGGCCCACGTGATTTCCCCTGGGGGCCCACGTGATTTCCCCTGGGGGCCCACGTGATTTCCCCTGGGGGCCCACGTGATTTCCCCTGGGGGCCCACGTGATTTCCCCTGGGGGCCCACGTGATTTCCCCTGGCGGCCCACGTGATTTGCCCTGGGGGCCCACGTGATTTCCCCTGGGGGCCCACGTGATTTCCCCTGGGGGCCCACGTGATTGCTCCACCTGGCCCACGTGATTGCCCCACCTGGCCCACGTGATTGCCCCACCTGGCCCACGTGATTTCCCCTGGGGGCCCACGTGATTTCCCCTGGGGGCCCACGTGATTTCCCCTGGGGGCCCACGTGATTGCTCCACCTGGCCCACGTGATTGCCCCACCTGGCCCACGTGATTTCCCCTGGGGGCCCACGTGATTTCCCCTGGGGGCCCACGTGATTTCCCCTGGGGGCCCACGTGATTTCCCCTGGGGGCCCACGTGATTTCCCCTGGGGGCCCACGTGATTTCCCCTGGGGGGCCCACGTGATTTCCCCTGGGGGCCCACGTGATTTCCCCTGGGGGCCCACGTGATTTCCCCTGGGGGCCCACGTGATTTCCCCTGGGGGCCCACGTGATTTCCCCTGGGGGCCCACGTGATTTCCCCTGGGGGCCCACGTGATTTGCCCTGGGGGCCCTCGTGATTTCCCCTGGGGGCCCACGTGATTGCCCCACCTGGCCCACGTGATTGCCCCACCTGGCCCACGTGATTTCCCCTGGGGGCCCACGTGATTTCCCCTGGGGGCCCACGTGATTTCCCCTGGGGGCCCACGTGATTGCTCCACCTGGCCCACGTGATTGCCCCACCTGGCCCACGTGATTTCCCCTGGGGGCCCACGTGATTTCCCCTGGGGGCCCACGTGATTTCCCCTGGGGGCCCACGTGATTTCCCCTGGGGGCCCACGTGATTTCCCCTGGGGGCCCACGTGATTGCTCCACCTGGCCCACGTGTTTGCCCCACCTGGCCCACGTGATTTCCCCTGGGGGCCCACGTGATTTCCCCTGGGGGCCCACGTGATTTCCCCTGGGGGCCCACGTGATTTCCCCTGGGGGCCCACGTGATTGCTCCACCTGGCCCAAGTGATTGCCCCACCTGGCCCACGTGATTGCCCCTGGGGGCCCACGTGATTTCCCCTGGGGGCCCACGTGATTTCCCCTGGGGGCCCACGTGATTGCTCCACCTGGCCCACGTGATTGCCCCTCCTGGCCCACGTGTTTGCCCCACCTGGCCCACGTGATTGCCCCTCCTGGCCCACGTGTTTGCCCCACCTGGCCCACGTGATTTCCCCTGGGGGCCCACGTGATTTCCCCTGGGGGCCCACGTGATTTCCCCTGGGGGCCCACGTGATTTCCCCTGGGGGCCCACGTGATTTCCCCTGGGGGCCCACGTGATTTCCCCTGGGGGCCCACGTGATTTCCCCTGGGGGCCCACGTGATTTCCCCTGGGGGCCCACGTGATTTCCCCTGGGGGCCCACGTGATTGCCCCTCCTGGCCCACGTGATTGCCCCACCTGGCCCACGTGATTTCCCCTGGGGGCCCACGTGATTTCCCCTGGGGGCCCACGTGATTTCCCCTGGGGGCCCACGTGATTGCTCCCCTGGCCCACGTGATTGCCCCACCTGGCCCACGTGATTTCCCCTGGGGGCCCACGTGATTTCCCCTGGGGGCCCACGTGATTTCCCCTGGGGGCCCACGTGATTTCCCCTGGGGGCCCACGTGATTTCCCCTGGGGGCCCACGTGATTTCCCCTGGGGGCCCACGTGATTTCCCCTGGGGGCCCACGTGATTTCCCCTGGGGGCCCACGTGATTTCCCCTGGGGGCCCACGTGATTTCCCCTGGGGGCCCACGTGATTTCCCCTGGGGGCCCACGTGATTTCCCCTGGGGGCCCACGTGATTTGCCCTGGGGGCCCACGTGATTTCCCCTGGGGGCCCACGTGATTGCCCCACCTGGCCCACGTGATTGCCCCACCTGGCCCACGTGATTTCCCCTGGGGGCCCACGTGATTTCCCCTGGGGGCCCACGTGATTTCCCCTGGGGGCCCACGTGATTGCTCCACCTGGCCCACGTGATTGCCCCACCTGGCCCACGTGATTTCCCCTGGGGGCCCACGTGATTTCCCCTGGGGGCCCACGTGATTTCCCCTGGGGGCCCACGTGATTTCCCCTGGGGGCCCACGTGATTTCCCCTGGGGGCCCACGTGATTTCCCCTGGGGGCCCACGTGATTTCCCCTGGGGGCCCACGTGATTTCCCCTGGGGGCCCACGTGATTTCCCCTGGGGGCCCACGTGATTTCCCCTGGGGGCCCACGTGATTTCCCCTGGGGGCCCACGTGATTTCCCCTGGGGGCCCACGTGATTTCCCCTGGGGGCCCACGTGATTGCTCCACCTGGCCCAAGTGATTGCCCCACCTGGCCCACGTGATTGCCCCTGGGGGCCCACGTGATTTCCCCTGGGGGCCCACGTGATTTCCCCTGGGGGCCCACGTGATTGCTCCACCTGGCCCACGTGATTGCCCCTCCTGGCCCACGTGTTTGCCCCACCTGGCCCACGTGATTTCCCCTGGGGGCCCACGTGATTTCCCCTGGGGGCCCACGTGATTTCCCCTGGGGGCCCACGTGATTGCTCCACCTGGCCCACGTGATTGCCCCTCCTGGCCCACGTGTTTGCCCCACCTGGCCCACGTGATTGCCCCTCCTGGCCCACGTGTTTGCCCCACCTGGCCCACGTGATTTCCCCTGGGGGCCCACGTGATTTCCCCTGGGGGCCCACGTGATTTCCCCTGGGGGCCCACGTGATTGCTCCACCTGGCCCACGTGATTGCCCCACCTGGCCCACGTGATTTCCCCTGGGGGCCCACGTGATTTCCCCTGGGGGCCCACGTGATTTCCCCTGGGGGCCCACGTGATTTCCCCTGGGGGCCCACGTGATTTCCCCTGGGGGCCCACGTGATTTCCCCTGGGGGCCCACGTGATTTCCCCTGGGGGCCCACGTGATTTCCCCTGGGGGCCCACGTGATTGCTCCACCTGGCCCACGTGATTGCCCCACCTGGCCCACGTGATTTCCCCTGGGGGCCCACGTGATTTCCCCTGGGGGCCCACGTGATTTCCCCTGGGGGCCCACGTGATTTCCCCTGGGGGCCCACGTGATTTCCCCTGGGGGCCCACGTGATTTCCCCTGGCGGCCCACGTGATTTCCCCTGGGGGCCCACGTGATTTCCCCTGGGGGCCCACGTGATTTCCCCTGGGGGCCCACGTGATTGCTCCACCTGGCCCAAGTGATTGCCCCACCTGGCCCACGTGATTGCCCCTGGGGGCCCACGTGATTTCCCCTGGGGGCCCACGTGATTTCCCCTGGGGGCCCACGTGATTGCTCCACCTGGCCCACGTGATTGCCCCTCCTGGCCCACGTGTTTGCCCCACCTGGCCCACGTGATTGCCCCTCCTGGCCCACGTGATTGCCCCACCTGGCCCACGTGATTTCCCCTGGGGGCCCACGTGATTTCCCCTGGGGGCCCACGTGATTTCCCCTGGGGGCCCACGTGATTTCCCCTGGGGGCCCACGTGATTGCCCCACCTGGCCCACGTGATTTCCCCTGGGGGCCCACGTGATTTGCCCTGGGGGCCCACGTGATTTCCCCTGGGGGCCCACGTGATTTCCCCTGGGGGCCCACGTGATTTCCCCTGGGGGCCCACGTGATTTCCCCTGGGGGCCCACGTGATTTCACCTGGGGGCCCACGTGATTTCCCCTGGGGGCCCACGTGATTGCTCCACCTGGCCCACGTGATTGCCCCACCTGGCCCACGTGATTTCCCCTGGGGGCCCACGTGATTTCCCCTGGGGGCCCACGTGATTTCCCCTGGGGGCCCACGTGATTTCCCCTGGGGGCCCACGTGATTTCCCCTGGGGGCCCACGTGATTTCCCCTGGCGGCCCACGTGATTTGCCCTGGGGGCCCACGTGATTTCCCCTGGGGGCCCACGTGATTTCCCCTGGGGGCCCACGTGATTGCTCCACCTGGCCCACGTGATTGCCCCACCTGGCCCACGTGATTGCCCCACCTGGCCCACGTGATTTCCCCTGGGGGCCCACGTGATTTCCCCTGGGGGCCCACGTGATTTCCCCTGGGGGCCCACGTGATTGCTCCACCTGGCCCACGTGATTGCCCCACCTGGCCCACGTGATTTCCCCTGGGGGCCCACGTGATTTCCCCTGGGGGCCCACGTGATTTCCCCTGGGGGCCCACGTGATTTCCCCTGGGGGCCCACGTGATTTCCCCTGGGGGCCCACGTGATTTCCCCTGGGGGCCCACGTGATTTCCCCTGGGGGCCCACGTGATTTCCCCTGGGGGCCCACGTGATTGCCCCACCTGGCCCACGTGATTGCCCCACCTGGCCCACGTGATTTCCCCTGGGGGCCCACGTGATTTCCCCTGGGGGCCCACGTGATTTCCCCTGGGGGCCCACGTGATTGCTCCACCTGGCCCACGTGATTGCCCCACCTGGCCCACGTGATTTCCCCTGGGGGCCCACGTGATTTCCCCTGGGGGCCCACGTGATTTCCCCTGGGGGCCCACGTGATTTCCCCTGGGGGCCCACGTGATTTCCCCTGGGGGCCCACGTGATTGCTCCACCTGGCCCACGTGTTTGCCCCACCTGGCCCACGTGATTTCCCCTGGGGGCCCACGTGATTTCCCCTGGGGGCCCACGTGATTTCCCCTGGGGGCCCACGTGATTTCCCCTGGGGGCCCACGTGATTGCTCCACCTGGCCCAAGTGATTGCCCCACCTGGCCCACGTGATTGCCCCTGGGGGCCCACGTGATTTCCCCTGGGGGCCCACGTGATTTCCCCTGGGGGCCCACGTGATTGCTCCACCTGGCCCACGTGATTGCCCCTCCTGGCCCACGTGTTTGCCCCACCTGGCCCACGTGATTGCCCCTCCTGGCCCACGTGTTTGCCCCACCTGGCCCACGTGATTTCCCCTGGGGGCCCACGTGATTTCCCCTGGGGGCCCACGTGATTTCCCCTGGGGGCCCACGTGATTTCCCCTGGGGGCCCACGTGATTTCCCCTGGGGGCCCACGTGATTTCCCCTGGGGGCCCACGTGATTTCCCCTGGGGGCCCACGTGATTTCCCCTGGGGGCCCACGTGATTGCCCCTGGGGGCCCACGTGATTTGCCCTGGGGGCCCTCGTGATTTCCCCTGGGGGCCCACGTGATTGCCCCTCCTGGCCCACGTGATTGCCCCACCTGGCCCACGTGATTTCCCCTGGGGGCCCACGTGATTTCCCCTGGGGGCCCACGTGATTTCCCCTGGGGGCCCACGTGATTGCTCCACCTGGCCCACGTGATTGCCCCACCTGGCCCACGTGATTTCCCCTGGGGGCCCACGTGATTTCCCCTGGGGGCCCACGTGATTTCCCCTGGGGGCCCACGTGATTTCCCCTGGGGGCCCACGTGATTTCCCCTGGGGGCCCACGTGATTTCCCCTGGGGGCCCACGTGATTTCCCCTGGGGGCCCACGTGATTTCCCCTGGGGGCCCACGTGATTTACCCCTGGGGGCCCACGTGATTTCCCCTGGGGGCCCACGTGATTTCCCCTGGGGGCCCACGTGATTTCCCCTGGGGGCCCACGTGATTTGCCCTGGGGGCCCTCGTGATTTCCCCTGGGGGCCCACGTGATTGCCCCACCTGGCCCACGTGATTGCCGCACCTGGCCCACGTGATTTCCCCTGGGGGCCCACGTGATTTCCCCTGGGGGCCCACGTGATTTCCCCTGGGGGCCCACGTGATTGCTCCACCTGGCCCACGTGATTGCCCCACCTGGCCCACGTGATTTCCCCTGGGGGCCCACGTGATTTCCCCTGGGGGCCCACGTGATTTCCCCTGGGGGCCCACGTGATTTCCCCTGGGGGCCCACGTGATTTCCCCTGGGGGCCCACGTGATTTCCCCTGGGGGCCCACGTGATTTCCCCTGGGGCCCACGTGATTTCCCCTGGGGGCCCACGTGATTTCCCCTGGGGGCCCACGTGATTTCCCCTGGGGGCCCACGTGATTTCCCCTGGGGGCCCACGTGATTTCCCCTGGGGGCCCACGTGATTTCCCCTGGGGGCCCACGTGATTTCCCCTGGGGGCCCACGTGATTTCCCCTGGGGGCCCACGTGATTTCCCCTGGGGGCCCACGTGATTTCCCCTGGGGGCCCACGTGATTTCCCCTGGGGGCCCACGTGATTTCCCCTGGGGGCCCACGTGATTTCCCCTGGGGGCCCACGTGATTTCCCCTGGGGGCCCACGTGATTTCCCCTGGGGGCCCACGTGATTGCCCCACCTGGCCCACGTGATTGCCCCGGCCCACGTGATTTCCCCTGGGGGCCCACGTGATTTCCCCTGGGGGCCCACGTGATTTCCCCTGGGGGCCCACGTGATTTCCCCTGGGGGCCCACGTGATTGCCCCACCTGGCCCACGTGATTTCCCCTGGGGGCCCACGTGATTTCCCCTGGGGGCCCACGTGATTTCCCCTGGGGGCCCACGTGATTTCCCCTGGGGGCCCACGTGATTTCCCCTGGGGGCCCACGTGATTTCCCCTGGGGGCCCACGTGATTTCCCCTGGGGGCCCACGTGATTTCCCCTGGGGGCCCACGTGATTTCCCCTGGGGGCCCACGTGATTTCCCCTGGGGGCCCACGTGATTTCCCCTGGGGGCCCACGTGATTTCCCCTGGGGGCCCACGTGATTTCCCCTGGGGGCCCACGTGATTTCCCCTGGGGGCCCACGTGATTTCCCCTGGGGGCCCACGTGATTTCCCCTGGGGGCCCACGTGATTTCCCCTGGGGGCCCACGTGATTTCCCCTGGGGGCCCACGTGATTTCCCCTGGGGGCCCACGTGATTTCCCCTGGGGGCCCACGTGATTTCCCCTGGGGGCCCACGTGATTGCCCACCTGGCCCACGTGATTGCCCCACCTGGCCCACGTGATTTCCCCTGGGGGCCCACGTGATTTCCCCTGGGGGCCCACGTGATTTCCCCTGGGGGCCCACGTGATTTCCCCTGGGGGCCCACGTGATTTCCCCTGGGGGCCCACGTGATTTCCCCTGGGGGCCCACGTGATTTCCCCTGGGGGCCCACGTGATTGCTCCACCTGGCCCACGTGATTGCCCCACCTGGCCCACGTGATTTCCCCTGGGGGCCCACGTGATTTCCCCTGGGGGCCCACGTGATTTCCCCTGGGGGCCCACGTGATTTCCCCTGGGGGCCCACGTGATTTCCCCTGGGGGCCCACGTGATTTCCCCTGGGGGCCCACGTGATTTCCCCTGGGGGCCCACGTGATTTCCCCTGGGGGCCCACGTGATTTCCCCTGGGGGCCCACGTGATTGCTCCACCTGGCCCAAGTGATTGCCCCACCTGGCCCACGTGATTTCCCCTGGGGGCCCACGTGATTTCCCCTGGGGGCCCACGTGATTTCCCCTGGGGGCCCACGTGATTGCTCCCCTGGCCCACGTGATTGCCCCTCCTGGCCCACGTGATTTGCCCCACCTGGCCCACGTGATTTCCCCTGGGGGCCC
Source organism: Rupicapra rupicapra (assembly GCA_963981305.1). Classification (NCBI taxonomy): domain Eukaryota; kingdom Metazoa; phylum Chordata; class Mammalia; order Artiodactyla; family Bovidae; genus Rupicapra; species Rupicapra rupicapra. The sequence continues at coordinate 76,358 of CAXCFB010000027.1, read as the reverse complement.
ACGTGATTTCCCCTGGGGGCCCACGTGATTTCCCCTGGGGGCCCACGTGATTGCTCCACTGGGGGCCCACGTGATTTCCCCTGGGGGCCCACGTGATTTCCCCTGGGGGCCCACGTGATTGCCCCTCCTGGCCCACGTGTTTGCCCCACCTGGCCCACGTGATTTCCCCTGGGGGCCCACGTGATTTCCCCTGGGGGCCCACGTGATTTCCCCTGGGGGCCCACGTGATTGCTCCACCTGGCCCACGTGATTGCCCCACCTGGCCCACGTGATTTCCCCTGGGGGCCCACGTGATTTCCCCTGGGGGCCCACGTGATTTCCCCTGGGGGCCCACGTGATTTCCCCTGGGGGCCCACGTGATTTCCCCTGGGGGCCCACGTGATTTCCCCTGGGGGCCCACGTGATTTCCCCTGGGGGCCCACGTGATTTCCCCTGGGGGCCCACGTGATTGCTCCACCTGGCCCACGTGATTGCCCCACCTGGCCCACGTGATTTCCCCTGGGGGCCCACGTGATTTCCCCTGGGGGCCCACGTGATTTCCCCTGGGGGCCCACGTGATTTCCCCTGGGGGCCCACGTGATTTCCCCTGGGGGCCCACGTGATTTCCCCTGGGGGCCCACGTGATTTCCCCTGGGGGCCCACGTGATTTCCCCTGGGGGCCCACGTGATTTCCCCTGGGGGCCCACGTGATTGCTCCACCTGGCCCACGTGATTGCCCCACCTGGCCCACGTGATTGCCCCACCTGGCCCACGTGATTTCCCCTGGGGGCCCACGTGATTTCCCCTGGGGGCCCACGTGATTTCCCCTGGGGGCCCACGTGATTTCCCCTGGGGGCCCACGTGATTGCCCCACCTGGCCCACGTGATTTCCCCTGGGGGCCCACGTGATTTCCCCTGGGGGCCCACGTGATTTCCCCTGGGGGCCCACGTGATTTCCCCTGGGGGCCCACGTGATTTCCCCTGGGGGCCCACGTGATTTCCCCTGGGGGCCCACGTGATTTCCCCTGGGGGCCCACGTGATTTCCCCTGGGGGCCCACGTGATTTCCCCTGGGGGCCCACGTGATTTCCCCTGGGGGCCCACGTGATTTCCCCTGGGGGCCCACGTGATTTCCCCTGGGGGCCCACGTGATTTCCCCTGGGGGCCCACGTGATTTCCCCTGGGGGCCCACGTGATTTCCCCTGGGGGCCCACGTGATTTCCCCTGGGGGCCCACGTGATTTCCCCTGGGGGCCCACGTGATTTCCCCTGGGGGCCCACGTGATTTCCCCTGGGGGCCCACGTGATTGCCCCACCTGGCCCACGTGATTGCCCCACCTGGCCCACGTGATTTCCCCTGGGGGCCCACGTGATTTCCCCTGGGGGCCCACGTGATTTCCCCTGGGGGCCCACGTGATTGCTCCACCTGGCCCACGTGATCCCCTGGCCCCACGTGATTTCCCCTGGGGGCCCACGTGATTTCCCCTGGGGGCCCACGTGATTTCCCCTGGGGGCCCACGTGATTTCCCCTGGGGGCCCACGTGATTTCCCCTGGGGGCCCACGTGATTTCCCCTGGGGGCCCACGTGATTTCCCCTGGGGGCCCACGTGATTTCCCCTGGGGGCCCACGTGATTGCTCCACCTGGCCCAAGTGATTGCCCCACCTGGCCCACGTGATTGCCCCTGGGGGCCCACGTGATTTCCCCTGGGGGCCCACGTGATTTCCCCTGGGGGCCCACGTGATTGCTCCACCTGGCCCACGTGATTGCCCCTCCTGGCCCACGTGTTTGCCCCACCTGGCCCACGTGATTGCCCCTCCTGGCCCACGTGTTTGCCCCACCTGGCCCACGTGATTTCCCCTGGGGGCCCACGTGATTTCCCCTGGGGGCCCACGTGATTTCCCCTGGGGGCCCACGTGATTTCCCCTGGGGGCCCACGTGATTTCCCCTGGGGGCCCACGTGATTTCCCCTGGGGGCCCACGTGATTTCCCCTGGGGGCCCACGTGATTTCCCCTGGGGGCCCACGTGATTTCCCCTGGGGGCCCACGTGATTTCCCCTGGGGGCCCACGTGATTTCCCCTGGGGGCCCACGTGATTGCCCCTCCTGGCCCACGTGATTGCCCCACCTGGCCCACGTGATTTCCCCTGGGGGCCCACGTGATTTCCCCTGGGGGCCCACGTGATTTCCCCTGGGGGCCCACGTGATTGCTCCACCTGGCCCACGTGATTGCCCCACCTGGCCCACGTGATTTCCCCTGGGGGCCCACGTGATTTCCCCTGGGGGCCCACGTGATTTCCCCTGGGGGCCCACGTGATTTCCCCTGGGGGCCCACGTGATTTCCCCTGGGGGCCCACGTGATTTCCCCTGGGGGCCCACGTGATTTCCCCTGGGGGCCCACGTGATTTCCCCTGGGGGCCCACGTGATTTCCCCTGGGGGCCCACGTGATTTCCCCTGGGGGCCCACGTGATTTCCCCTGGGGGCCCACGTGATTTCCCCTGGGGGCCCACGTGATTTCCCCTGGGGGCCCACGTGATTTCCCCTGGGGGCCCACGTGATTTCCCCTGGGGGCCCACGTGATTTCCCCTGGGGGCCCACGTGATTTCCCCTGGGGGCCCACGTGATTGCCCCTGGGGGCCCACGTGATTTCCCCTGGGGGCCCACGTGATTTCCCCTGGGGGCCCACGTGATTGCTCCTGGGGGCCCACGTGATTGCCCCACCTGGCCCACGTGATTGCCCCACCTGGCCCACGTGATTTCCCCTGGGGGCCCACGTGATTTCCCCTGGGGGCCCACGTGATTTCCCCTGGGGGCCCACGTGATTGCTCCACCTGGCCCACGTGATTGCCCCTCCTGGCCCACGTGTTTGCCCCACCTGGCCCACGTGATTGCCCCTCCTGGCCCACGTGTTTGCCCCACCTGGCCCACGTGATTTCCCCTGGGGGCCCACGTGATTTCCCCTGGGGGCCCACGTGATTTCCCCTGGCGGCCCACGTGATTGCTCCTGGGGGCCCACGTGATTGCCCCACCTGGCCCACGTGATTTCCCCTGGGGGCCCACGTGATTTCCCCTGGGGGCCCACGTGATTTCCCCTGGGGGCCCACGTGATTTCCCCTGGGGGCCCACGTGATTTCCCCTGGGGGCCCACGTGATTTCCCCTGGGGGCCCACGTGATTTCCCCTGGGGGCCCACGTGATTTCCCCTGGGGGCCCACGTGATTGCTCCACCTGGCCCACGTGATTGCCCCACCTGGCCCACGTGATTTCCCCTGGGGGCCCACGTGATTTCCCCTGGGGGCCCACGTGATTTCCCCTGGGGGCCCACGTGATTTCCCCTGGGGGCCCACGTGATTTCCCCTGGGGGCCCACGTGATTTCCCCTGGCGGCCCACGTGATTTGCCCTGGGGGCCCACGTGATTTCCCCTGGGGGCCCACGTGATTTCCCCTGGGGGCCCACGTGATTGCTCCACCTGGCCCACGTGATTGCCCCACCTGGCCCACGTGATTGCCCCACCTGGCCCACGTGATTTCCCCTGGGGGCCCACGTGATTTCCCCTGGGGGCCCACGTGATTTCCCCTGGGGGCCCACGTGATTGCTCCACCTGGCCCACGTGATTGCCCCACCTGGCCCACGTGATTTCCCCTGGGGGCCCACGTGATTTCCCCTGGGGGCCCACGTGATTTCCCCTGGGGGCCCACGTGATTTCCCCTGGGGGCCCACGTGATTTCCCCTGGGGGCCCACGTGATTTCCCCCGGGGGCCCACGTGATTTCCCCTGGGGGCCCACGTGATTTCCCCTGGGGGCCCACGTGATTTCCCCTGGGGGCCCACGTGATTTCCCCTGGGGGCCCACGTGATTTCCCCTGGGGGCCCACGTGATTTCCCCTGGGGGCCCACGTGATTTCCCCTGGGGGCCCACGTGATTTCCCCTGGGGGCCCACGTGATTTCCCCTGGGGGCCCACGTGATTTCCCCTGGGGGCCCACGTGATTTCCCCTGGGGGCCCACGTGATTTCCCCTGGGGGCCCACGTGATTTCCCCTGGGGGCCCACGTGATTGCCCCACCTGGCCCACGTGATTGCCCCACCTGGCCCACGTGATTTCCCCTGGGGGCCCACGTGATTTCCCCTGGGGGCCCACGTGATTTCCCCTGGGGGCCCACGTGATTGCTCCACCTGGCCCACGTGATTGCCCCGCCTGGCCCACGTGATTTCCCCTGGGGGCCCACGTGATTTCCCCTGGGGGCCCACGTGATTTCCCCTGGGGGCCCACGTGATTTCCCCTGGGGGCCCACGTGATTTCCCCTGGGGGCCCACGTGATTTCCCCTGGGGGCCCACGTGATTTCCCCTGGGGGCCCACGTGATTTCCCCTGGGGGCCCACGTGATTGCTCCACCTGGCCCAAGTGATTGCCCCACCTGGCCCACGTGATTGCCCCTGGGGGCCCACGTGATTTCCCCTGGGGGCCCACGTGATTTCCCCTGGGGGCCCACGTGATTGCTCCACCTGGCCCACGTGATTGCCCCTCCTGGCCCACGTGTTTGCCCCACCTGGCCCACGTGATTGCCCCTCCTGGCCCACGTGTTTGCCCCACCTGGCCCACGTGATTTCCCCTGGGGGCCCACGTGATTTCCCCTGGGGGCCCACGTGATTTCCCCTGGGGGCCCACGTGATTTCCCCTGGGGGCCCACGTGATTTCCCCTGGGGGCCCACGTGATTTCCCCTGGGGGCCCACGTGATTTCCCCTGGGGGCCCACGTGATTTCCCCTTGGGGCCCACGTGATTTCCCCTGGGGGCCCACGTGATTTGCCCTGGGGGCCCTCGTGATTTCCCCTGGGGGCCCACGTGATTGCCCCACCTGGCCCACGTGATTGCCCCACCTGGCCCACGTGATTTCCCCTGGGGGCCCACGTGATTTCCCCTGGGGGCCCACGTGATTTCCCCTGGGGGCCCACGTGATTGCTCCACCTGGCCCACGTGATTGCCCCACCTGGCCCACGTGATTTCCCCTGGGGGCCCACGTGATTTCCCCTGGGGGCCCACGTGATTTCCCCTGGGGGCCCACGTGATTTCCCCTGGGGGCCCACGTGATTTCCCCTGGGGGCCCACGTGATTTCCCCCGGGGGGCCCACGTGATTTCCCCTGGGGGCCCACGTGATTTCCCCTGGGGGCCCACGTGATTTCCCCTGGGGGCCCACGTGATTTCCCCTGGGGGCCCACGTGATTTCCCCTGGGGGCCCACGTGATTTGCCCTGGGGGCCCTCGTGATTTCCCCTGGGGGCCCACGTGATTGCCCCACCTGGCCCACGTGATTGCCGCACCTGGCCCACGTGATTTCCCCTGGGGGCCCACGTGATTTCCCCTGGGGGCCCACGTGATTTCCCCTGGGGGCCCACGTGATTGCTCCACCTGGCCCACGTGATTGCCCCACCTGGCCCACGTGATTTCCCCTGGGGGCCCACGTGATTTCCCCTGGGGGCCCACGTGATTTCCCCTGGGGGCCCACGTGATTTCCCCTGGGGGCCCACGTGATTTCCCCTGGGGGCCCACGTGATTTCCCCTAGGGGCCCACGTGATTTCCCCTGGGGGCCCACGTGATTTCCCCTGGGGGCCCACGTGATTTCCCCTGGGGGCCCACGTGATTTCCCCTGGGGGCCCACGTGATTTCCCCTGGGGGCCCACGTGATTTCCCCTGGGGGCCCACGTGATTTCCCCTGGGGGCCCACGTGATTTCCCCTGGGGGCCCACGTGATTTCCCCTGGGGGCCCACGTGATTTCCCCTGGGGGCCCACGTGATTTCCCCTGGGGGCCCACGTGATTTCCCCTGGGGGCCCACGTGATTTCCCCTGGGGGCCCACGTGATTTCCCCTGGGGGCCCACGTGATTTCCCCTGGGGGCCCACGTGATTTCCCCTGGGGGCCCACGTGATTTCCCCTGGGGGCCCACGTGATTTCCCCTGGGGGCCCACGTGATTTCCCCTGGCGGCCCACGTGATTTGCCCTGGGGGCCCACGTGATTTCCCCTGGGGGCCCACGTGATTTCCCCTGGGGGCCCACGTGATTGCTCCACCTGGCCCACGTGATTGCCCCACCTGGCCCACGTGATTGCCCCACCTGGCCCACGTGATTTCCCCTGGGGGCCCACGTGATTTCCCCTGGGGGCCCACGTGATTTCCCCTGGGGGCCCACGTGATTTCCCCTGGGGGCCCACGTGATTTCCCCTGGGGGCCCACGTGATTTCCCCTGGGGGCCCACGTGATTTCCCCTGGGGGCCCACGTGATTGTTCCACTTGGCCCACGTGATTGCCCCACCTGGCCCACGTGATTTCCCCTGGGGGCCCACGTGATTTCCCCTGGGGGCCCACGTGATTTCCCCTGGGGGCCCACGTGATTTCCCCTGGGGGCCCACGTGATTTCCCCTGGGGGCCCACGTGATTTCCCCTGGGGGCCCACGTGATTTCCCCTGGGGGCCCACGTGATTGCTCCACCTGGCCCACGTGATTGCGCCACCTGGCCCACGTGATTTCCCCTGGGGGCCCACGTGATTTCCCCTGGGGGCCCACGTGATTTCCCCTGGGGGCCCACGTGATTTCCCCTGGGGGCCCACGTGATTTCCCCTGGGGGCCCACGTGATTTCCCCTGGGGGCCCACGTGATTTCCCCTGGGGGCCCACGTGATTTCCCCTGGGGGCCCACGTGATTTCCCCTGGGGGCCCACGTGATTTCCCCTGGGGGCCCACGTGATTTCCCCTGGGGGCCCACGTGATTTCTCCACCTGGCCCAAGTGATTGCCCCACCTGGCCCACGTGATTGCCCCTGGGGGCCCACGTGATTTCCCCTGGGGGCCCACGTGATTTCCCCTGGGGGCCCACGTGATTGCTCCACCTGGCCCACGTGATTGCCCCTCCTGGCCCACGTGTTTGCCCCACCTGGCCCACGTGATTGCCCCTCCTGGCCCACGTGTTTGCCCCACCTGGCCCACGTGATTTCCCCTGGGGGCCCACGTGATTTCCCCTGGGGGCCCACGTGATTTCCCCTGGGGGCCCACGTGATTTCCCCTGGGGGCCCACGTGATTTCCCCTGGGGGCCCACGTGATTTCCCCTGGGGGCCCACGTGATTTCCCCTGGGGGCCCACGTGATTTCCCCTTGGGGCCCACGTGATTTCCCCTGGGGGCCCACGTGATTTGCCCTGGGGGCCCACGTGATTTCCCCTGGGGGCCCACGTGATTGCCCCACCTGGCCCACGTGATTGCCCCACCTGGCCCACGTGATTTCCCCTGGGGGCCCACGTGATTTCCCCTGGGGGCCCACGTGATTTCCCCTGGGGGCCCACGTGATTGCTCCACCTGGGGGCCCACGTGATTGCCCCACCTGGCCCACGTGATTTCCCCTGGGGGCCCACGTGATTTCCCCTGGGGGCCCACGTGATTTCCCCTGGGGGCCCACGTGATTTCCCCTGGGGGCCCACGTGATTTCCCCTGGGGGCCCACGTGATTTCCCCTGGGGGGCCCACGTGATTTCCCCTGGGGGCCCACGTGATTTCCCCTGGGGGCCCACGTGATTTCCCCTGGGGGCCCACGTGATTTACCCTGGAGGCCCACGTGATTTCCCCTGGGGGCCCACGTGATTTCCCCTGGGGGCCCACGTGATTTGCCCTGGGGGCCCTCGTGATTTCCCCTGGGGGCCCACGTGATTTCCCCACCTGGCCCACGTGATTGCCGCACCTGGCCCACGTGATTTCCCCTGGGGGCCCACGTGATTTCCCCTGGGGGCCCACGTGATTTCCCCTGGGGGCCCACGTGATTGCTCCACCTGGCCCACGTGATTGCCCCACCTGGCCCACGTGATTTCCCCTGGGGGCCCACGTGATTTCCCCTGGGGGCCCACGTGATTTCCCCTGGGGGCCCACGTGATTTCCCCTGGGGGCCCACGTGATTTCCCCTGGGGGCCCACGTGATTTCCCCTGGGGGCCCACGTGATTTCCCCTGGGGGCCCACGTGATTTCCCCTGGGGGCCCACGTGATTTCCCCTGGGGGCCCACGTGATTTGCCCTGGGGGCCCTCGTGATTTCCCCTGGGGGCCCACGTGATTGCCCCACCTGGCCCACGTGATTGCCCCACCTGGCCCACGTGATTTCCCCTGGGGGCCCACGTGATTTCCCCTGGGGGCCCACGTGATTTCCCCTGGGGGCCCACGTGATTGCTCCACCTGGCCCACGTGATTGCCCCACCTGGCCCACGTGATTTCCCCTGGGGGCCCACGTGATTTCCCCTGGGGGCCCACGTGATTTCCCCTGGGGGCCCACGTGATTTCCCCTGGGGGCCCACGTGATTTCCCCTGGGGGCCCACGTGATTTCCCCTGGGGGCCCACGTGATTTCACCTGGGGGCCCACGTGATTTCCCGTGGGGGCCCACGTGATTGCTCCACCTGGGGGCCCACGTGATTGCTCCACCTGGCCCACGTGATTGCCCCACCTGGCCCACGTGATTTCCCCTGGGGGCCCACGTGATTTCCCCTGGGGGCCCACGTGATTTCCCCTGGGGGCCAACGTGATTTCCCCTGGGGGCCCACGTGATTTCCCCTGGGGGCCCACGTGATTTCCCCTGGGGGCCCACGTGATTTCCCCTGGGGGCCCACGTGATTTCCACTGGGGGCCCACGTGATTTCCCCTGGGGGCCCACGTGATTTCCCCTGGGGGCCCACGTGATTTCCCCAGGGGGCCCACGTGATTTCCCCTGGGTGCCCACGTGATTTCCCCTGGGGGCCCACGTGATTTCCCCTGGGGGCCCACGTGATTTCCCCTGGGGGCCCACGTGATTTCCCCTGGGGGCCCACGTGATTTCCCCTGGGGGCCCACGTGATTTCCCCTGGGGGCCCACGTGATTTGCCCTGGGGGCCCTCGTGATTTCCCCTGGGGGCCCACGTGATTGCTCCACCTGGCCCACGTGATTGCCCCACCTGGCCCACGTGATTTCCCCTGGGGGACCACGTGATTTCCCCTGGGGGCCCACGTGATTGCTCCACCTGGGGGCCCACGTGATTGCCCCACCTGGCCCACGTGATTTCCCCTGGGGGCCCACGTGATTTCCCCTGGGGGCCCACGTGATTTCCCCTGGGGGCCCACGTGATTTCCCCTGGGGGCCCACGTGATTTCCCCTGGGGGCCCACGTGATTTCCCCTGGGGGCCCACGTGATTTCCCCTGGGGGCCCACGTGATTTCCCCTGGGGGCCCACGTGATTTCCCCTGGGGTCCCACGTGATTGCTCCACCGGGCCCACGTGATTGCCCCACCTGGCCCACGTGATTTCCCCTGGGGGCCCACGTGATTTCCCCTGGGGGCCCACGTGATTTCCCCTGGGGGCCCACGTGATTTCCCCTGGGGGCCCACGTGATTTCACCTGGGGTCCCACGTGATTTCCCCTGGGGGCCCACGTGATTGCTTCACCTGGCCCACGTGATTGCGCCACCTGGCCCACGTGATTTCCCCTGGGGCCCCACGTGATTTCCCCTGGGGGCCCACGTGATTTCCCCTGGGGGCCCACGTGATTTCCCCTGGGGGCCCACGTGATTTCCCCTGGGGGCCCACGTGATTTCCCCTGGGGGCCCACGTGATTGCTCCACCTGGCCCACGTGATTGCCCCACCTGGCCCACGTGATTGCCCCACCTGGCCCACGTGATTTCCCCAGGGGGCCCACGTGATTTCCCCTGGGGGCCCACGTGATTTCCCCTGGGGGCCCACGTGATTTCCCCTGGGGGCCCACGTGATTTCCCCTGGGGGCCCACGTGATTTGCCCTGGGGGCCCTCGTGATTTCCCCTGGGGGCCCACGTGATTGCCCCACCTGGCCCACGTGATTGCCCCAACTGGCCCACGTGATTTCCCCTGGGGGTCCACGTGATTTCCCCTGGGGGGCCACGTGATTTCCCCTGGGGGCCCACGTGATTTCCCCTGGGGGCCCACGTGATTTCCCCTGGGGGCCCACGTGATTTCCCCTGGGGGCCCACGTGATTTCCCCTGGGGGCCCACGTGATTTCACCTGGGGGCCCACGTGATTTCCCCTGGGGGCCCACGTGATTGCTCCACCTGGCCCACGTGATTGCCCCACCTGGCCCACGTGATTTCCCCTGGGGGCCCACGTGATTTCCCCTGGGGGCCCACGTGATTTCCCCTGGGGGCCCACGTGATTTCCCCTGGGGGCCCACGTGATTTCCACTGGGGGCCCACGTGATTTCCCCTGGGGGCCCACGTGATTTCCCCTGGGGGCCCACGTGATTTCCCCAGGGGGCCCACGTGATTTCCCCTGGGGGCCCAGGTGATTTCCCCTGGGTGCCCACGTGATTTCCCCTGGGGGCCCACGTGATTTCCCCTGGGGGCCCACGTGATTTCCCCTGGGGGCCCACGTGATTTCCCCTGGGGGCCCACGTGATTTCCCCTGGGGGCCCACGTGATTTGCCCTGGGGGCCCTCGTGATTTCCCCTGGGGGCCCACGTGATTGCCCCACCTGGCCCACGTGATTGCCCCACCTGGCCCACGTGATTTCCCCTGGGGGCCCACGTGATTTGCCCTGGGGGCCCTCGTGATTTCCCCTGGGGGCCCACGTGATTGCTCCACCTGGCCCACGTGATTGCCCCACCTGGCCCACGTGATTTCCCCTGGGGGCCCACGTGATTTCCCCTGGGGGCCCACGTGATTTCCCCTGGGGGCCCACGTGATTTCCCCTGGGGGCCCACGTGGTTTCCCCTGGGGGCCCACGTGATTTCCCCTGGGGGCCCACGTGATTTCCCCTGGGGGCCCCCGTGATTTCACCTGGGGGCCCACGTGATTTCCCCTGGGGGCCCACGTGATTGCTCCACGTGGCCCACGTGATTGCCCCACCTGGCCCACGTGATTTCCCCTGGGGGCCCACGTGATTTCCCCTGGGGGCCCACGTGATTTCCCCTGGGGGCCCACGTGATTTCCCCTGGGGGCCCACGTGATTTCCCCTGGGGGCCCACGTGATTGCTCCACCTGGCCCACGTGATTGCCCCACCTGGCCCACGTGATTTCCCCTGGGGGCCCACGTGATTTCCCCTGGGGGCCCACGTGAATTTCCCCTGGGGGCCCACGTGATTTCCCCTGGGGGCCCACGTGATTTCCCCTGGGGGCCCACGTGATTTCCCCTGGGGGCCCACGTGATTTCCCCTGGGGGCCCACGTGATTGCTCCACCTGGCCCACGTGATTGCCCCACCTGGCCCACGTGATTTCCCCTTGGGGCCCACGTGATTTCCCCTGGGGGCCCACGTGATTTCCCCTGGGGGCCCACGTCATTTCCCCTGGGGGCCCACGTGATTTCCCCTGGGGGCCCACGTGATTTCCCCTGGGGGCCCACGTGATTTCCCCTGGCGGCCCACGTGATTTCCCCTGGGGGCCCACGTGATTTCACCTGGGGGCACACGTGATTTCCCCTGGGGGCCCACGTGATTGCTCCACCTGGCCCACGTGATTGCCCCACCTGGCCCACGTGATTGCCCCACCTGGCCCACGTGATTTCCCCAGGGGGCCCACGTGATTTCCCCTGGGGGCCCACGTGATTTTCCCTGGGGGCCCACGTGATTTCCCCTGGGGGCCCACGTGATTTCCCCTGGGGGCCCACGTGATTCCCCTGGGGGCCCACGTGATTTCCCCTGGGGGCCCACGTGATTTCCCCTGGGGGCCCAAGTGATTTCCCCTGGGGGCCCACGTGATTTCCCCTGGGGGCCCACGTGATTGCACCACGTGGCCCACGTGATTGCCCCACCTGGCCCACGTGATTTCCCCTGGGGGCCCACGTGATTTCCCCTGGGGGCCCACGTGATTTCCCCTGGGGGCCCACGTGATTTCCCCTCGGGGCCCACGTGATTTCCCCTGGGGGCCCACGTGATTGCTCCACCTGGCCCACGTGATTGCCCCACCTGGCCCACGTGATTTCCCCTGGGGGCCCACGTGATTTCCCCTGGGGGCCCACGTAATTTCCCCTGGGGGCCCACGTGATTTCCCCTGGGGGCCCACGTGATTTCCCCTGGGGGCCCACGTGATTTCCCCTGGGGGCCCACGTGATTGCTCCACCTGGCCCACGTGATTGCCCCACCTGGCCCACGTGATTTCCCCTGGGGGCCCACGTGATTTCCCCTGGGGGCCCACGTGATTTCCCCTGGGGGCCCACGTGATTTCCCCTGGGGGCCCACGTGATTTCCCCTGGGGGCCCACGTGATTTCCCCTGGGGGCCCACGTGATTTCCCCTGGGGGCCCACGTGATTTCCCCTGGGGGCCCACGTGATTTGCCCTGGGGGCCCTCGTGATTTCCCCTGGGGGCCCACGTGATTGCCCCACCTGGCCCACGTGATTGCCCCACCTGGCCCACGTGATTTCCCCTGGGGGCCCACGTGATTTGCCCTGGGGGCCCTCGTGATTTCCCCTGGGGGCCCACGTGATTGCTCCACCTGGCCCACGTGATTGCCCCACCTGGCCCACGTGATTTCCCCTGGGGGCCCACGTGATTTCCCCTGGGGGCCCACGTGATTTCCCCTGGGGGCCCACGTGATTTCCCCTGGGGGCCCACGTGGTTTCCCCTGGGGGCCCACGTGATTTCCCCTGGGGGCCCACGTGATTTCCCCTGGGGGCCCCCGTGATTTCACCTGGGGGCCCACGTGATTTCCCCTGGGGGCCCACGTGATTGCTCCACGTGGCCCACGTGATTGCCCCACCTGGCCCACGTGATTTCCCCTGGGGGCCCACGTGATTTCCCCTGGGGGCCCACGTGATTTCCCCTGGGGGCCCACGTGATTTCCCCTGGGGGCCCACGTGATTTCCCCTGGGGGCCCACGTGATTGCTCCACCTGGCCCACGTGATTGCCCCACCTGGCCCACGTGATTTCCCCTGGGGGCCCACGTGATTTCCCCTGGGGGCCCACGTAATTTCCCCTGGGGGCCCACGTGATTTCCCCTGGGGGCCCACGTGATTTCCCCTGGGGGCCCACGTGATTTCCCCTGGGGGCCCACGTGATTTCCCCTGGGGGCCCACGTGATTGCTCCACCTGGCCCACGTGATTGCCCCACCTGGCCCACGTGATTTCCCCTTGGGGCCCACGTGATTTCCCCTGGGGGCCCACGTGATTTCCCCTGGGGGCCCACGTGATTTCCCCTGGGGGCCCACGTGATTTCCCCTGGGGGCCCACGTGATTTCCCCTGGGGGCCCACGTGATTTCACCTGGGGGCCCACGTGATTTCCCCTGGCGGCCCACGTGATTTCCCCTGGGGGCCCACGTGATTTCACCTGGGGGCACACGTGATTTCCCCTGGGGGCCCACGTGATTGCTCCACCTGGCCCACGTGATTGCCCCACCTGGCCCACGTGATTGCCCCACCTGGCCCACGTGATTTCCCCAGGGGGCCCACGTGATTTCCCCTGGGGGCCCACGTGATTTTCCCTGGGGGCCCACGTGATTTCCCCTGGGGGCCCACGTGATTTCCCCTGGGGGCCCACGTGATTCCCCTGGGGGCCCACGTGATTTCCCCTGGGGGCCCACGTGATTTCCCCTGGGGGCCCAAGTGATTTCCCCTGGGGGCCCACGTGATTTCCCCTGGGGGCCCACGTGATTGCTCCACGTGGCCCACGTGATTGCCCCACCTGGCCCACGTGATTTCCCCTGGGGGCCCACGTGATTTCCCCTGGGGGCCCACGTGATTTCCCCTGGGGGCCCACGTGATTTCCCCTCGGGGCCCACGTGATTTCCCCTGGGGGCCCACGTGATTTGCCCTGGGGGCCCTCGTGATTTCCCCTGGGGGCCCACGTGATTGCCCCACCTGGCCCACGTGATTGCCCCAACTGGCCCACGTGATTTCCCCTGGGGGTCCACGTGATTTCCCCTGGGGGGCCACGTGATTTCCCCTGGGGGCCCACGTGATTTCCCCTGGGGGCCCACGTGATTTCCCCTGGGGGCCCACGTGATTTCCCCTGGGGGCCCACGTGATTTCCCCTGGGGGCCCACGTGATTCACCTGGGGGCCCACGTGATTTCCCCTGGGGGCCCACGTGATTGCTCCACCTGGCCCACGTGATTGCCCCACCTGGCCTACGTGATTTCCCCTGGGGGCCCACGTGATTTCCCCTGGGGGCCCACGTGATTTCCCCTGGGGGCCCACGTGATTTCCCCTGGGGGCCCACGTGATTTCCACTGGGGGCCCACGTGATTTCCCCTGGGGGCCCACGTGATTTCCCCTGGGGCCCACGTGATTTCCCCAGGGGGCCCACGTGATTTCCCCTGGGGGCCCAGGTGATTTCCCCTGGGTGCCCACGTGATTTCCCCTGGGGGCCCACGTGATTTCCCCTGGGGGCCCACGTGATTTCCCCTGGGGGCCCACGTGATTTCCCCTGGGGGCCCACGTGATTTCCCCTGGGGGCCCACGTGATTTGCCCTGGGGGCCCTCGTGATTTCCCCTGGGGGCCCACGTGATTGCCCCACCTGGCCCACGTGATTGCCCCACCTGGCCCACGTGATTTCCCCTGGGGGCCCACGTGATTTGCCCTGGGGGCCCTCGTGATTTCCCCTGGGGGCCCACGTGATTGCTCCACCTGGCCCACGTGATTGCCCCACCTGGCCCACGTGATTTCCCCTGGGGGCCCACGTGATTTCCCCTGGGGGCCCACGTGATTTCCCCTGGGGGCCCACGTGATTTCCCCTGGGGGCCCACGTGGTTTCCCCTGGGGGCCCACGTGATTTCCCCTGGGGGCCCACGTGATTTCCCCTGGGGGCCCCCGTGATTTCACCTGGGGGCCCACGTGATTTCCCCTGGGGGCCCACGTGATTGCTCCACGTGGCCCACGTGATTGCCCCACCTGGCCCACGTGATTTCCCCTGGGGGCCCACGTGATTTCCCCTGGGGGCCCACGTGATTTCCCCTGGGGGCCCACGTGATTTCCCCTGGGGGCCCACGTGATTGCTCCACCTGGCCCACGTGATTGCCCCACCTGGCCCACGTGATTTCCCCTGGGGGCCCACGTGATTTCCCCTGGGGGCCCACGTAATTTCCCCTGGGGGCCCACGTGATTTCCCCTGGGGGCCCACGTGATTTCCCCTGGGGGCCCACGTGATTTCCCCTGGGGGCCCACGTGATTTCCCCTGGGGGCCCACGTGATTGCTCCACCTGGCCCACGTGATTGCCCCACCTGGCCCACGTGATTTCCCCTTGGGGCCCACGTGATTTCCCCTGGGGGCCCACGTGATTTCCCCTGGGGGCCCACGTCATTTCCCCTGGGGGCCCACGTGATTTCCCCTGGGGGCCCACGTGATTTCCCCTGGGGGCCCACGTGATTTCCCCTGGCGGCCCACGTGATTTCCCCTGGGGGCCCACGTGATTTCACCTGGGGGCACACGTGATTTCCCCTGGGGGCCCACGTGATTGCTCCACCTGGCCCACGTGATTGCCCCACCTGGCCCACGTGATTGCCCCACCTGGCCCACGTGATTTCCCCAGGGGGCCCACGTGATTTCCCCTGGGGGCCCACGTGATTTTCCCTGGGGGCCCACGTGATTTCCCCTGGGGGCCCACGTGATTTCCCCTGGGGGCCCACGTGATTCCCCTGGGGGCCCACGTGATTTCCCCTGGGGGCCCACGTGATTTCCCCTGGGGGCCCAAGTGATTTCCCCTGGGGGCCCACGTGATTTCCCCTGGGGGCCCACGTGATTGCACCACGTGGCCCACGTGATTGCCCCACCTGGCCCACGTGATTTCCCCTGGCGGCCCACGTGATTTCCCCTGGGGGCCCACGTGATTTCCCCTGGGGGCCCACGTGATTTCCCCTCGGGGCCCACGTGATTTCCCCTGGGGGCCCACGTGATTGCTCCACCTGGCCCACGTGATTGCCCCACCTGGCCCACGTGATTTCCCCTGGGGGCCCACGTGATTTCCCCTGGGGGCCCACGTAATTTCCCCTGGGGGCCCACGTGATTTCCCCTGGGGGCCCACGTGATTTCCCCTGGGGGCCCACGTGATTTCCCCTGGGGGCCCACGTGATTGCTCCACCTGGCCCACGTGATTGCCCCACCTGGCCCACGTGATTTCCCCTTGGGGCCCACGTGATTTCCCCTGGGGGCCCACGTGATTTCCCCTGGGGGCCCACGTGATTTCCCCTGGGGGCCCACGTGATTTCCCCTGGGGGCCCACGTGATTTCCCCTGGGGGCCCACGTGATTTCCCCTGGGGGCCCACGTGATTTCCCCTGGGGGCCCACGTGATTTGCCCTGGGGGCCCTCGTGATTTCCCCTGGGGGCCCACGTGATTGCCCCACCTGGCCCACGTGATTGCCCCACCTGGCCCACGTGATTTCCCCTGGGGGCCCACGTGATTTGCCCTGGGGGCCCTCGTGATTTCCCCTGGGGGCCCACGTGATTGCTCCACCTGGCCCACGTGATTGCCCCACCTGGCCCACGTGATTTCCCCTGGGGGCCCACGTGATTTCCCCTGGGGGCCCACGTGATTTCCCCTGGGGGCCCACGTGATTTCCCCTGGGGGCCCACGTGGTTTCCCCTGGGGGCCCACGTGATTTCCCCTGGGGGCCCACGTGATTTCCCCTGGGGGCCCACGTGATTTCCCTGGGGGCCCACGTGATTTCCCCTGGGGGCCCACGTGATTGCTCCACGTGGCCCACGTGATTGCCCCACCTGGCCCACGTGATTTCCCCTGGGGGCCCACGTGATTTCCCCTGGGGGCCCACGTGATTTCCCCTGGGGGCCCACGTGATTTCCCCTGGGGGCCCACGTGATTTCCCCTGGGGGCCCACGTGATTGCTCCACCTGGCCCACGTGATTGCCCCACCTGGCCCACGTGATTTCCCCTGGGGGCCCACGTGATTTCCCCTGGGGGCCCACGTAATTTCCCCTGGGGGCCCACGTGATTTCCCCTGGGGGCCCACGTGATTTCCCCTGGGGGCCCACGTGATTTCCCCTGGGGGCCCACGTGATTTCCCCTGGGGGCCCACGTGATTGCTCCACCTGGCCCACGTGATTGCCCCACCTGGCCCACGTGATTTCCCCTTGGGGCCCACGTGATTTCCCCTGGGGGCCCACGTGATTTCCCCTGGGGGCCCACGTGATTTCCCCTGGGGGCCCACGTGATTTCCCCTGGGGGCCCACGTGATTTCCCCTGGGGGCCCACGTGATTTCCCCTGTGGGCCCACGTGATTTCCCCTGGCGGCCCACGTGATTTCCCCTGGGGGCCCACGTGATTTCACCTGGGGGCACACGTGATTTCCCCTGGGGGCCCACGTGATTTCCCCTGGGGGCCCACGTGATTGCTCCACCTGGCCCACGTGATTGCCCCACCTGGCCCACGTGATTTCCCCTGGGGGCCCACGTGATTTCCCCTGGGGGCCCACGTAATTTCCCCTGGGGGCCCACGTGATTTCCCCTGGGGGCCCACGTGATTTCCCCTGGGGGCCCACGTGATTTCCCCTGGGGGCCCACGTGATTTCCCCTGGGGGCCCACGTGATTGCTCCACCTGGCCCACGTGATTGCCCCACCTGGCCCACGTGATTTCCCCTTGGGGCCCACGTGATTTCCCCTGGGGGCCCACGTGATTTCCCCTGGGGGCCCACGTCATTTCCCCTGGGGGCCCACGTGATTTCCCCTGGGGGCCCACGTGATTTCCCCTGGGGGCCCACGTGATTTTCCCTGGGGGCCCACGTGATTTCCCCTGGGGGCCCACGTGATTTCCCCTGGGGGCCCACGTGATTCCCCTGGGGGCCCACGTGATTTCCCCTGGGGGCCCACGTGATTTCCCCTGGGGGCCCAAGTGATTTCCCCTGGGGGCCCACGTGATTTCCCCTGGGGGCCCACGTGATTGCACCACGTGGCCCACGTGATTGCCCCACCTGGCCCACGTGATTTCCCCTGGGGGCCCACGTGATTTCCCCTGGGGGCCCACGTGATTTCCCCTGGGGGCCCACGTGATTTCCCCTCGGGGCCCACGTGATTTCCCCTGGGGGCCCACGTGATTGCTCCACCTGGCCCACGTGATTGCCCCACCTGGCCCACGTGATTTCCCCTGGGGGCCCACGTGATTTCCCCTGGGGGCCCACGTAATTTCCCCTGGGGGCCCACGTGATTTCCCCTGGGGGCCCACGTGATTTCCCCTGGGGGCCCACGTGATTTCCCCTGGGGGCCCACGTGATTGCTCCACCTGGCCCACGTGATTGCCCCACCTGGCCCACGTGATTTCCCCTTGGGGCCCACGTGATTTCCCCTGGGGGCCCACGTGATTTCCCCTGGGGGCCCACGTGATTTCCCCTGGGGGCCCACGTGATTTCCCCTGGGGGCCCACGTGATTTCCCCTGGGGGCCCACGTGATTTCCCCTGGGGGCCCACGTGATTTCCCCTGGGGGCCCACGTGATTTGCCCTGGGGGCCCTCGTGATTTCCCCTGGGGGCCCACGTGATTGCCCCACCTGGCCCACGTGATTGCCCCACCTGGCCCACGTGATTTCCCCTGGGGGCCCACGTGATTTGCCCTGGGGGCCCTCGTGATTTCCCCTGGGGGCCCACGTGATTGCTCCACCTGGCCCACGTGATTGCCCCACCTGGCCCACGTGATTTCCCCTGGGGGCCCACGTGATTTCCCCTGGGGGCCCACGTGATTTCCCCTGGGGGCCCACGTGATTTCCCCTGGGGGCCCACGTGGTTTCCCCTGGGGGCCCACGTGATTTCCCCTGGGGGCCCACGTGATTTCCCCTGGGGGCCCCCGTGATTTCACCTGGGGGCCCACGTGATTTCCCCTGGGGGCCCACGTGATTGCTCCACGTGGCCCACGTGATTGCCCCACCTGGCCCACGTGATTTCCCCTGGGGGCCCACGTGATTTCCCCTGGGGGCCCACGTGATTTCCCCTGGGGGCCCACGTGATTTCCCCTGGGGGCCCACGTGATTTCCCCTGGGGGCCCACGTGATTGCTCCACCTGGCCCACGTGATTGCCCCACCTGGCCCACGTGATTTCCCCTGGGGGCCCACGTGATTTCCCCTGGGGGCCCACGTAATTTCCCCTGGGGGCCCACGTGATTTCCCCTGGGGGCCCACGTGATTTCCCCTGGGGGCCCACGTGATTTCCCCTGGGGGCCCACGTGATTTCCCCTGGGGGCCCACGTGATTGCTCCACCTGGCCCACGTGATTGCCCCACCTGGCCCACGTGATTTCCCCTTGGGGCCCACGTGATTTCCCCTGGGGGCCCACGTGATTTCCCCTGGGGGCCCACGTGATTGCTCCACCTGGCCCACGTGATTGCCCCACCTGGCCCACGTGATTTCCCCTTGGGGCCCACGTGATTTCCCCTGGGGGCCCACGTGATTTCCCCTGGGGGCCCACGTGATTTCCCCTGGGGGCCCACGTGATTTCCCCTGGGGGCCCACGTGATTTCCCCTGGGGGCCCACGTGATTTCCCCTGGGGGCCCACGTGATTTCCCCTGGCGGCCCACGTGATTTCCCCTGGGGGCCCACGTGATTTCACCTGGGGGCACACGTGATTTCCCCTGGGGGCCCACGTGATTGCTCCACCTGGCCCACGTGATTGCCCCACCTGGCCCACGTGATTGCCCCACCTGGCCCACGTGATTTCCCCAGGGGGCCCACGTGATTTCCCCTGGGGGCCCACGTGATTTTCCCTGGGGGCCCACGTGATTTCCCCTGGGGGCCCACGTGATTTCCCCTGGGGGCCCACGTGATTCCCCTGGGGGCCCACGTGATTTCCCCTGGGGGCCCACGTGATTTCCCCTGGGGGCCCAAGTGATTTCCCCTGGGGGCCCACGTGATTTCCCCTGGGGGCCCACGTGATTGCTCCACGTGGCCCACGTGATTGCCCCACCTGGCCCACGTGATTTCCCCTGGGGGCCCACGTGATTTCCCCTGGGGGCCCACGTGATTTCCCCTGGGGGCCCACGTGATTTCCCCTCGGGGCCCACGTGATTTCCCCTGGGGGCCCACGTGATTGCTCCACCTGGCCCACGTGATTGCCCCACCTGGCCCACGTGATTTCCCCTGGGGGCCCACGTGATTTCCCCTGGGGGCCCACGTAATTTCCCCTGGGGGCCCACGTGATTTCCCCTGGGGGCCCACGTGATTTCCCCTGGGGGCCCACGTGATTTCCCCTGGGGGCCCACGTGATTGCTCCACCTGGCCCACGTGATTGCCCCACCTGGCCCACGTGATTTCCCCTTGGGGCCCACGTGATTTCCCCTGGGGGCCCACGTGATTTCCCCTGGGGGCCCACGTGATTTCCCCTGGGGGCCCACGTGATTTCCCCTGGGGGCCCACGTGATTTCCCCTGGGGGCCCACGTGATTTCCCCTGGGGGCCCACGTGATTTCCCCTGGGGGCCCACGTGATTTCCCCTGGGGGCCCACGTGATTTCCCCTGGGGGCCCACGTGATTTCACCTGGGGGCCCACGTGATTTCCCCTGGGGGCCCACGTGATTGCTCCTCCTGGCCCACGTGATTGCCCCACCTGGCCTACGTGATTTCCCCTGGGGGCCCACGTGATTTCCCCTGGGGGCCCACGTGATTTCCCCTGGGGGCCCACGTGATTTCCCCTGGGGGCCCACGTGATTTCCCCTGGGGGCCCACGTGATTTCCCCTGGGGGCCCACGTGATTTCCCCTGGGGGCCCACGTGATTTCCCCTGGGGCCCACGTGATTTCCCCTGGTGGCCCACGTGATTTGCCCTGGGGGCCCACGTGATTTCCCCTGGGGGACCACGTGATTTCCCCTGGGGGCCCACGTGATTCCTCCACCTGGCCCACGTGATTGCCCCACCTGGCCCACGTGATTTCCCCTGGGGGCCCACGTGATTTCCCCTGGGGGCCCACGTGATTTCCCCTGGGGCCCCACGTGATTTCCCCTGGGGGCCCACGTGATTTCCCCTGGGGGCCAACGTGTTTTCCCCTGGGGGCCCACGTTATTTAACCTGGGGGCCCACGTGATTTCCCCTGGGGGCCCACGTGATTTCCCCTGGGGTCCCACGTGATTTCCCCTGGGGGCCCACGTGATTTCCCCTGGCGGCCCACGTGATTTGCCCTGGGGGCCCACGTGATTTCCCCTGGGGTCCCACGTGATTTCCCCTGGGGGCCCACGTGATTGCTCCACCTGGCCCACGTGATTGCCACACCTGGCCCACGTGATTGCCCCACCTGGCCCACGTGATTTCCCCTGGGGGCCCACGTGATTTCCCCTGGGGGCCCACGTGATTTCCCCTGGGGGCCCACGTGATTTCCCCTGGGGGCCCACGTGATTTCCCCTGGGGGCCCACGTGATTTGCCCTGGGGGCCCTCGTGATTTCCCCTGGGGGCCCACGTGATTTCCCCTGGGGGCCCACGTGATTTCCCCTGGGGGCCCACGTGATTTCCCCTGGGGGCCCACGTGATTTCCCCTGGGTGCCCACGTGATTTCACCTTGGGGCCCACGTGATTTCACCTGGGGGCCCACGTGATTTCCCCTGGGGGCCCACGTGATTGCTCCACCTGGCCCACGTGATTGCCCCACCTGGCCCACGTGATTTCCCCTGGGGGCCCACGTGATTTCCCCTGGGGGCCCACGTGATTTCCCCTGGGGGCCCACGTGATTTCCCCTGGGGGCCCACGTGATTTCCCCTGGGGGCCCACGTGATTTCCCCTGGGGGCCCACGTGATTTCCCCTGGGGGCCCTCGTGATTTCCCTTGGGGGCCCACGTGATTTCCCCTGGGGGCCCACGTGATTTCCCCTGGGGGCCCACGTGATTTCCCCTGGGGGCCCACGTGATTTCCCCTGGGGGCCCACGTGATTTCCCCTGGGGGCCCACGTGATTGCTCCACCTGGCCCAAGTGATTGCCACACCTGGCCCACGTGATTGCCCCTGGGGGCCCACGTGATTTCCCCTGGGGGCACACGTGATTTCCCCTGGGGGCCCACGTGATTTCCCCTGGGGGCCCACGTGATTTCCCCTGGGGGCCCACGTGATTGCTCCACCTGGCCCACGTGATTGCCCCACCTGGCCCACGTGATTTCCCCTGGGGGCCAACGTGATTTCCCCTGGGGGCCCACGTGATTTCACCTGGGGCCCCACGTGATTTCCCCTGGGGGCCCACGTGATTTCCCCTGGGGGCCAACGTGTTTTCCCCTGGGGGCCCACGTGATTTCCCCTGGGGGCCCACGTGATTTCCCCTGGGGGCCCACGTTATTTCCCCTGGGGGCCCACGTGATTTCCCCTGGGGGCCCACGTGATTTCCCCTGGCGGCCCACGTGATTTCCCCTGGGGGCCCACGTGATTTCCCCTGGGGGCCCACGTGATTTCCCCTGGCGGCCCACGTGATTTGCCCTGGGGGCCCACGTGATTTCCCCTGGGGGCCCACGTGATTTCCCCTGGGGGCCCACGTGATTTCCCCTGGGGGCCCACGTGATTTCACCTGGGGGCCCACGTGATTTCCCATGGGGGCCCACGTGATTGCTCCACCTGGCCCACGTGATTGCGCCACCTGGCCCACGTGATTTCCCCTGGGGGCCCACGTGATTTCCCCTGGGGGCCCACGTGATTTCCGCTGGGGGCCCACGTGATTTCCCCTGGGGGCCCACGTGATTTCCCCTGGGGGCCCACGTGATTTCCCCTGGGGCCCACGTGATTTCCCCTGGGGGCCCACGTGATTTCCCCTGGGGGCCCACGTGATTTCCCCTGGGGTCCCACGTGATTTCCCCTGGGGGCCCACGTGATTTCCCCTGGGGGCCCACGTGATTTCCCCTGGGGGCCCACGTGATTGCTCCACCTGGCCCAAGTGATTGCCCCACCTGGCCCACGTGATTGCCCCCGGGGGCCCACGTGATTTCCCCTGGGGGCCCACGTGATTTCCCCTGGGGGCCCACGTGATTGCTCCACCTGGCCCACGTGATTGCCCCTCCTGGCCCACGTGTTTGCCCCACCTGGCCCACGTGATTGCCCCTCCTGGCCCACGTGATTTGCCCCACCTGGCCCACGTGATTTCCCCTGGGGGCCCACGTGATTTCCCCTGGGGGCCCACGTGATTTCCCCTGGGGGCCCACGTGATTTCCCCAGGGGGCCCACGTGATTTCCCCTGGGGGCCCACGTGATTTCCCCTGGGGGCCCACGTGATTTGCCCTGGGGGCCCTCGTGATTTCCCCTGGGGGCCCACGTGATTGCTCCACCTGGCCCACGTGATTGCCCCTCCTGGCCCACGTGTTTGCCCCACCTGGCCCACGTGATTGCCCCACCTGGCCCACGTGATTTCCCCTGGGGGCCCACGTGATTTCCCCTGGGGGCCCACGTGATTTCCCCTGGGGGCCCACGTGATTGCTCCACCTGGCCCACGTGATTGCCCCACCTGGCCCACGTGATTTCCCCTGGGGGCCCACGTGATTTCCCCTGGGGGCCCACGTGATTTCCCCTGGGGGCCCACGTGATTTCCCCTGGGGGCCCACGTGATTTCCCCTGGGGGCCCACGTGATTTCCATTGGGGGCCCACGTGATTGCTCCACCTGGCCCACGTGATTGCCCCACCTGGCCCACGTGATTTCCCCTGG
Organism: Rupicapra rupicapra; assembly: GCA_963981305.1. Classification (NCBI taxonomy): domain Eukaryota; kingdom Metazoa; phylum Chordata; class Mammalia; order Artiodactyla; family Bovidae; genus Rupicapra; species Rupicapra rupicapra. The sequence goes on along the minus strand of CAXCFB010000027.1, from coordinate 52,823 downwards.
GGGCCCACGTGATTTCCCCTGGGGGCCCACGTGATTTCCCCTCCGGGCCCACGTGATTTCCCCTGGGGGCCCACGTGATTTCCCCTGGGGGCCCACGTGATTTCCCCTGGGGGCCCACGTGATTTCCCCTGGGGGCCCACGTGATTTCCCCTGGGGGCCCACGTGATTTCCCCTGGGGGCCCATGTGATTTCCCCTGGGGGCCCACGTGATTTCCCCTGGGGGCCCACGTGATTGCTCCACCTGGCCCACGTGATTGCCCCACCTGGCCCACGTGATTTCCCCTGGGGGCCCACGTGATTTCCCCTGGGGGCCCACGTGATTTCCCCTGGGGGCCCACGTGATTTCCCCAGGGGGCCCACGTGATTGCTCCACCTGGCCCACGTGATTGCCCCACCTGGCCCACGTGATTTCCCCTGGGGGCCCACGTGATTTCCCCTGGGGGCCCACGTGATTTCCCCTGGGGGCCCACGTGATTTCCCCTGGGGGCCCACGTGATTTCCCCTGGGGGCCCACGTGATTTGCCCTGGGGGCCCTCGTGATTTCCCCTTGGGGCCCACGTGATTGCCCCACCTGGCCCACGTGATTGCCCCACCTGGCCCACGTGATTTCCCCTGGGGGCCCACGTGATTTCCCCTGGGGGCCCACGTGATTTCCCCTGGGGGCCCACGTGATTGCTCCACCTGGCCCACGTGATTTGCCCCACCTGGCCCACGTGATTTCCCCTGGGGGCCCACGTGATTTCCCCTGGGGGCCCACGTGATTTCCCCTGGGGGCCCACGTGATTTCCCCTGGGGGCCCACGTGATTTCCCCTGGGGGCCCACGTGATTTCCCCTGGGGGCCCACGTGATTTCCCCTGGGGGCCCACGTGATTTCCCCTGGGAGCCCACGTGATTTCACCTGGGGGCCCACGTGATTTCCCCTGGGGGCCCACGTGATTGCTCCACCTGGCCCACGTGATTGCCCCACCTGGCCCACGGGATTTCCCCTGGGGGCCCACGTGATTTCCCCTGGGGGCCCACGTGATTTCCCCTGGGGGCCCACGTGATTTCCCCAGGGGGCCCACGTGATTTCCCCTGGGGGCCCACGTGATTTCCCCTGGGGGCCCACGTGATTTCCCCTGCGGGCCCACGTGATTTCCCCTTGGGGCCCACGTGATTTCCCCTGGGGGCCCACGTGATTTGCCCTGGGGGCCCTCGTGATTTCCCCTGGGGGCCCACGTGATTGCCCCACCTGGCCCACGTGATTGCCCCACCTGGCCCACGTGATTTCCCCTGGGGGCCCACGTGATTTCCCCTGGGGGCCCACGTGATTTCCCCTGGGGGCCCACGTGATTGCTCCACCTGGCCCACGTGATTGCCCCACCTGGCCCACGTGATTTCCCCTGGGGGCCCACGTGATTTCCCCTGGGGGCCCACGTGATTTCCCCTGGGGGCCCACGTGATTTCCCCTGGGGGCCCACGTGATTTCCCCTGGGGGCCCACGTGATTGCTCCACCTGGCCCACGTGATTGCCCCACCTGGCCCACGTGATTTCCCCTGGGGGCCCACGTGATTTCCCCTGGGGGCCCACGTGATTTCCCCTGGGGGCCCACGTGATTTCCCCTGGGGGCCCACGTGATTTCCCCTGGGGGCCCACGTGATTTCCCCTGGGGGCCCACGTGATTTCCCCTGGGGGCCCACGTGATTTCCCTGGGGGCCCACGTGATTTCCCGTGGGGGCCCACGTGATTGCTCCACCTGGCCCACGTGATTGCTCCACCTGGCCCACGTGATTGCCCCACCTGGCCCACGTGATTTCCCCTGGGGGCCCACGTGATTTCCCCTGGGGGCCCACGTGATTTCCCCTGGGGGCCCACGTGATTTCCCCTGGGGGCCCACGTGATTTCCCCTGGGGGCCCACGTGATTTCCCCTGGGGGCCCACGTGATTTCCCCTGGGGGCCCACGTGATTTCCCCTGGGGGCCCACGTGATTTCCCCTGGGGGCCCACGTGATTTCCCCTGGGGCCCACGTGATTTCCCCAGGGGGCCCACGTGATTTCCCCTGGGGGCCCACGTGATTTCCCCTGGGTGCCCACGTGATTTCCCCTGGGGGCCCACGTGATTTCCCCTGGGGGCCCACGTGATTTCCCCTGGGGGCCCACGTGATTTCCCCTGGGGGCCCACGTGATTTCCCCTGGGGGCCCACGTGATTTCCCCTGGGGGCCCACGTGATTTGCCCTGGGGGCCCTCGTGATTTCCCCTGGGGGCCCACGTGATTGCCCCACCTGGCCCACGTGATTGCCCCACCTGGCCCACGTGATTTCCCCTGGGGGCCCACGTGATTTCCCCTGTGGGCCCACGTGATTGCTCCACCTGGCCCACGTGATTTCCCCTGGGGGCCCACGTGATTTCCCCTGGGGGCCCACGTGATTTCCCCTGGGGGCCCACGTGATTTCCCCTGGGGGCCCACGTGATTTCCCCTGGGGGCCCACGTGATTTCCCCTGGGGGCCCACGTGATTTCCCCTGGGGGCCCACGTGATTTCCCCTGGGGGCCCACGTGATTTCCCCTGGGGGCCCACGTGATTGCTCCACCTGGCCCACGTGATTGCCCCACCTGGCCCACGTGATTTCCCCTGGGGGCCCACGTGATTTCGCCTGGGGGCCCACGTGATTTCCCCTGGGGGCCCACGTGATTTCCCCTGGGGGCCCACGTGATTTCCCCTGGGGGCCCTCGTGATTTCCCCTGGGGGCCCACGTGATTGCTCCACCTGGCCCACGTGATTGCCCCTCCTGGCCCACGTGTTTGCCCCACCTGGCCCACGTGATTGCCTCACCTGGCCCACGTGATTTCCCCTGGGGGCCCACGTGATTTCCCCTGGGGGCCCACGTGATTTCCCCTGGGGGCCCACGTGATTGCTCCACCTGGCCCACGTGATTGCCCCACCTGGCCCACGTGATTTCCCCTGGGGGCCCACGTGATTTCCCCTGGGGGCCCACGTGATTTCCCCTGGGGGCCCACGTGATTTCCCCTGGGGGCCCACGTGATTTCCCCTGGGGGCCCACGTGATTTCCCCTGGGGGCCCACGTGATTGCTCCACCTGGCCCACGTGATTGCCCCACCTGGCCCACGTGATTTCCCCTGGGGGCCCACGTGATTTCCCCTGGGGGCCCACGTGATTTCCCCTGGGGGCCCACGTGATTTCCCCTGGGGGCCCACGTGATTTCCCCTGGGGGCCCACGTGATTTCCCCTGGGGGCCCACGTGATTTCCCCTGGGGGCCCACGTGATTTCCCCTGGGGGCCCACGTGATTTCCCCTGGGGGCCCACGTGATTTCCCCTGGGGGCCCACGTGATTTCCCCTGGGGGCCCACGTGATTGCTCCACCTGGCCCACGTGATTGCCCCACCTGGCCCACGTGATTTCCCCTGGGGGCCCACGTGATTTCCCCTGGGGGCCCACGTGATTTCCCCTGGGGGCCCACGTGATTTCCCCTGGGGGCCCACGTGATTTCCCCAGGGGGCCCACGTGATTGCTCCACCTGGCCCACGTGATTGCCCCACCTGGCCCACGTGATTTCCCCTGGGGGCCCACGTGATTTCCCCTGGGGGCCCACGTGATTTCCCCTGGGGCCCACGTGATTTCCCCTGGGGGCCCACGTGATTTCCCCTGGGGGCCCACGTGATTTCCCCTGGGGGCCCACGTGATTGCTCCCCTGGCCCACGTGATTGCCCCACCTGGCCCACGTGATTTCCCCTGGGGGCCCACGTGATTTCCCCTGGGGGCCCACGTGATTTCCCCTGGGGGCCCACGTGATTTCCCCTGGGGGCCCACGTGATTTCCCCTGGGGGCCCACGTGATTTCCCCTGGGGGCCCACGTGATTTCCCCTGGGGGCCCACGTGATTTTCCCTGGGGGCCCACGTGATTTCCCCTGGGGGCCCACGTGATTTCCCCTGGGGGCCCACGTGATTTCCCCTGGGGGCCCACGTGATTTCCCCTGGGGGCCCACGTGATTGCTCCACCTGGCCCACGTGATTGCCCCACCTGGCCCACGTGATTTCCCCTGGGGGCCCACGTGATTTCCCCTGGGGGCCCACGTGATTTCCCCTGGGGGCCCACGTGATTTCCCCTGGGGGCCCACGTGATTTCCCCTGGGGGCCCACGTGATTTCCCCTGGCGGCCCACGTGATTTCCCCTGGGGCCCACGTGATTTCACCTGGGGGCACACGTGATTTCCCCTGGGGGCCCACGTGATTGCTCCACCTGGCCCACGTGATTGCCCCACCGGGCCCACGTGATTGCCCCACCTGGCCCACGTGATTTCCCCAGGGGGCCCACGTGATTTCCCCTGGGGGCCCACGTGATTTCCCCTGGGGGCCCACGTGATTTTCCCCTGGGGGCCCACGTGATTTCCCCTGGGGGCCCACGTGATTTGCCCTGGGGGCCCACGTGATTTCCCCTGGGGGCCCACGTGATTGCCCCACCTGGCCCACGTGATTGCCCCACCTGGCCCACGTGATTTCCCCTGGGGGCCCACGTGATTTCCCCTGGGGGCCCACGTGATTTCCCCTGGGGGCCCACGTGATTTCCCCTGGGGGCCCACGTGATTTCCCCTGGGGGCCCACGTGATTTCCCCTGGGGGCCCACGTGATTTCCCCTGGGGGCCCACGTGATTTCACCTGGGGGCCCACGTGTTTTCCCCTGGGGTCCCACGTGATTTCCCCTGGGGGCCCACGTGATTTCCCCTGGGGGCCCACGTGATTTCCCCTGGGGGCCCACGTGATTTCCCCTGGGGGCCCACGTGATTTCCATTGGGGGCCCACGTGATTGCTCCACCTGGCCCACGTGATTGCCCCACCTGGCCCACGTGATTTCCCCTGGGGGCCCACGTGATTTCCCCTGGGGGCCCACGTGATTTCCCCTGGGGGCCCACGTGATTTCCCCTGGGGGCCCACGTGATTTCCCCTGGGGGCCCACGTGATTTCCCCTGGGGGCCCACGTGATTTCCCCTGGGGGCCCACGTGATTTCACCTGGGGGCCCACGTGATTTCCCCTGGGGGCCCACGTGATTGCTCCACCTGGCCCACGTGATTGCCCCACCTGGCCCACGTGATTTCCCCTGGGGGCCCACGTGATTTCCCCTGGGGGCCCACGTGATTTCCCCTGGGGGCCCACGTGATTTCCCCTGGGGGCCCACGTGATTTCCCCTGGGGGCCCACGTGATTTCCCCTGGGGGCCCACGTGATTTCCCCTGGGGGCCCACGTGATTTCCCCTGGGGGCCCACGTGATTTGCCCTGGGGGCCCTCGTGATTTCCCCTGGGGGCCCACGTGATTGCCCCACCTGGCCCACGTGATTGCCCCACTGGCCCACGTGATTTCCCCTGGGGGCCCACGTGATTTCCCCTGGGGGCCCACGTGATTTCCCCTGGGGGCCCACGTGATTTCCCCTGGGGGCCCACGTGATTTCCCCTGGGGGCCCACGTGATTTCCCCTGGGGGCCCACGTGATTTCCCCTGTGGGCCCACGTGATTTCCCCTGGGGGCCCACGTGATTTCCCCTGGGGGCCCACGTGATTGCTCCACCTGGCCCACGTGATTGCCCCACCGGCCCACGTGATTTCCCCTGGGGGCCCACGTGATTTCCCCTGGGGGCCCACGTGATTTCCCCTGGGGGCCCACGTGATTTCCCCTGGGGGCCCACGTGATTTCCCCTGGGGGCCCACGTGATTTCCCCTGGGGCCCACGTGATTTCCCCAGGGGGCCCACGTGATTTCCCCTGGGGGCCCAGGTGATTTCCCCTGGGTGCCCACGTGATTTCCCCTGGGGGCCCACGTGATTTCCCCTGGGGGCCCACGTGATTTCCCCTGGGGGCCCACGTGATTTCCCCTGGGGGCCCACGTGATTTCCCCTGGGGGCCCACGTGATTTGCCCTGGGGGCCCTCGTGATTTCCCCTGGGGGCCCACGTGATTGCCCCACCTGGCCCACGTGATTGCCCCACCTGGCCCACGTGATTTCCCCTGGGGGCCCACGTGATTTGCCCTGGGGGCCCTCGTGATTTCCCCTGGGGGCCCACGTGATTGCTCCACCTGGCCCACGTGATTGCCCCACCTGGCCCACGTGATTTCCCCTGGGGGCCCACGTGATTTCCCCTGGGGGCCCACGTGATTTCCCCTGGGGGCCCACGTGATTTCCCCTGGGGGCCCACGTGATTTCCCCTGGGGGCCCACGTGATTTCCCCTGGGGGCCCACGTGATTTCCCCTGGGGGCCCACGTGATTTCCCCTGGGGGCCCACGTGATTTCCCCTGGGGGCCCACGTGATTGCTCCACGTGGCCCACGTGATTGCCCACCTGGCCCACGTGATTTCCCCTGGGGGCCCACGTGATTTCCCCTGGGGGCCCACGTGATTTCCCCTGGGGGCCCACGTGATTTCCCCTGGGGGCCCACGTGATTTCCCCTGGGGGCCCACGTGATTGCTCCACCTGGCCCACGTGATTGCCCCACCTGGCCCACGTGATTTCCCCTGGGGGCCCACGTGATTTCCCCTGGGGGCCCACGTGATTTCCCCTGGGGGCCCACGTGATTTCCCCTGGGGGCCCACGTGATTTCCCCTGGGGGCCCACGTGATTTCCCCTGGGGGCCCACGTGATTTCCCCTGGGGGCCCACGTGATTGCTCCACCTGGCCCACGTGATTGCCCCACCTGGCCCACGTGATTTCCCCTGGGGCCCACGTGATTTCCCCTGGGGGCCCACGTGATTTCCCCTGGGGGCCCACGTGATTTCCCCTGGGGGCCCACGTGATTTCCCCTGGGGGCCCACGTGATTTCCCCTGGGGGCCCACGTGATTTCCCCTGGGGGCCCACGTGATTTCCCCTGGCGGCCCACGTGATTTCCCCTGGGGGCCCACGTGATTTCACCTGGGGGCACACGTGATTTCCCCTGGGGGCCCACGTGATTGCTCCACCTGGCCCACGTGATTGCCCCACCTGGCCCACGTGATTGCCCCACCTGGCCCACGTGATTTCCCCAGGGGGCCCACGTGATTTCCCCGGGGGGCCCACGTGATTTTCCCTGGGGGCCCACGGGATTTCCCCTGGGGGCCCACGTGATTTCCCCTGGGGGCCCACGTGATTTCCCCTGGGGGCCCACGTGATTTCCCCTGGGGGCCCACGTGATTTCCCCTGGGGGCCCACGTGATTTCCCCTGGGGGCCCACGTGATTGCGCCACGTGGCCCACGTGATTGCCCCACCTGGCCCACGTGATTTCCCCTGGGGGCCCACGTGATTTCCCCTGGGGGCCCACGTGATTTCCCCTGGGGGCCCACGTGATTTCCCCTGGGGGCCCACGTGATTTCCCCTGGGGGCCCACGTGATTGCTCCACCTGGCCCACGTGATTGCCCCACCTGGCCCACGTGATTTCCCCTGGGGGCCCACGTGATTTCCCCTGGGGGCCCACGTGATTTCCCCTGGGGGCCCACGTGATTTCCCCTGGGGGCCCACGTGATTTCCCCTGGGGGCCCACGTGATTTCCCCTGGGGGCCCACGTGATTGCTCCACCTGGCCCACGTGATTGCCCCACCTGGCCCACGTGATTTCCCCTGGGGGCCCACGTGATTTCCCCTGGGGGCCCACGTGATTTCCCCTGGGGGCCCACGTGATTTCCCCTGGGGGCCCACGTGATTTCCCCTGGGGGCCCACGTGATTTCCCCTGGGGGCCCACGTGATTTCCCCTGGGGGCCCACGTGATTTCCCCTGGGGGCCCACGTGATTTCCCCTGGGGGCCCACGTGATTTCCCCTGGGGGCCCACGTGATTTCCCCTGGGGGCCCACGTGAGTTCACCACCGGGCCCACCTCATTTCCCCACCAGGCCCACGTCATTTCCCCTGGGGGCCCACGTGATTTCCCCTGGGGGCCCACGTGATTTCCCCTGGGGGCCCACGTGATTTCCCCTGTGGGCCCACGTGATTTCCCCTGGGGGCCCACGTGATTTCCCCTGGGGGCCCACGTGATTTCCCCTGGGGGCCCACGTGATTTCCCCTGGGGGCCCACGTGATTTCCCCTGGGGGCCCACGTGATTTCCCCTGGGGGCCCACGTGATTTCCCCTGGGGGCCCACGTGATTGCTCCACCTGGCCCACGTGATTGCCCCACCTGGCCCACGTGATTTCCCCTGGGGGCCCACGTGATTTCCCCTGGGGGCCCACGTGATTTCCCCTGGGGGCCCACGTGATTTCCCCTGGGGGCCCACGTGATTTCCCCTGGGGGCCCACGTGATTTCCCCTGGGGGCCCACGTGATTTCCCCTGGGGGCCCACGTGATTTCCCCTGGGGGCCCACGTGATTTCCCCTGGGGGCCCACGTGATTTCCCCTGGGGGCCCACGTGATTTCCCCTGGGGGCCCACGTGATTTCCCCTGGGGGCCCACGTGATTCTCCACCTGGCCCACGTGATTGCCCCACCTGGCCCACGTGATTTCCCCTGGGGGCCCACGTGATTTCCCCTGGGGGCCCACGTGATTTCCCCTGGGGGCCCACGTGATTTCCCCTGGGGGCCCACGTGATTTCCCCTGGGGGCCCACGTGATTTGCCCTGGGGGCCCTCGTGATTTCCCCTGGGGGCCCACGTGATTTCCCCTGGGGGCCCACGTGATTTCCCCTGGGGGCCCACGTGATTTCCCCTGGGGGCCCACGTGATTTCCCCTGGGGGCCCACGTGATTTCCCCTGGGGGCCCACGTGATTGCTCCACCTGGCCCACGTGATTGCCCACCTGGCCCACGTGATTTCCCCTGGGGGCCCACGTGATTTCCCCTGGGGGCCCACTGATTTCCCCTGGGGGCCCACGTGATTTCCCCTGGGGGCCCACGTGATTTCCCCTGGGGGCCCACGTGATTGCTCCACCTGGCCCACGTGATTGCCCCACCTGGCCCACGTGATTTCCCCTGGGGGCCCACGTGATGGGGGCCCACGTGATTTCCCCTGGGGGCCCACGTGATTTCCCCTGGGGGCCCACGTGATTTCCCCTGGGGGCCCACGTGATTTCCCCTGGGGGCCCACGTGATTTCCCCTGGGGGCCCACGTGATTTCCCCTGGGGGCCCACGTGATTTCCCCTGGGGGCCCACGTGATTTCCCCTGGGGGCCCACGTGATTTCCCCTGGGGGCCCACGTGATTTCCCCTGGGGGCCCACGTGATTTCCCCTGGGGGCCCACGTGATTTCCCCTGGGGGCCCACGTGATTTCCCCTGGGGGCCCACGTGATTTCCCCTGGGGGCCCACGTGATTTCCCCTGGGGGCCCACGTGATTGCTCCACCTGGCCCACGTGATTGCCCCACCTGGCCCACGTGATTTCCCCTGGGGGCCCACGTGATTTCCCCTGGGGGCCCACGTGATTTCCCCTGGGGGCCCACGTGATTGCTCCACCTGGCCCACGTGATTGCCCCTCCTGGCCCACGTGTTTGCCCCACCTGGCCCACGTGATTGCCCCACCTGGCCCACGTGATTTCCCCTGGGGGCCCACGTGATTTCCCCTGGGGGCCCACGTGATTTCCCCTGGGGGCCCACGTGATTTCCCCTGGGGGCCCACGTGATTTCCCCTGGGGGCCCACGTGATTTCCCCTGGGGGCCCACGTGATTTGCCCTGGGGGCCCTCGTGATTTCCCCTGGGGGCCCACGTGATTGCTCCACCTGGCCCACGTGATTGCCCCTCCTGGCCCACGTGTTGCCCCACCTGGCCCACGTGATTGCCCCACCTGGCCCACGTGATTTCCCCTGGGGGCCCACGTGATTTCCCCTGGGGGCCCACGTGATTTCCCCTGGGGGCCCACGTGATTGCTCCACCTGGCCCACGTGATTGCCCCACCTGGCCCACGTGATTTCCCCTGGGGCCCACGTGATTTCCCCTGGGGGCCCACGTGATTTCCCCTGGGGGCCCACGTGATTTCCCCTGGGGGCCCACGTGATTTCCCCTGGGGGCCCACGTGATTTCCCCTGGGGGCCCACGTGATTTCCCCTGGGGGCCCACGTGATTTCTCCACCTGGCCCACGTGATTGCCCCACCTGGCCCACGTGATTTCCCCTGGGGGCCCACGTGATTTCCCCTGGGGGCCCACGTGATTTCCCCTGGGGGCCCACGTGATTTCCCCTGGGGGCCCACGTGATTTCCCCTGGGGGCCCACGTGATTTCCCCTGCGGGCCCACGTGATTTCCCCTTGGGGCCCACGTGATTTCCCCTGGGGGCCCACGTGATTTGCCCTGGGGGCCCTCGTGATTTCCCCTGGGGGCCCACGTGATTGCCCCACCTGGCCCACGTGATTGCCCCACCTGGCCCACGTGATTTCCCCTGGGGGCCCACGTGATTTCCCCTGGGGGCCCACGTGATTTCCCCTGGGGGCCCACGTGATTGCTCCACCTGGCCCACGTGATTGCCCCACCTGGCCCACGTGATTTCCCCTGGGGGCCCACGTGATTTCCCCTGGGGGCCCACGTGATTTCCCCTGGGGGCCCACGTGATTTCCCCTGGGGGCCCACGTGATTTCCATTGGGGGCCCACGTGATTGCTCCACCTGGCCCACGTGATTGCCCCACCTGGCCCACGTGATTTCCCCTGGGGCCCCACGTGATTTCCCCTGGGGGCCCACGTGATTTCCCCTGGGGGCCCACGTGATTTCCCCTGGGGGCCCACGTGATTTCCCCTGGGGGCCCACGTGATTTCCCCTGGGGGCCCACGTGATTTCCCCTGGGGGCCCACGTGATTTCCCCTGGGGGCCCACGTGATTTCCCCTGGCCCACGTGATTGCCCCACCTGGCCCACGTGATTTCCCCTGGGGGCCCACGTGATTTCCCCTGGGGGCCCACGTGATTTCCCCTGGGGGCCCACGTGATTTCCCCTGGGGGCCCACGTGATTTCCCCTGGGGGCCCACGTGATTTGCCCTGGGGGCCCTCGTGATTTCCCCTGGGGGCCCACGTGATTACCCACCTGGCCCACGTGATTGCCCCACCTGGCCCACGTGATTTCCCCTGGGGGCCCACGTGATTTCCCCTGGGGGCCCACGTGATTTCCCCTGGGGGCCCACGTGATTGCTCCACCTGGCCCACGTGATTTGCCCCACCTGGCCCACGTGATTTCCCCTGGGGGCCCACGTGATTTCCCCTTGGGGCCCACGTGATTTCCCCTGGGGGCCCACGTGATTTCCCCTGGGGGCCCACGTGATTTCCCCTGGGGGCCCACGTGATTTCCCCTGGGGGCCCACGTGATTTCCCCTGGGGGCCCACGTGATTTCCCCTGGGAGCCCACGAGATTTCACCTGGGGGCCCACGTGATTTCCCCTGGGGGCCCACGTGATTGCTCCACCTGGCCCACGTGATTGCCCCACCTGGCCCACGTGATTTCCCCTGGGGGCCCACGTGATTTCCCCTGGGGGCCCACGTGATTTCCCCTGGGGGCCCACGTGATTTCCCCAGGGGGCCCACGTGATTTCCCCTGGGGGCCCACGTGATTTCCCCTGCGGGCCCACGTGATTTCCCCTTGGGGCCCACGTGATTTCCCCTGGGGGCCCACGTGATTTGCCCTGGGGGCCCTCGTGATTTCCCCTGGGGGCCCACGTGATTGCCCCACCTGGCCCACGTGATTGCCCCACCTGGCCCACGTGATTTCCCCTGGGGGCCCACGTGATTTCCCCTGGGGGCCCACGTGATTTCCCCTGGGGGCCCACGTGATTGCTCCACCTGGCCCACGTGATTGCCCCACCTGGCCCACGTGATTTCCCCTGGGGGCCCACGTGATTTCCCCTGGGGGCCCACGTGATTTCCCCTGGGGGCCCACGTGATTTCCCCTGGGGGCCCACGTGATTTCCCCTGGGGGCCCACGTGATTGCTCCACCTGGCCCACGTGATTGCCCCACCTGGCCCACGTGATTTCCCCTGGGGGCCCACGTGATTTCCCCTGGGGGCCCACGTGATTTCCCCTGGGGGCCCACGTGATTTCCCCTGGGGGCCCACGTGATTTCCCCTGGGGGCCCACGTGATTTCCCCTGGGGGCCCACGTGATTTCCCCTGGGGGCCCACGTGATTTCCCCTGGGGGCCCACGTGATTTCCCCTGGGGGCCCACGTGATTGCTCCACCTGGCCCACGTGATTGCTCCACCTGGCCCACGTGATTGCCCCACCTGGCCCACGTGATTTCCCCTGGGGGCCCACGTGATTTCCCCTGGGGGCCCACGTGATTTCCCCTGGGGGCCCACGTGATTTCCCCTGGGGGCCCACGTGATTTCCCCTGGGGGCCCACGTGATTTCCCCTGGGGGCCCACGTGATTTCCCCTGGGGGCCCACGTGATTTCCCCTGGGGGCCCACGTGATTTCCCCTTGTGGGCCCACGTGATTTCCCCTGGGGGCCCACGTGATTTCCCCAGGGGGCCCACGTGATTTCCCCTGGGGGCCCACGTGATTTCCCCTGGGGCCCACGTGATTTCCCCTGGGGGCCCACGTGATTTCCCCTGGGGGCCCACGTGATTTCCCCTGGGGGCCCACGTGATTTCCCCTGGGGGCCCACGTGATTTCCCCTGGGGGCCCACGTGATTTCCCCTGGGGGCCCACGTGATTTGCCCTGGGGGCCCTCGTGATTTCCCCTGGGGGCCCACGTGATTGCCCCACCTGGCCCACGTGATTGCCCCACCTGGCCCACGTGATTTCCCCTGGGGGCCCACGTGATTTCCCCTGGGGGCCCACGTGATTGCGCCACCTGGCCCACGTGATTTCCCCTGGGGGCCCACGTGATTTCCCCTGGGGGCCCACGTGATTTCCCCTGGGGGCCCACGTGATTTCCCCTGGGGGCCCACGTGATTTCCCCTGGGGGCCCACGTGATTTCCCCTGGCGGCCCACGTGATTTCCCCTGGGGGCCCACGTGATTTCACCTGGGGGCCCACGTGATTTCCCCTGGGGGCCCACGTGATTGCTCCACCTGGCCCACGTGATTGCCCCACCTGGCCCACGTGATTGCCCCACCTGGCCCACGTGATTTCCACAGGGGGCCCACGTGATTTCCCCTGGGGGCCCACGTGATTTTCCCTGGGGGCCCACGTGATTTCCCCTGGGGGCCCACGTGATTTCCCCTGGGGGCCCACGTGATTTCCCCTGGGGGCCCACGTGATTTCCCCTGGGGGCCCACGTGATTTCCCCTGGGGGCCCACGTGATTTCCCCTGGGGGCCCACGTGATTGCGCCACGTGGCCCACGTGATTGCCCCACCTGGCCCACGTGATTTCCCCTGGGGGCCCACGTGATTTCCCCTGGGGGCCCACGTGATTTCCCCTGGGGGCCCACGTGATTTCCCCTGGGGGCCCACGTGATTTCCCCTGGGGGCCCACGTGATTGCTCCACCTGGCCCACGTGATTGCCCCACCTGGCCCACGTGATTTCCCCTGGGGGCCCACGTGATTTCCCCTGGGGGCCCACGTGATTTCCCCTGGGGGCCCACGTGATTTCCCCTGGGGGCCCACGTGATTTCCCCTGGGGGCCCACGTGATTTCCCCTGGGGGCCCACGTGATTGCTCCACCTGGCCCACGTGATTGCCCCACCTGGCCCACGTGATTTCCCCTGGGGCCCACGTGATTTCCCCTGGGGGCCCACGTGATTTCCCCTGGGGGCCCACGTGATTTCCCCTGGGGGCCCACGTGATTTCCCCTGGGGGCCCACGTGATTTCCACTGGGGGCCCACGTGATTTCCCCTGGGGGCCCACGTGATTTCCCCTGGGGGCCCACGTGATTTCCCCTGGGGGCCCACGTGATTTCCCCTGGGGGCCCACGTGATTTCCCCTGGGGGCCCACGTGATTTCCCCTGGGGGCCCACGTGATTGCTCCACCTGGCCCACGTGATTGCCCCACCTGGCCCACGTGATTTCCCCTGGGGGCCCACGTGATTTCCCCTGGGGGCCCACGTGATTTCCCCTGGGGGCCCACGTGATTTCCCCTGGGGGCCCACGTGATTTCCCCTGGGGGCCCACGTGATTTCCCCTGGGGGCCCACGTGATTTCCCCTGGGGGCCCACGTGATTTCCCCTGGGGGCCCACGTGATTTCCCCTGGGGGCCCACGTGATTTCCCTGGGGGCCCACGTGATTTCCCCTGGGGGCCCACGTGATTGCTCCACCTGGCCCACGTGATTGCCCCACCTGGCCCACGTGATTTCCCCTGGGGGCCCACGTGATTTCCCCTGGGGGCCCACGTGATTTCCCCTGGGGGCCCACGTGATTTCCCCTGGGGGCCCACGTGATTTCCCCTGGGGGCCCACGTGATTTCCCCTGGGGGCCCACGTGATTTCCCCTGGGGGCCCACGTGATTTCCCCTGGGGCCCACGTGATTTCCCCTGGGGCCCACGTGATTTCCCCTGGGGGCCCACGTGATTTCCCCTGGGGGCCCACGTGATTTCCCCTGGGGGCCCACGTGATTCCCCACCTGGCCCACGTGATTGCCCCACCTGGCCCACGTGATTTCCCCTGGGGGCCCACGTGATTTCCCCTGGGGGCCCACGTGATTTCCCCTGGGGGCCCACGTGATTTCCCCTGGGGGCCCACGTGATTTCCCCTGGGGGCCCACGTGATTTCCCCTGGGGGCCCACGTGATTTCCCTGGGGGCCCACGTGATTTCCCCTGGGGGCCCACGTGATTTCCCCTGGGGGCCCACGTGATTTCCCCTGGGGGCCCACGTGATTTCCCCTGGCGGCCCACGTGATTTCCCCTGGGGGCCCACGTGATTTCCCCTGGGGTCCCACGTGATTTCCCCTGGGGGCCCACGTGATTGCTCCACCTGGCCCACGTGATTGCCCCACCTGGCCCACGTGATTGCCCCACCTGGCCCACGTGATTTCCCCTGGGGGCCCACGTGATTTCCCCTGGGGGCCCACGTGATTTCCCCTGGGGGCCCACGTGATTTCCCCTGGGGGCCCACGTGATTTCCCCTGGGGGCCCACGTGATTTCCCCTGGGGGCCCACGTGATTTCCCCTGGGGGCCCACGTGATTTCCCCTGGGGGCCCACGTGATTTCCCCTGGGGGCCCACGTGATTTCCCCTGGGGGCCCACGTGATTTCCCCTGGGGGCCCACGTGATTTCCCCTGGGGGCCCACGTGATTGCTCCACCTGGCCCAGTGATTGCCCACCTGGCCCACGTGATTGCCCCTGGGGGCCCACGTGATTTCCCCTGGGGGCCCACGTGATTTCCCCTGGGGGCCCACGTGATTTCCCCTGGGGGCCCACGTGATTTCCCCTGGGGGCCCACGTGATTGCTCCCCTGGCCCACGTGATTGCCCCACCTGGCCCACGTGATTTCCCCTGGGGGCCCACGTGATTTCCCCTGGGGGCCCACGTGATTTCCCCTGGGGGCCCACGTGATTTCCCCTGGGGGCCCACGTGATTTCCCCTGGGGGCCCACGTGATTTCCCCTGGGGGCCCACGTGATTTCCCCTGGGGGCCCACGTGATTTCCCCTGGGGGCCCACGTGATTTCCCCTGGGGGCCCACGTGATTTCCCCTGGGGGCCCACGTGATTTCCCCTGGGGGCCCACGTGATTTCCCCTGGGGGCCCACGTGATTTCCCCTGGGGGCCCACGTGATTTCCCCTGGGGTCCCACGTGATTTCCCCTGGGGGCCCACGTGATTTCCCCTGGGGGCCCACGTGATTTCCCCTGGGGGCCCACGTGATTGCTCCACCTGGCCCACGTGATTGCCCCACCTGGCCCACGTGATTGCCCCCGGGGGCCCACGTGATTTCCCCTGGGGGCCCACGTGATTTCCCCTGGGGGCCCACGTGATTGCTCCACCTGGCCCACGTGATTGCCCCTCCTGGCCCACGTGTTTGCCCCACCTGGCCCACGTGTTTGCCCCACCTGGCCCACGTGATTTCCCCTGGGGGCCCACGTGATTTCCCCTGGGGGCCCACGTGATTTCCCCTGGGGGCCCACGTGATTTCCCCAGGGGGCCCACGTGATTTCCCCTGGGGGCCCACGTGATTTCCCCTGGCGGCCCACGTGATTTGCCCTGGGGGCCCACGTGATTTCCCCTGGGGGCCCACGTGATTTCCCCTGGGGGCCCACGTGATTTCCCCTGGGGGCCCACGTGATTTCCCCTGGGGGCCCACGTGATTTCACCTGGGGGCCCACGTGATTTCCCATGGGGGCCCACGTGATTGCTCCACCTGGCCCACGTGATTGCGCCACCTGGCCCACGTGATTTCCCCTGGGGGCCCACGTGATTTCCCCTGGGGGCCCACGTGATTTCCGCTGGGGGCCCACGTGATTTCCCCTGGGGGCCCACGTGATTTCCCCTGGGGGCCCACGTGATTTCCCCTAGGGGCCCACGTGATTTCCCCTGGGGGCCCACGTGATTTCCCCTGGGGGCCCACGTGATTTCCCCTGGGGTCCCAGGTGATTTCCCCTGGGGGCCCACGTGATTTCCCCTGGGGGCCCACGTGATTTCCCCTGGGGGCCCACGTGATTGCTCCACCTGGCCCAAGTGATTGCCCCACCTGGCCCACGTGATTGCCCCTGGGGGCCCACGTGATTTCCCCTGGGGGCCCACGTGATTTCCCCTGGGGGCCCACGTGATTGCTCCACCTGGCCCACGTGATTGCCCCTCCTGGCCCACGTGATTGCCCCACCTGGCCCACGTGATTGCCCCTCCTGGCCCACGTGTTTGCCCCACCTGGCCCACGTGATTTCCCCTGGGGGCCCACGTGATTTCCCCTGGGGGCCCACGTGATTTCCCCTGGGGGCCCACGTGATTTCCCCAGGGGGCCCACGTGATTTCCCCTGGGGGCCCACGTGATTTCCCCTGGGGGCCCACGTGATTTGCCCTGGGGGCCCTCGTGATTTCCCCTGGGGGCCCACGTGATTGCTCCACCTGGCCCACGTGATTGCCCCTCCTGGCCCACGTGTTTGCCCCACCTGGCCCACGTGATTGCCCCACCTGGCCCACGTGATTTCCCCTGGGGGCCCACGTGATTTCCCCTGGGGGCCCACGTGATTTCCCCTGGGGGCCCACGTGATTGCTCCACCTGGCCCACGTGATTGCCCCACCTGGCCCACGTGATTTCCCCTGTGGGCCCACGTGATTTCCCCTGGGGGCCCGCGTGAGTTCCCCTGGGGGCCCACGTGATTTCCCCTGGGGGCCCACGTGATTTCCCCTGGGGGCCCACGTGATTTCCATTGGGGGCCCACGTGATTGCTCCACCTGGCCCACGTGATTGCCCCACCTGGCCCACGTGATTTCCCCTGGGGGCCCACGTGATTTCCCCTGGGGGCCCACGTGATTTCCCCTCGGGGCCCACGTGATTTCCCCTGGGGGCCCACGTGATTTCCCCTGGGGGCCCACGTGATTTCCCCTGGGGGCCCACGTGATTTCCCCTGGGGGCCCACGTGATTTCCCCTGGGGGCCCACGTGATTTCCCCTGGGGGCCCACGTGATTTCCCCTGGGGGCCCACGTGATTTCCCCTGGGGGCCCACGTGATTGCTCCACCTGGCCCACGTGATTGCCCCACCTGGCCCACGTGATTTCCCCTGGGGGCCCACGTGATTTCCCCTGGGGGCCCACGTGATTTCCCCTGGGGGCCCACGTGATTTCCCCAGGGGGCCCACGTGATTGCTCCACCTGGCCCACGTGATTGCCCCACCTGGCCCACGTGATTTCCCCTGGGGACCACGTGATTTCCCCTGGGGGCCCACGTGATTTCACCTGGGGGCCCACGTGATTTCCCCTGGGGGCCCACGTGATTTCCCCTGGGGGCCCACGTGATTTCCCCTGGGGGCCCACGTGATTTCCCCTGGGGGCCCACGTGATTGCCCCACCTGGCCCACGTGATTGCCCCACCTGGCCCACGTGATTTCCCCTGGGGGCCCACGTGATTTCCCCTGGGGGCCCACGTGATTTCCCCTGGGGGCCCACGTGATTGCTCCACCTGGCCCACGTGTTTGCCCCACCTGGCCCACGTGATTTCCCCTGGGGGCCCACGTGATTTCCCCTGGGGGCCCACGTGATTTCCCCTGGGGGCCCACGTGATTTCCCCTGGGGGCCCACGTGATTTCCCCTGGGGGCCCACGTGATTTCCCCTGGGGGCCCACGTGATTTCCCCTGGGGGCCCACGTGATTTCCCCTGGGGGCCCACGTGATTTCCCCTGGGGGCCCACGTGATTTCCCCTGGGGGCCCACGTGATTGCTCCACCTGGCCCACGTGATTGCCCCACCTGGCCCACGGGATTTCCCCTGGGGCCCACGTGATTTCCCCTGGGGGCCCACGTGATTTCCCCTGGGGGCCCACGTGATTTCCCCAGGGGGCCCACGTGATTTCCCCTGGGGGCCCACGTGATTTCCCCTGGGGGCCCACGTGATTTCCCCTGCGGGCCCACGTGATTTCCCCTTGGGGCCCACGTGATTTCCCCTGGGGGCCCACGTGATTTGCCCTGGGGGCCCTCGTGATTTCCCCTGGGGGCCCACGTGATTGCCCCACCTGGCCCACGTGATTGCCCCACCTGGCCCACGTGATTTCCCCTGGGGGCCCACGTGATTTCCCCTGGGGGCCCACGTGATTTCCCCTGGGGGCCCACGTGATTGCTCCACCTGGCCCACGTGATTGCCCCACCTGGCCCACGTGATTTCCCCTGGGGGCCCACGTGATTTCCCCTGGGGGCCCACGTGATTTCCCCTGGGGGCCCACGTGATTTCCCCTGGGGGCCCACGTGATTTCCATTGGGGGCCCACGTGATTGCTCCACCTGGCCCACGTGATTGCCCCACCTGGCCCACGTGATTTCCCCTGGGGGCCCACGTGATTTCCCCTGGGGGCCCACGTGATTTCCCCTGGGGGCCCACGTGATTTCCCCTGGGGGCCCACGTGATTTCCCCTGGGGGCCCACGTGATTTCCCCTGGGGGCCCACGTGATTTCCCCTGGGGGCCAACGTGATTTCCCTGGGGGCCCACGTGATTTCCCTGGGGGCCCACGTGATTTCCCCTGGGGGCCCACGTGATTGCCCCACCTGGCCCACGTGATTGCCCCACCTGGCCCACGTGATTTCCCCTGGGGGCCCACGTGATTTCCCCTGGGGGCCCACGTGATTTCCCCTGGGGGCCAACGTGATTTCCCCTGGGGGCCCACGTGATTTCCCCTGGGGGCCCACGTGATTTCCCCTGGGGGCCCACGTGATTTCCCCTGGGGGCCCACGTGATTTCCCTGGGGGCCCACGTGATTTCCCCTGGGGGCCCACGTGATTTCCCCTGGGGCCCACGTGATTTCCCCAGGGGGCCCACGTGATTTCCCCTGGGGGCCCACGTGATTTCCCCTGGGGCCCACGTGATTTCCCCTGGGGGCCCACGTGATTTCCCCTGGGGGCCCACGTGATTTCCCCTGGGGGCCCACGTGATTTCCCCTGGGGGCCCACGTGATTTCCCCTGGGGGCCCACGTGATTTCCCCTGGGGGCCCACGTGATTTGCCCTGGGGGCCCTCGTGATTTCCCCTGGGGGCCCACGTGATTGCCCCACCTGGCCCACGTGATTGCCCCACCTGGCCCACGTGATTTCCCCTGGGGGCCCACGTGATTTCCCCTGGGGGCCCACGTGATTGCTCCACCTGGCCCACGTGATTTCCCCTGGGGGCCCACGTGATTTCCCCTGGGGGCCCACGTGATTTCCCCTGGGGGCCCACGTGATTTCCCCTGGGGGCCCACGTGATTTCCCCTGGGGGCCCACGTGATTTCCCCTGGGGGCCCACGTGATTTCCCCTGGGGGCCCACGTGATTTCCCCTGGGGGCCCACGTGATTTCCCCTGGGGGCCCACGTGATTGCTCCACCTGGCCCACGTGATTGCCCCACCTGGCCCACGTGATTTCCCCTGGGGGCCCACGTGATTTCCCCTGGGGGCCCACGTGATTTCCCCTGGGGGCCCACGTGATTTCCCCTGGGGGCCCACGTGATTTCCCCTGGGGGCCCACGTGATTTCCCTGGGGGCCCACGTGATTGCTCCACCTGGCCCACGTGATTGCCCCTCCTGGCCCACGTGTTTGCCCCACCTGGCCCACGTGATTGCCCACCTGGCCCACGTGATTTCCCCTGGGGGCCCACGTGATTTCCCCTGGGGGCCCACGTGATTTCCCCTGGGGGCCCACGTGATTGCTCCACCTGGCCCACGTGATTGCCCCACCTGGCCCACGTGATTTCCCCTGGGGGCCCACGTGATTTCCCCTGGGGGCCCACGTGATTTCCCCTGGGGGCCCACGTGATTTCCCCTGGGGGCCCACGTGATTTCCCCTGGGGGCCCACGTGATTTCCATTGGGGGCCCACGTGATTGCTCCACCTGGCCCACGTGATTGCCCCACCTGGCCCACGTGATTTCCCCTGGGGGCCCACGTGATTTCCCCTGGGGGCCCACGTGATTTCCCCTGGGGGCCCACGTGATTTCCCCTGGGGGCCCACGTGATTTCCCCTGGGGGCCCACGTGATTTCCCCTGGGGGCCCACGTGATTTCCCCTGGGGGCCCACGTGATTTCCCCTGGGGGCCCACGTGATTTCCCCTGGGGGCCCACGTGATTTCCCCTGGGGGCCCACGTGATTTCCCCTGGGGGCCCACGTGATTGCTCCACCTGGCCCACGTGATTGCCCCACCTGGCCCACGTGATTTCCCCTGGGGGCCCACGTGATTTCCCCTGGGGGCCCACGTGATTTCCCCTGGGGGCCCACGTGATTTCCCCTGGGGGCCCACGTGATTTCCCCTGGGGGCCCACGTGATTGCTCCACCTGGCCCACGTGATTGCCCCACCTGGCCCACGTGATTTCCCCTGGGGGCCCACGTGATTTCCCCTGGGGGCCCACGTGATTTCCCCTGGAGGCCCACGTGATTTCCCCTGGGGGCCCACGTGATTTGCCCTGGGGCCCTCGTGATTTCCCCTGGGGGCCCACGTGATTGCTCCACCTGGCCCACGTGATTGCCCCACCTGGCCCACGGGATTTCCCCTGGGGGCCCACGTGATTTCCCCTGGGGGCCCACGTGATTTCCCCTGGGGGCCCACGTGATTTCCCCTGGGGGCCCACGTGATTTCCCCTGGGGGCCCACGTGATTTCCCCTGGGGGCCCACGTGATTTCCCCTGGGGGCCCACGTGATTTTCCCTGGGGGCCCACGTGATTTCCCCTGGGGGCCCACGTGATTTCCCCTGGGGGCCCACGTGATTTCCCCTGGGGGCCCACGTGATTTCCCCTGGGGGCCCACGTGATTGCTCCACCTGGCCCACGTGATTGCCCCACCTGGCCCACGTGATTTCCCCTGGGGGCCCACGTGATTTCCCCTGGGGGCCCACGTGATTTCCCCTGGGGGCCCACGTGATTTCCCCTGGGGGCCCACGTGATTTCCCCTGGGGGCCCACGTGATTTCCCCTGGCGGCCCACGTGATTTCCCCTGGGGCCCACGTGATTTCCCCTGGGGGCCCACGTGATTTCCCCTGGGGGCCCACGTGATTGCTCCACCTGGCCCACGTGATTGCCCACCTGGCCCACTGGCCCACGTGATTGCCCCACCTGGCCCACGTGATTTCCCCAGGGGGCCCACGTGATTTCCCCTGGGGGCCCACGTGATTTCCCCTGGGGGCCCACGTGATTTCCCCTGGGGGCCCACGTGATTTCCCCTGGGGGCCCACGTGATTTGCCCTGGGGGCCCTCGTGATTTCCCCTGGGGGCCCACGTGATTGCCCCACCTGGCCCACGTGATTGCCCCACCTGGCCCACGTGATTTCCCCTGGGGGTCCACGTGATTTCCCCTGGGGGCCCACGTGATTTCCCCTGGGGGCCCACGTGATTTCCCCTGGGGGCCCACGTGATTTCCCCTGGGGGCCCACGTGATTTCCCCTGGGGGCCCACGTGATTTCCCCTGGGGGCCCACGTGATTTCACCTGGGGGCCCACGTGTTTTCCCCTGGGGTCCCACGTGATTTCCCCTGGGGGCCCACGTGATTTCCCCTGGGGGCCCACGTGATTTCCCCTGGGGGCCCACGTGATTTCCCCTGGGGGCCCACGTGATTTCCATTGGGGGCCCACGTGATTGCTCCACCTGGCCCACGTGATTGCCCCACCTGGCCCACGTGATTTCCCCTGGGGGCCCACGTGATTTCCCCTGGGGGCCCACGTGATTTCCCCTGGGGGCCCACGTGATTTCCCCTGGGGGCCCACGTGATTTCCCCTGGGGGCCCACGTGATTTCCCCTGGGGGCCCACGTGATTTCCCCTGGGGGCCCACGTGATTTCACCTGGGGGCCCACGTGATTTCCCCTGGGGGCCCACGTGATTGCTCCACCTGGCCCACGTGATTGCCCCACCAGGCCCACGTGATTTCCCCTGGGGGCCCACGTGATTTCCCCTGGGGGCCCACGTGATTTCCCCTGGGGGCCCACGTGATTTCCCCTGGGGGCCCACGTGATTTCCCCTGGGGGCCCACGTGATTTCCCCTGGGGGCCCACGTGATTTCCCCTGGGGGCCCACGTGATTTCCCCTGGGGGCCCACGTGATTTGCCCTGGGGGCCCTCGTGATTTCCCCTGGGGGCCCACGTGATTGCCCCACCTGGCCCACGTGATTGCCCCAACTGGCCCACGTGATTTCCCCTGGGGGCCACGTGATTTCCACCTGGGGGGCCACGTGATTTCCCCTGGGGGCCCACGTGATTTCCCCTGGGGGCCCACGTGATTTCCCCTGGGGGCCCACGTGATTTCCCCTGGGGGCCCACGTGATTTCCCCTGTGGGCCCACGTGATTTCACCTGGGGGCCCACGTGATTTCCCCTGGGGGCCCACGTGATTGCTCCACCTGGCCCACGTGATTGCACCAGCAGGCCTACGTGATTTCCCCTGGGGGCCCACGTGATTTCCCCTGGGGGCCCACGTGATTTCCCCTGGGGGCCCACGTGATTTCCCCTGGGGGCCCACGTGATTTCCCCTGGGGGCCCACGTGATTTCCCCTGGGGCCCACGTGATTTCCCCAGGGGGCCCACGTGATTTCCCCGGGGGGCCCAGGTGATTTCCCCTGGGTGCCCACGTGATTTCCCCTGGGGGCCCACGTGATTTCCCCTGGGGGCCCACGTGATTTCCCCTGGGGGCCCACGTGATTTCCCCTGGGGGCCCACGTGATTTCCCCTGGGGGCCCACGTGATTTGCCCTGGGGGCCCTCGTGATTTCCCCTGGGGGCCCACGTGATTGCCCCACCTGGCCCACGTGATTGCCCCACCTGGCCCACGTGATTTCCCCTGGGGGCCCACGTGATTTGCCCTGGGGGCCCTCGTGTTTCCCCTGGGGGCCCACGTGATTGCTCCACCTGGCCCACGTGATTGCCCCACCTGGCCCACGTGATTTCCCCTGGGGGCCCACGTGATTTCCCCTGGGGGCCCACGTGATTTCCCCTGGGGGCCCACGTGATTTCCCCTGGGGGCCCACGTGGTTTCCCCTGGGGGCCCACGTGATTTCCCCTGGGGGCCCACGTGATTTCCCCTGGGGGCCCACGTGATTTCCCCTGGGGGCCCACGTGATTTCCCCTGGGGGCCCACGTGATTGCTCCACCTGGCCCACGTGATTGCCCTACCTGGCCCACGTGATTTCCCCTGGGGGCCCACGTGATTTCCCCTGGGGGCCCACGTGATTTCCCCTGGGGGCCCACGTGATTTCCCCTGGGGGCCCACGTGATTTCCCCTGGGGGCCCACGTGATTGCTCCACCTGGCCCACGTGATTGCCCCACCTGGCCCACGTGATTTCCCCTGGGGGCCCACGTGATTTCCCCTGGGGGCCCACGTAATTTCCCCTGGGGGCCCACGTGATTTCCCCTGGGGGCCCACGTGATTTCCCCTGGGGGCCCACGTGATTTCCCCTGGGGGCCCACGTGATTTCCCCTGGGGGCCCACGTGATTGCTCCACCTGGCCCACGTGATTGCCCCACCTGGCCCACGTGATTTCCCCTGGGGGCCCACGTGATTTCCCCTGGGGGCCCACGTGATTTCCCCTGGGGGCCCACGTGATTTCCCCTGGGGGCCCACGTGATTTCCCCTGGGGGCCCACGTGATTTCCCCTGGGGGCCCACGTGATTTCCCCTGGGGGCCCACGTGATTTCCCCTGGCGGCCCACGTGATTTCCCCTGGGGGCCCACGTGATTTCACCTGGGGGCACACGTGATTTCCCCTGGGGGCCCACGTGATTGCTCCACCTGGCCCACGTGATTGCCCCACCTGGCCCACGTGATTGCCCCACCTGGCCCACGTGATTTGCCCAGGGGGCCCACGTGATTTCCCCTGGGGGCCCACGTGATTTTCCCTGGGGGCCCACGTGATTTCCCCTGGGGGCCCACGTGATTTCCCCTGGGGGCCCACGTGATTTCCCCTGGGGGCCCACGTGATTTCCCCTGGGGGCCCACGTGATTTCCCCTGGGGGCCCACGTGATTTCCCCTGGGGGCCCACGTGATTGCGCCACGTGGCCCACGTGATTGCCCCACCTGGCCCACGTGATTTCCCCTGGGGGCCCACGTGATTTCCCCTGGGGGCCCACGTGATTTCCCCTGGGGGCCCACGTGATTTCCCCTGGGGGCCCACGTGATTTCCCCTGGGGGCCCACGTGATTGCTCCACCTGGCCCACGTGATTGCCCCACCTGGCCCACGTGATTTCCCCTGGGGGCCCACGTGATTTCCCCTGGGGGCCCACGTGATTTCCCCTGGGGGCCCACGTGATTTCCCCTGGGGGCCCACGTGATTTCCCCTGGGGGCCCACGTGATTTCCCCTGGGGGCCCACGTGATTGCTCCACCTGGCCCACGTGATTGCCCCACCTGGCCCACGTGATTTCCCCTGGGGGCCCACGTGATTTCCCCTGGGGGCCCACGTGATTTCCCCTGGGGGCCCACGTGATTTCCCCTGGGGGCCCACGTGATTTCCCCTGGGGGCCCACGTGATTTCCACCTGGGGGCCCACGTGATTTCCCCTGGGGGCCCACGTGATTTTCCCTGGGGGCCCACGTGATTTCCCCTGGGGGCCCACGTGATTTCCCCTGGGGGCCCACGTGATTTCCCCTGGGGGCCCACGTGATTGCTCCACCTGGCCCACCTGATTGCCCCACCTGGCCCACGTGATTTCCCCTGGGGGCCCACGTGATTTCCCCTGGGGGCCCACGTGATTTCCCCTGGGGGCCCACGTGATTTCCCCTGTGGGCCCACGTGATTTCCCCTGGGGGCCCACGTGATTTCCCCTGGGGGCCCACGTGATTTCCCCTGGGGGCCCACGTGATTTCCCCTGGGGGCCCACGTGATTTCCCCTGGGGGCCCACGTGATTTCACCTGGGGGCCCACGTGATTTCCCCTGGGGGCCCACGTGATTGCTCCACCTGGCCCACGTGATTGCCCCACCTGGCCCACGTGATTTCCCCTGGGGGCCCACGTGATTTCCCCTGGGGGCCCACGTGATTTCCCCTGGGGGCCCACGTGATTTCCCCTGGGGGCCCACGTGATTTCCCCTGGGGGCCCACGTGATTTCCCCTGGGGGCCCACGTGATTTCCCCTGGGGGCCCACGTGATTTCCCCTGGGGCCCACGTGATTTCCCCTGGTGGCCCACGTGATTTGCCCTGGGGGCCCACGTGATTTCCCCTGGGGGCCCACGTGATTTCCCCTGGGGGCCCACGTGATTCCTCCACCTGGCCCACGTGATTGCCCCACCTGGCCCACGTGATTTCCCCTGGGGGCCCACGTGATTTCCCCTGGGGGCCCACGTGATTTCCCCTGGGGGCCCACGTGATTTCCCCTGGGGGCCCACGTGATTTCCCCTGGGGGCCCACGTGATTTGCCCTGGGGGCCCTCGTGATTTCCCCTGGGGGCCCACGTGATTTCCCCTGGGGGCCCACGTGATTTCCCCTGGGGGCCCACGTGATTTCCCCTGGGGGCCCACGTGATTTCCCCTGGGGGCCCACGTGATTTCCCCTGGGGGCCCACGTGATTGCTCCACCTGGCCCACGTGATTGCCCACCTGGCCCACGTGATTGCCCCTGGGGGCCCACGTGATTTCCCCTGGGGGCCCACGTGATTTCCCCTGGGGGCCCACGTGATTTCCCCTGGGGGCCCACGTGATTTCCCCTGGGGGCCCACGTGATTGCTCCACCTGGCCCACGTGATTGCCCCACCTGGCCCACGTGATTTCCCCTGGGGGCCAACGTGATTTCCCCTGGGGGCCCACGTGATTTCCCCTGGGGGCCCCACGTGATTTCCCCTGGGGGCCCACGTGATTTCCCCTGGGGGCCCACGTGATTTCCCCTGGGGGCCCACGTGATTTCCCCTGGGGGCCCACGTGATTTCCCCTGGGGGCCCACGTGATTTCCCCTGGGGGCCCACGTGATTTCCCCTGGGGCCCACGTGATTTCCCCTGGGGGCCCACGTGATTTCCCCTGGGGGCCCACGTGATTTCCCCTGGGGGCCCACGTGATTTCCCCTGGGGTCCCACGTGATTTCCCCTGGGGGCCCACGTGATTTCCCCTGGGGGCCCACGTGATTTCCCCTGGGGGCCCACGTGATTGCTCCACCTGGCCCACGTGATTGCCCCACCTGGCCCACGTGATTGCCCCCGGGGGCCCACGTGATTTCCCCTGGGGGCCCACGTGATTTCCCCTGGGGGCCCACGTGATTGCTCCACCTGGCCCACGTGATTGCCCCTCCTGGCCCACGTGTTTGCCCCACCTGGCCCACGTGATTTGCCCCACCTGGCCCACGTGATTTCCCCTGGGGGCCCACGTGATTTCCCCTGGGGGCCCACGTGATTTCCCCTGGGGGCCCACGTGATTTCCCCTGGGGGCCCACGTGATTTCCCCTGGGGGCCCACGTGATTTCCCCTGGGGGCCCACGTGATTTGCCCTGGGGGCCCTCGTGATTTCCCCTGGGGGCCCACGTGATTGCTCCACCTGGCCCACGTGATTGCCCCTCCTGGCCCACGTGTTTGCCCCACCTGGCCCACGTGATTGCCCCACCTGGCCCACGTGATTTCCCCTGGGGGCCCACGTGATTTCCCCTGGGGGCCCACGTGATTTCCCCTGGGGGCCCACGTGATTGCTCCACCTGGCCCACGTGATTGCCCCACCTGGCCCACGTGATTTCCCCTGTGGGCCCACGTGATTTCCCCTGGGGGCCCACGTGATTTCCCCTGGGGGCCCACGTGATTTCCCCTGGGGGCCCACGTGATTTCCCCTGGGAGCCCACGTGATTTCCCTGGGGGCCCACGTGATTTCCCCTGGGGGCCCACGTGATTGCTCCACCTGGCCCACGTGATTGCCCCACCTGGCCCACGGGATTTCCCCTGGGGGCCCACGTGATTTCCCCTGGGGGCCCACGTGATTTCCCCTGGGGGCCCACGTGATTTCCCCAGGGGGCCCACGTGATTTCCCCTGGGGGCCCACGTGATTTCCCCTGCGGGCCCACGTGATTTCCCCTTGGGGCCCACGTGATTTCCCCTGGGGGCCCACGTGATTTGCCCTGGGGGCCCTCGTGATTTCCCCTGGGGGCCCACGTGATTGCCCCACCTGGCCCACGTGATTGCCCCACCTGGCCCACGTGATTTCCCCTGGGGGCCCACGTGATTTCCCCTGGGGGCCCACGTGATTTCCCCTGGGGGCCCACGTGATTGCTCCACCTGGCCCACGTGATTGCCCCACCTGGCCCACGTGATTTCCCCTGGGGGCCCACGTGATTTCCCCTGGGGGCCCACGTGATTTCCCCTGGGGGCCCACGTGATTTCCCCTGGGGGCCCACGTGATTTCCATTGGGGGCCCACGTGATTGCTCCACCTGGCCCACGTGATTGCCCCACCTGGCCCACGTGATTTCCCCTGGGGCCCCACGTGATTTCCCCTGGGGGCCCACGTGATTTCCCCTGGGGGCCCACGTGATTTCCCCTGGGGGCCCACGTGATTTCCCCTGGGGGCCCACGTGATTTCCCCTGGGGGCCCACGTGATTTCCCCTGGGGGCCCACGTGATTTCCCCTGGGGGCCCACGTGATTGCTCCACCTGGCCCACGTGATTGCCCCACCTGGCCCACGTGATTTCCCCTGGGGGACCACGTGATTTCCCCTGGGGGCCCACGTGATTTCCCCTGGGGGCCCACGTGATTTCCCCTGGGGGCCCACGTGATTTCCCCTGGGGGCCCACGTGATTTGCCCTGGGGGCCCTCGTGATTTCCCCTGGGGCCCACGTGATTGCCCCACCTGGCCCACGTGATTGCCCCACCTGGCCCACGTGATTTCCCCTGGGGGCCCACGTGATTTCCCCTGGGGGCCCACGTGATTTCCCCTGGGGGCCCACGTGATTGCTCCACCTGGCCCACGTGATTTGCCCCACCTGGCCCACGTGATTTCCCCTTGGGGCCCACGTGATTTCCCCTTGGGGCCCACGTGATTTCCCCTGGGGGCCCACGTGATTTCCCCTGGGGGCCCACGTGATTTCCCCTGGGGGCCCACGTGATTTCCTCTGGGGGCCCACGTGATTTCCCCTGGGGGCCCACGTGATTTCCCCTGGGGGCCCACGAGATTTCACCTGGGGGCCCACGTGATTTCCCCTGGGGGCCCACGTGATTGCTCCACCTGGCCCACGTGATTGCCCCACCTGGCCCACGGGATTTCCCCTTGGGGCCCACGTGATTTCCCCTGGGGGCCCACGTGATTTCCCCTGGGGGCCCACGTGATTTCCCCAGGGGGCCCACGTGATTTCCCCTGGGGGCCCACGTGATTTCCCCTGCGGGCCCACGTGATTTCCCCTTGGGGCCCACGTGATTTCCCCTGGGGGCCCACGTGATTTGCCCTGGGGGCCCTCGTGATTTCCCCTGGGGGCCCACGTGATTGCCCCACCTGGCCCACGTGATTGCCCCACCTGGCCCACGTGATTTCCCCTGGGGGCCCACGTGATTTCCCCTGGGGGCCCACGTGATTTCCCCTGGGGGCCCACGTGATTGCTCCACCTGGCCCACGTGATTGCCCCACCTGGCCCACGTGATTTCCCCTGGGGGCCCACGTGATTTCCCCTGGGGGCCCACGTGATTTCCCCTGGGGGCCCACGTGATTTCCCCTGGGGGCCCACGTGATTTCCATTGGGGGCCCACGTGATTGCTCCACCTGGCCCACGTGATTGCCCCACCTGGCCCACGTGATTTCCCCTGGGGCCCCACGTGATTTCCCCTGGGGGCCCACGTGATTTCCCCTGGGGGCCCACGTGATTTCCCCTGGGGGCCCACGTGATTTCCCCTGGGGGCCCACGTGATTTCCCCTGGGGGCCCACGTGATTTCCCCTGGGGGCCCACGTGATTTCCCCTGGGGGCCCACGTGATTTCCCCTGGGGGCCCACGTGATTGCTCCACCTGGCCCACGTGATTGCTCCACCTGGCCCACGTGATTGCCCCACCTGGCCCACGTGATTTCCCCTGGGGCCCACGTGATTTCCCCTGGGGGCCCACGTGATTTCCCCTGGGGGCCAACGTGATTTCCCCTGGGGGCCCACGTGATTTCCCCTGGGGGCCCACGTGATTTCCCCTGGGGGCCCACGTGATTTCCCCTGGGGGCCCACGTGATTTCCACCTGGGGGCCCACGTGATTTCCCTTGTGGGCCCACGTGATTTCCCCTGGGGCCCACGTGATTTCCCCAGGGGGCCCACGTGATTTCCCCTGGGGGCCCACGTGATTTCCCCTGGGTGCCCACGTGATTTCCCCTGGGGGCCCACGTGATTTCCCCTGGGGGCCCACGTGATTTCCCCTGGGGGCCCACGTGATTTCCCCTGGGGGCCCACGTGATTTCCCCTGGGGGCCCACGTGATTTCCCCTGGGGGCCCACGTGATTTGCCCTGGGGGCCCTCGTGATTTCCCCTGGGGGCCCACGTGATTGCCCCACCTGGCCCACGTGATTGCCCCACCTGGCCCACGTGATTTCCCCTGGGGGCCCACGTGATTTCCCCTGGGGGCCCACGTGATTGCTCCACCTGGCCCACGTGATTTCCCCTGGGGGCCCACGTGATTTCCCCTGGGGGCCCACGTGATTTCCCCTGGGGGCCCACGTGATTTCCCCTGGGGGCCCACGTGATTTCCCCTGGGGGCCCACGTGATTTCCCCTGGCGGCCCACGTGATTTCCCCTGGGGGCCCACGTGATTTCACCTGGGGGCCCACGTGATTTCCCCTGGGGGCCCACGTGATTGCTCCACCTGGCCCACGTGATTGCCCCACCTGGCCCACGTGATTGCCCCACCTGGCCCACGTGATTTCCCCAGGGGGCCCACGTGATTTCCCCTGGGGGCCCACGTGATTTCCCCTGGGGGCCCACGTGATTTCCCCTGGGGGCCCACGTGATTTCCCCTGGGGGCCCACGTGATTTCCCCTGGGGGCCCACGTGATTTCCCCTGGGGGCCCACGTGATTTCCCCTGGGGGCCCACGTGATTTCCCCTGGGGGCCCACGTGATTGCGCCACGTGGCCCACGTGATTGCCCCACCTGGCCCACGTGATTTCCCCTGGGGGCCCACGTGATTTCCCCTGGGGGCCCACGTGATTTCCCCTGGGGGCCCACGTGATTTCCCCTGGGGGCCCACGTGATTTCCCCTGGGGGCCCACGTGATTGCTCCACCTGGCCCACGTGATTGCCCCACCTGGCCCACGTGATTTCCCCTGGGGGCCCACGTGATTTCCCCTGGGGGCCCACGTATTTCCCCTGGGGGCCCACGTGATTTCCCCTGGGGGCCCACGTGATTTCCCCTGGGGGCCCACGTGATTTCCCCTGGGGGCCCACGTGATTGCCCACCTGGCCCACGTGATTGCCCCACCTGGCCCACGTGATTTCCCCTGGGGGCCCACGTGATTTCCCCTGGGGGCCCACGTGATTTCCCCTGGGGGCCCACGTGATTTCCCCTGGGGGCCCACGTGATTTCCCCTGGGGGCCCACGTGATTTCCCCTGGGGGCCCACGTGATTTCCCCTGGGGGCCCACGTGATTTCCCTGGGGGCCCACGTGATTTCCCCTGGGGGCCCACGTGATTTCCCCTGGGGGCCCACGTGATTTCCCCTGGGGGCCCACGTGATTGCTCCACCTGGCCAACCTGATTGCCCCACCTGGCCCACGTGATTTCCCCTGGGGGCCCACGTGATTTCCCCTGGGGGCCCACGTGATTTCCCCTGGGGGCCCACGTGATTTCCCCTGGGGGCCCACGTGATTTCCCCTGGGGGCCCACGTGATTTCCCCTGGGGGCCCACGTGATTTCCCCTGGGGGCCCACGTGATTTCCCCTGGGGGCCCACGTGATTTCCCCTGGGGGCCCACGTGATTTCCCCTGGGGGCCCACGTGATTTCCCCTGGGGGCCCACGTGATTGCTCCACCTGGCCCACGTGATTGCCCCACCTGGCCCACGTGATTTCCCCTGGGGGCCCACGTGATTTCCCCTGGGGGCCCACGTGATTTCCCCTGGGGGCCCACGTGATTTCCCCTGGGGGCCCACGTGATTTCCCCTGGGGGCCCACGTGATTTCCCCTGGGGGCCCACGTGATTTCCCCTGGGGGCCCACGTGATTTCCCCTGGGGCCCACGTGATTTCCCCTGGGGGCCCACGTGATTTGCCCTGGGGGCCCACGTGATTTCCCCTGGGGGACCACGTGATTTCCCCTGGGGGCCCACGTGATTCCTCCACCTGGCCCACGTGATTGCCCCACCTGGCCCACGTGATTTCCCCTGGGGGCCCACGTGATTTCCCCTGGGGGCCCACGTGATTTCCCCTGGGGGCCCACGTGATTTCCCCTGGGGGCCCACGTGATTTCCCCTGGGGGCCCACGTGTTTTCCCCTGGGGGCCCACGTGATTTCCCCTGGGGGCCCACGTGATTTCCCCTGGGGGCCCACGTGATTTCCCCTGGGGGCCCACGTGATTTCCCCTGGGGGCCCACGTGATTTCCCCTGGGGCCCACGTGATTTCCCCTGGGGGCCCACGTGATTTCCCCTGGGGGCCCACGTGATTTCCCCTGGGGGCCCACGTGATTGCTCCACCTGGCCCACGTGATTGCCCCACCTGGCCCACGTGATTGCCCCACCTGGCCCACGTGATTTCCCCTGGGGGCCCACGTGATTTCCCCTGGGGGCCCACGTGATTTCCCCTGGGGGCCCACGTGATTTCCCCTGGGGGCCCACGTGATTTCCCCTGGGGGCCCACGTGATTTCCCCTGGGGGCCCACGTGATTTCCCCTGGGGGCCCACGTGATTTCCCCTGGGGGCCCACGTGATTTCCCCTGGGGGCCCACGTGATTTCCCCTGGGGGCCCACGTGATTTCCCCTGGGGGCCCACGTGATTTCCCCTGGGGGCCCACGTGATTGCTCCCCCTGGCCCACGTGATTGCCCCACCTGGCCCACGTGATTGCCCCTGGGGGCCCACGTGATTTCCCCTGGGGGCCCACGTGATTTCCCCTGGGGGCCCACGTGATTTCCCCTGGGGGCCCACGTGATTTCCCCTGGGGGCCCACGTGATTGCTCCACCTGGCCCACGTGATTGCCCCACCTGGCCCACGTGATTTCCCCTGGGGGCCCACGTGATTTCCCCTGGGGGCCCACGTGATTTCCCCTGGGGGCCCACGTGATTTCCCCTGGGGGCCCACGTGATTTCCCCTGGGGGCCCACGTGATTTCCCCTGGGGGCCCACGTGATTTCCCCTGGGGGCCCACGTGATTTCCCCTGGGGGCCCACGTGATTTCCCCTGGGGGCCCACGTGATTTCCCCTGGGGGCCCACGTGATTTCCCCTGGGGGCCCACGTGATTTCCCCTGGGGGCCCACGTGATTTCCCCTGGGGGCCCACGTGATTTCCCCTGGGGTCCCACGTGATTTCCCCTGGGGGCCCACGTGATTTCCCCTGGGGGCCCACGTGATTTCCCCTGGGGGCCCACGTGATTGCTCCACCTGGCCCACGTGATTGCCCCACCTGGCCCACGTGATTGCCCCCGGGGGCCCACGTGATTTCCCCTGGGGGCCCACGTGATATCCCCTGGGGGCCCACGTGATTGCTCCACCTGGCCCACGTGATTGCCCCTCCTGGCCCACGTGTTTGCCCCACCTGGCCCACGTGTTTGCCCCACCTGGCCCACGTGATTTCCCCTGGGGGCCCACGTGATTTCCCCTGGGGGCCCACGTGATTTCCCCTGGGGGCCCACGTGATTTCCCCAGGGGGCCCACGTGATTTCACCTGGGGGCCCACGTGATTTCCCCTGGGGGCCCACGTGATTTGCCCTGGGGGCCCTCGTGATTTCCCCTGGGGGCCCACGTGATTGCTCCACCTGGCCCACGTGATTGCCCCTCCTGGCCCACGTGTTTGCCCCACCTGGCCCACGTGATTGCCCCACCTGGCCCACGTGATTTCCCCTGGGGGCCCACGTGATTTCCCCTGGGGGCCCACGTGATTTCCCCTGGGGGCCCACGTGATTGCTCCACCTGGCCCACGTGATTGCCCCACCTGGCCCACGTGATTTCCCCTGTGGGCCCACGTGATTTCCCCTGGGGGCCCACGTGATTTCCCCTGGGGGCCCACGTGATTTCCCCTGGGGGCCCACGTGATTTCCCCTGGGGGCCCACGTGATTTCCATTGGGGGCCCACGTGATTGCTCCACCTGGCCAACGTGATTGCCCCACCTGGCCCACGTGATTTCCCCTGGGGGCCCACGTGATTTCCCCTGGGGGCCCACGTGATTTCCCCTCGGGGCCCACGTGATTTCCCCTGGGGGCCCACGTGATTTCCCCTGGGGGCCACGTGATTTCCCCTGGGGGCCCACGTGATTTCCCCTGGGGGCCCACGTGATTTCCCCTGGGGGCCCACGTGATTTCCCCTGGGGGCCCACGTGATTTCCCCTGGGGGCCCACGTGATTTCCCCTGGGGGCCCACGTGATTGCTCCACCTGGCCCACGTGATTGCCCCACCTGGCCCACGTGATTTCCCCTGGGGGCCCACGTGATTTCCCCTGGGGGCCCACGTGATTTCCCCTGGGGGCCCACGTGATTTCCCCTGGGGGCCCACGTATTTCCCCAGGGGGCCCACGTGATTGCTCCACCTGGCCCACGTGATTGCCCCACCTGGCCCACGTGATTTCCCCTGGGGGACCACGTGATTTCCCCTGGGGGCCCACGTGATTTCCCCTGGGGGCCCACGTGATTTCCCCTGGGGGCCCACGTGATTTCCCCTGGGGGCCCACGTGATTTGCCCTGGGGGCCCTCGTGATTTCCCCTTGGGGCCCACGTGATTGCCCCACCTGGCCCACGTGATTGCCCCACCTGGCCCACGTGATTTCCCCTGGGGGCCCACGTGATTTCCCCTGGGGGCCCACGTGATTTCCCCTGGGGGCCCACGTGATTGCTCCACCTGGCCCACGTGTTTGCCCCACCTGGCCCACGTGATTTCCCCTTGGGGCCCACGTGATTTCCCCTTGGGGCCCACGTGATTTCCCCTGGGGGCCCACGTGATTTCCCCTTGGGGCCCACGTGATTTCCCCTGGGGGCCCACGTGATTTCCTCTGGGGGCCCACGTGATTTCCCCTGGGGGCCCACGTGATTTCCCCTGGGAGCCCACGTGATTTCACCTGGGGGCCCACGTGATTTCCCCTGGGGGCCCACGTGATTGCTCCACCTGGCCCACGTGATTGCCCCACCTGGCCCACGGGATTTCCCCTTGGGGCCCACGTGATTTCCCCTGGGGGCCCACGTGATTTCCCCTGGGGGCCCACGTGATTTCCCCAGGGGGCCCACGTGATTTCCCCTGGGGGCCCACGTGATTTCCCCTGCGGGCCCACGTGATTTCCCCTTGGGGCCCACGTGATTTCCCCTGGGGGCCCACGTGATTTGCCCTGGGGGCCCTCGTGATTTCCCCTGGGGGCCCACGTGATTGCCCCACCTGGCCCACGTGATTGCCCCACCTGGACCACGTGATTTCCCCTGGGGGCCCACGTGATTTCCCCTGGGGGCCCACGTGATTTCCCCTGGGGGCCCACGTGATTGCTCCACCTGGCCCACGTGATTGCCCCACCTGGCCCACGTGATTTCCCCTGGGGGCCCACGTGATTGCCCCACCTGGACCACGTGATTTCCCCTGGGGGCCCACGTGATTTCCCCTGGGGGCCCACGTGATTTCCCCTGGGGGCCCACGTGATTGCTCCACCTGGCCCACGTGATTGCCCCACCTGGCCCACGTGATTTCCCCTGGGGGCCCACGTGATTTCCCCTGGGGGCCCACGTGATTTCCCCTGGGGGCCCACGTGATTTCCCCTGGGGGCCCACGTGATTTCCATTGGGGGCCCACGTGATTTCCCCTGGGGGCCCACGTGATTTCCCCTGGGGGCCCACGTGATTTCCCCTGGGGGCCCACGTGATTTCCCCTGGGGGCCCACGTGATTTCCCCTGGGGGCCCACGTGATTTCCCCTGGGGGCCCACGTGATTTCCCCTGGGGGCCCACGTGATTTCCCCTGGGGGCCCACGTGATTTCCCCTGGGGGCCAACGTGATTTCACCTGGGGGCCCACGTGATTTCCCGTGGGGGCCCACGTGATTGCTCCACCTGGCCCACGTGACTGCTCCACCTGGCCCACGTGATTGCCCCACCTGGCCCACGTGATTTCCCCTTGGGGCCCACGTGATTTCCCCTGGGGGCCCACGTGATTTCCCCTGGGGGCCCACGTGATTTCCCCTGGGGGCCCACGTGATTTCCCCTGGGGGCCCACGTGATTTCCCCTGGGGGCCCACGTGATTTCCCCTGGGGGCCCACGTGATTTCCACTGGGGGCCCACGTGATTTCCCTTGGGGGCCCACGTGATTTCCCCTGGGGCCCACGTGATTTCCCCAGGGGGCCCACGTGATTTCCCCTGGGGGCCCACGTGATTTCCCCTGGGTGCCCACGTGATTTCCCCTGGGGGCCCACGTGATTTCCCCTGGGGGCCCACGTGATTTCCCCTGGGGGCCCACGTGATTTCCCCTGGGGGCCCACGTGATTTCCCCTGGGGGCCCACGTGATTTCCCCTGGGGGCCCACGTGATTTGCCCTGGGGGCCCTCGTGATTTCCCCTGGGGGCCCACGTGATTGCCCCACCTGGCCCACGTGATTGCCCCACCTGGCCCACGTGATTTCCCCTGGGGGCCCACGTGATTTCCCCTGGGGGCCCACGTGATTGCTCCACCTGGCCCACGTGATTTCCCCTGGGGGCCCACGTGATTTCCCCTGGGGGCCCACGTGATTTCCCCTGGGGGCCCACGTGATTTCCCCTGGGGGCCCACGTGATTTCCCCTGGGGGCCCACGTTATTTCCCCTGGGGGCCCACGTGATTTCCCCTGGGGGCCCACGTGATTTCCCCTGGGGGCCCACGTGATTGCTCCACCTGGCCCACGTGATTGCCCCACCTGGCCCACGTGATTTCCCCTGGGGGCCCACGTGATTTCCCCTGGGGGCCCACGTGATTTCCCCTGGGGGCCCACGTGATTTCCCCTGGGGGCCCACGTGATTTCCCCTGGGGGCCCACGTGATTTGCCCTGGGGGCCCTCGTGATTTCCCTGGGGGCCCACGTGATTGCTCCACCTGGCCCACGTGATTGCCCCTCCTGGCCCACGTGTTTGCCCCACCTGGCCCACGTGATTGCCTCACCTGGCCCACGTGATTTCCCCTGGGGGCCCACGTGATTTCCCCTGGGGGCCCACGTGATTTCCCCTGGGGGCCCACGTGATTGCTCCACCTGGCCCACGTGATTGCCCCACCTGGCCCACGTGATTTCCCCTGGGGGCCCACGTGATTTCCCCTGGGGGCCCACGTGATTTCCCCTGGGGGCCCACGTGATTTCCCCTGGGGGCCCACGTGATTTCCCCTGGGGGCCCACGTGATTTCCATTGGGGGCCCACGTGATTGCTCCACCTGGCCCACGTGATTGCCCCACCTGGCCCACGTGATTTCCCCTGGGGGCCCACGTGATTTCCCCTGGGGGCCCACGTGATTTCCCCTGGGGGCCCACGTGATTTCCCCTGGGGGCCCACGTGATTTCCCCTGGGGGCCCACGTGATTTCCCCTGGGGGCCCACGTGATTTCCCCTGGGGGCCCACGTGATTTCCCCTGGGGGCCCACGTGATTTCCCCATGGGGCCCACGTGATTTCCCCTGGGGGCCCACGTGATTTCCCCTGGGGGCCCACATGATTGCTCCACCTGGCCCACGTGATTGCCCCACCTGGCCCACGTGATTTCCCCTGGGGGCCCACGTGATTTCCCCTGGGGGCCCACGTGATTTCCCCTGGGGGCCCACGTGATTTCCCCTGGGGGCCCACGTGATTTCCCCAGGGGGCCCACGTGATTGCTCCACCTGGCCCACGTGATTGCCCCACCTGGCCCACGTGATTTCCCCTGGGGGCCCACGTGATTTCCCCTGGGGGCCCACGTGATTTCCCCTGGGGGCCCACGTGATTTCCCCTGGGGGCCCACGTGATTTCCCCTGGGGGCCCATGTGATTTCCCCTGGGGGCCCACGTGATTTCCCCTGGGGGCCCACGTGATTTCCCCTGGGGGCCCACGTGATTTCCCCTGGGGGCCCACGTGATTTTCCCTGGGGGCCCACGTGATTTCCCCTGGGGGCCCACGTGATTTCCCCTGGGGGCCCACGTGATTTCCCCTGGGGGCCCACGTGATTGCTCCACCTGGCCCACGTGATTGCCCCACCTGGCCCACGTGATTTCCCCTGGGGGCCCACGTGATTTCCCCTGGGGGCCCACGTGATTTCCCCTGGGGGCCCACGTGATTTCCCCTGGGGGCCCACGTGATTTCCCCTGGCGGCCCACGTGATTTCCCCTGGGGGCCCACGTGATTTCACCTGGGGGCACACGTGATTTCCCCTGGGGGCCCACGTGATTGCTCCACCTGGCCCACGTGATTGCCCCTGGGGGCCCACGTGATTGCCCCACCTGGCCCACGTGATTTCCCCAGGGGGCCCACGTGATTTCCCCTGGGGGCCCACGTGATTTCCCCTGGGGGCCCACGTGATTTCCCCTGGGGGCCCACGTGATTTCCCCTGGGGGCCCACGTGATTTGCTCTGGGGGCCCTCGTGATTTCCCCTGGGGGCCCACGTGATTGCCCCACCTGGCCCACGTGATTGCCCCACCTGGCCCACGTGATTTCCCCTGGGGGTCCACGTGATTTCCCCTGGGGGGCAACGTGATTTCCCCTGGGGGCCCACGTGATTTCCCCTGGGGGCCCACGTGATTTCCCCTGGGGGCCCACGTGATTTCCCCTGGGGGCCCACGTGATTTCCCCTGGGGGCCCACGTGATTTCACCTGGGGGCCCACGTGTTTTCCCCTGGGGTCCCACGTGATTGCTCCACCTGGCCCACGTGATTGCCCCACCTGGCCTACGTGATTTCCACTGGGGGCCCACGTGATTTCCCCTGGGGGCCCACGTGATTTCCCCTGGGGGCCCACGTGATTTCCACTGGGGGCCCACGTGATTTCCCCTGGGGGCCCACGTGATTTCCACTGGGGCCCACGTGATTTCCCCTGGGGGCCCACGTGATTTCCCCTGGGGGCCCACGTGATTTCCCCTGGGGGCCCACGTGATTTCCCCTGGGGGCCCACGTGATTTCCCCTGGGGGCCCACGTGATTTCCCCTGGGGGCCCACGTGATTTGCCCTGGGGGCCCTCGTGATTTCCCCTGGGGGCCCACGTGATTGCCCCACCTGGCCCACGTGATTGCCCCACCTGGCCCACGTGATTTCCCCTGGGGGACCACGTGATTTCCCCTGGGGGCCCACGTGATTGCTCCACCTGGCCCACGTGATTGCCCCACCTGGCCCACGTGATTTCCCCTGGGGGCCCACGTGATTTCCCCTGGGGGCCCACGTGATTTCCCCTGGGGGCCCACGTGATTTCCCCTGGAGGCCCACGTGATTTCCCCTGGGGGCCCACGTGATTTCCCCTGGGGGCCCACGTGATTTCACCTGGGGGCCCACGTGATTTCCCCTGGGGGCCCACGTGATTGCTCCACCTGGCCCACGTGATTGCCCCACCTGGCCCACGTGATTTCCCCTGGTGGCCCACGTGATTTCACCTGGGGGCCCACGTGATTTCCCCTGGGGGCCCACGTGATTTCCCCTGGGGGCCCACGTGATTTCACCTGGGGGCCCACGTGATTTCCCCTGGGGGCCCACGTGATTGCTCCACCTGGCCCACGTGATTGCCCCACCTGGCCCACGTGATTTCCCCTGGGGCCCCACGTGATTTCACCTGGGGGCCCACGTGATTTCCCCTGGGGGCCCACGTGATTTCCCCTGGGGGCCCACGTGATTTCCCCTGGGGGCCCACGTGATTTCCCCTGGGGGCCCACGTGATTGCCCCACCTGGCCCACGTG
Organism: Rupicapra rupicapra; assembly: GCA_963981305.1. Lineage (NCBI taxonomy): Eukaryota > Metazoa > Chordata > Mammalia > Artiodactyla > Bovidae > Rupicapra > Rupicapra rupicapra. The sequence goes on along the minus strand of CAXCFB010000027.1, from coordinate 13,460 downwards.
ATTGCCCCACCTGGCCCACGTGATTGCCCCACCTGGCCCACGTGATTTCCCCTGGGGGCCAACGTGATTTCCCCTGGGGGCCCACGTGATTTCCACTGGGGGCCCACGTGATTTCCCCTGGGGGCCCACGTGATTGCTCCACTTGGCCCACGTGATTGCCCCACCTGGCCCACGTGATTTCCCCTGGGGGCCCACGTGATTTCCCCTGGGGGCCCACGTGATTTCCCCTGGGGGCCCACGTGATTTCCCCTGGGGGCCCACGTGATTTCCCCTGGGGGCCCACGTGATTTCCCCTGGGGGCCCACGTGATTGCCCCACCTGGCCCACGTGATTGCCCCACCTGGCCCACGTGATTGCCCCACCTGGCCCACGTGATTTCCCCTGGGGGCCAACGTGATTTCCCCTGGGGGCCCACGTGATTTCCCCTGGGGGCCCACGTGATTTCCCCTGGGGGCCCACGTGATTTCCCCTGGGGGCCCACGTGATTTCCCCTGGGGGCCCACGTGATTTCCCCTGGGGGCCCACGTGATTGCTCCATTGGGGGCCCACGTGATTGCCCCACCTGGCCCACGTGATTTCCCCTGGGGGCCCACGTGATTTCCCCTGGGGGCCCACGTGATTTCCCCTGGGGGCCCACGTGATTTCCCCTGGGGGCCCACGTGATTTCCCTTGGGGGCCCACGTGATTTCCCCTGGGGGCCCACGTGATTTCCCCTGGGGGCCCACGTGATTTCCCCTGGGGGCCCACGTGATTTCCCCTGGGGGCCCACGTGATTGCCCCACCGGGCCCACGTGATTGCCCCACCTGGCCCACGTGATTTCCCCTGGGGGCCCACGTGATTTCCCCTGGGGGCCCACGTGATTTCCCCTGGGGGCCCATGTGATTGCCCCACCTGGCCCACGTGATTGCCCCACCTGGCCCACGTGATTTCCCCTGGGGGCCCACGTGATTTCCCCTGGGGGCCCACGTGATTTCCCCTGGGGGCCCACGTGATTGCCCCACCTGGCCCACGTGATTGCCGCACCTGGCCCACATGATTTCCCCTGGGGGCCCACGTGATTTCCCCTGGGGGCCCACGTGATTTCCCCTGGGGGCCACGTGATTTCCCCTGGGGGCCCACGTGATTTCCCCTGGGGGCCCACGTGATTTCCATTGGGGGCCCACGTGATTGCTCCACCTGGCCCACGTGATTGCCCCACCTGGCCCACGTGATTTCCCCTGGGGGCCCACGTGATTTCCCCTGGGGGCCCACGTGATTTCCCCTGGGGGCCCAATGATTTCCCCTGGGGGCCCACGTGATTTCCCCTGGGGGCCCACGTGATTTCCCCTGGGGGCCCACGTGATTTCCCCTGGGGGCCCACGTGATTGCCCCACCTGGCCCACGTGATTGCCCCACCTGGCCCACGTGATTTCCCCTGGGGGCCCACGTGATTTCCCCTAGGGGCCCACGTGATTGCTCCACCTGGGGGCCCACGTGATTTCCCCTGGGGGCCCACGTGATTTCCCCTGGGGGCCCACGTGATTTCCCCTGGGGGCCCACGTGATTTCCCCTGGGGGCCCACGTGATTTCCCCTGGGGGCCCACGTGATTTCCCCTGGGGGCCCACGTGATTTCCCCTGGGGGCCCACGTGATTTCCCCTGGGGGCCCACGTGATTTTTCCCTGGGGGCCCACGTGATTTCCCCTGGGGGCCCACGTGATTTCCCCTGGGGGCCCACGTGATTTCCCCTGGGGGCCCACGTGATTGCTCCACCTGGCCCACGTGATTGCCCCACCTGGCCCACGTGATTTCCCCTGGGGGCCCACGTGATTTCCCCTGGGGGCCCACGTGATTTCCCCTGGGGGCCCACGTGATTTCCCCTGGGGGCCCACGTGATTTCCCCTGGGGGCCCATGTGATTGCCCCACCTGGCCCACGTGATTGCCCCACCTGGCCCACGTGATTGCCCCACCTGGCCCACGTGATTTCCCCTGGGGGCCAACGTGATTTCCCCTGGGGGCCCACGTGATTTCCACTGGGGGCCCACGTGATTTCCCCTGGGGGCCCACGTGATTGCTCCACTTGGCCCACGTGATTGCCCCACCTGGCCCACGTGATTTCCCCTGGGGGCCCACGTGATTTCCCCTGGGGGCCCACGTGATTTCCCCTGGGGGCCCACGTGATTTCCCCTGGGGGCCCACGTGATTTCCCCTGGGGGCCCACGTGATTTCCCCTGGGGGCCCATGTGATTGCCCCACCTGGCCCACGTGATTGCCCCACCTGGCCCACGTGATTGCCCCACCTGGCCCACGTGATTTCCCCTGGGGGCCAACGTGATTTCCCCTGGAGGCCCACGTGATTTCCCCTGGGGGCCCACGTGATTTCCCCTGGGGGCCCACGTGATTTCCCCTGGGGGCCCACGTGATTTCCACTGGGGGCCCACGTGATTTCCCCTGGGGGCCCACGTGATTGCTCCACTTGGCCCACGTGATTGCCCCACCTGGCCCACGTGATTTCCCCTGGGGGCCCACGTGATTTCCCCTGGGGGCCCACGTGATTTCCCCTGGGGGCCCACGTGATTTCCCCTGGGGGCCCACGTGATTTCCCCTGGGGGCCCACGTGATTTCCCCTGGGGGCCCACGTGATTTCCCCTGGGGGCCCACGTGATTTCCCCTGGGGGCCCATGTGATTGCCCCACCGGGCCCACGTGATTGCCCCACCTGGCCCACGTGATTTCCCCTGGGGGCCCACGTGATTTCCCCTGGGGGCCCACGTGATTTCCCCTGGGGGCCCATGTGATTGCCCCACCTGGCCCACGTGATTGCCCCACCTGGCCCACGTGATTTCCCCTGGGGGCCCACGTGATTTCCCCTGGGGGCCCACGTGATTTCCCCTGGGGGCCCACGTGATTGCCCCACCTGGCCCATGTGATTGCCCCACCTGGCCCACGTGATTGCCCCACCTGGCCCACGTGATTTCCCCTGGGGGCCAACGTGATTTCCCCTGGGGGCCCACGTGATTTCCCCTGGGGGCCCACGTGATTTCCCCTGGGGGCCCACGTGATTTCCACTGGGGGCCCACGTGATTTCCCCTGGGGGCCCACATGATTGCTCCACTTGGCCCACGTGATTGCCCCACCTGGCCCACGTGATTTCCCCTGGGGGCCCACGTGATTTCCCCTGGGGGCCCACGTGATTTCCCCTGGGGGCCCACGTGATTTCCCCTGGGGGCCCACGTGATTTCCCCTGGGGGCCCACGTGATTTCCCCTGGGGGCCCACGTGATTGCCCCACCTGGCCCACGTGATTGCCCCACCTGGCCCACGTGATTTCCCCTGGGGGCCAACGTGATTTCCCCTGGAGGCCCACGTGATTTCCCCTGGGGGCCCACGTGATTTCCCCTGGGGGCCCACGTGATTTCCCCTGGGGGCCCACGTGATTTCCACTGGGAGCCCACGTGATTTCCCCTGGGGGCCCACGTGATTGCTCCACTTGGCCCACGTGATTGCCCCACCTGGCCCACGTGATTTCCCCTGGGGGCCCACGTGATTTCCCCTGGGGGCCCACGTGATTTCCCCTGGGGGCCCACGTGATTTCCCCTGGGGGCCCACGTGATTTCCCCTGGGGGCCCACGTGATTTCCCCTGGGGGCCCACGTGATTTCCCCTGGGGGCCCACGTGATTTCCCCTGGGGGCCCACGTGATTTCCCCTGGGGGCCCATGTGATTGCCCCACCGGGCCCACGTGATTGCCCCACCTGGCCCACGTGATTTCCCCTGGGGGCCCACGTGATTTCCCCTGGGGGCCCACGTGATTTCCCCTGGGGGCCCATGTGATTGCCCCACCTGGCCCACGTGATTGCCCCACCAGGCCCACGTGATTTCCCCTGGGGGCCCACGTGATTTCCCCTGGGGGCCCACGTGATTTCCCCTGGGGGCACACGTGATTGCCCCACCTGGCCCATGTGATTGCCCCACCTGGCCCACGTGATTGCCCCACCTGGCCCACGTGATTTCCCCTGGGGGCCAACGTGATTTCCCCTGGGGGCCCACGTGATTTCCCCTGGGGGCCCACGTGATTTCCCCTGGGGGCCCACGTGATTTCCACTGGGGGCCCACGTGATTTCCCCTGGGGGCCCACATGATTGCTCCACTTGGCCCACGTGATTGCCCCACCTGGCCCACGTGATTTCCCCTGGGGGCCCACGTGATTTCCCCTGGGGGCCCACGTGATTTCCCCTGGGGGCCCACGTGATTTCCCCTGGGGGCCCACGTGATTTCCCCTGGGGGCCCACGTGATTTCCCCTGGGGGCCCACGTGATTGCTCCACCTGGCCCACGTGATTGCGCCACCTGGCCCACGTAATTTCCCCTGGGGGCCCACGTGATTTCCCCTCGGGGCCCACGTGATTTCCCCTGGGGTCCCACGTGATTTCCCCTGGGGGCCCACGTGATTTCCCCTAGGGGCCCACGTGATTTCCCCTGGGGGCCCACGAGATTTCCCCTGGGGGCCCACGTGATTTCCCCTGGGGGCCCACGTGATTGCCCCTGGGGGCCCACGTGATTGCTCCACCTGGCCCACGTGATTGCCCCTCCTGGCCCACGTGTTTGCCCCACCTGGCCCACGTGATTGCCCCTCCTGGCCCACGTGTTTGCCCCACCTGGCCCACGTGATTTCCCCTGGGGGCCCACGTGATTTCCCCTGGGGGCCCACGTGATTTCCCCTGGGGGCCCACGTGATTTCCCCTGGGGGCCCAGGTGATTTCCCCTGGGGGCCCACGTGATTTCCCCTGGGGGCCCACGTGATTTCCCCTGGGGGCCCACGTGATTTCCCCTTGGGGCCCACGTGATTTCCCCTGGGGGCCCACGTGATTTGCCCTGGGGGCCCTCGTGATTTCCCCTGGGGGCCCACGTTATTGCCCCACCTGGCCCACGTGATTGCCCCACCTGGCCCACGAGATTTCCCCTGGGGGCCCACGTGATTTCCCCTGGGGGCCCACGTGATTTCCCCTGGGGGCCCACGTGATTGCTCCACCTGGCCCACGTGATTGCCCCACCTGGCCCACGTGATTTCCCCTGGGGGCCCACGTGATTTCCCCTGGGGGCCCACGTGATTTCCCCAGGGGGCCCACGTGATTTCCCCTGGGGGCCCAGGTGATTTCCCCTGGGGGCCCACGTGATTTCCCCCGGGGGGCCCACGTGATTTCCCCTGGGGGCCCACGTGATTTCCCCTGGGGGCCCACGTGATTTACCCTGGGGGCCCACGTGATTTACCCTGGGGGCCCACGTGATTTCCCCTGGGGGCCCACGTGATTTCCCCTGGGGGCCCACGTGATTTGCCCTGGGGGCCCTCGTGATTTCCCCTGGGGGCCCACGTGATTGCCCCACCTGGCCCACGTGATTGCCGCACCTGGCCCACATGATTTCCCCTGGGGGCCCACGTGATTTCCCCTGGGGGCCCACGTGATTTCCCCTGGGGGCCCACGTGATTGCTCCACCTGGCCCACGTGATTGCCCCACCTGGCCCACGTGATTTCCCCTGGGGGCCCACGTGATTTCCCCTGGGGGCCCACGTGATTTCCCCTGGGGGCCACGTGATTTCCCCTGGGGGCCCACGTGATTTCCCCTGGGGGCCCACGTGATTTCCATTGGGGGCCCACGTGATTGCTCCACCTGGCCCACGTGATTGCCCCACCTGGCCCACGTGATTTCCCCTGGGGGCCCACGTGATTTCCCCTGGGGGCCCACGTGATTTCCCCTGGGGGCCCAAGTGATTTCCCCTGGGGGCCCACGTGATTTCCCCTGGGGGCCCACGTGATTTCCCCTGGGGGCCCACGTGATTTCCCCTGGGGGCCCATGTGATTGCCCCACCTGGCCCACGTGATTGCCCCACCTGGCCCACGTGATTTCCCCTGGGGGCCCACGTGATTTCCCCTGGGGGCCCACGTGATTTCCCCTGGGGGCCCACGTGATTTCCCCTGGGGGCCCACGTGATTTCCCCTGGGGGCCCACGTGATTTCCCCTTGGGGCCCACGTGATTTCCCCTGGGGGCCCATGTGATTTCCCCTGGGGGCCCACGTGATTTCCCCAGGGGGCCCACGTGATTGCTCCACCTGGCCCACGTGATTGCCCCACCTGGCCCACGTGATTTCCCCTGGGGGACCACGTGATTTCCCCTGGGGGCCCACGTGATTTCCCCTGGAGGCCTACGTGATTTCCCCTGGGGGCCCACATGATTTGCCCTGTGGGCCCTCGTGATTTCCCCTGGGGGCCCACGTGATTGCTCCACCTGGCCCAGGTGATTGCCCCACCTGGCCCACGGGATTTCCCCTGGGGGCCCACGTGATTTCCCCTGGGGGCCCACGTGATTTCCCCTGGGGGCCCACCTGATTTCCCCTGGGGGCCCACGTGATTTCCCCTGGGGGCCCACGTGATTTCCCCTGGGGGCCCACGTGATTTCCCCTGGGGGCCCACGTGATTTTCCCTGGGGGCCCACGTGATTTCCCCTGGGGGCCCACGTGATTTCCCCTGGGGGCCCACGTGATTTCCCCTGGGGGCCCACGTGATTGCTCCACCTGGCCCACGTGATTGCCCCACCTGGCCCACGTGATTTCCCCTGGGGGCCCACGTGATTTCCCCTGGGGGCCCACGTGATTTCCCCTGGGGGCCCACGTGATTTCCCCTGGGGGCCCACGTGATTTCCCCTGGGGGCCCACGTGATTTCCCCTGGGGGCCCACGTGATTTCACCTGGGGGCACACGTGATTTCCCCTGGGGGCCCACGTGATTGCTCCACCTGGCCCACGTGATTGCCCCACCTGGCCCACGTGATTGCCCCACCTGGCCCACGTGATTTCCCCAGGGGGCCCACGTGATTTCCCCTGGGGGCCCACGTGATTTCCCAGGGGGGCCCACGTGATTTCCCCTGGGGGCCCACGTGATTTGCTCTGGGGGCCCTCGTGATTTCCCCTGGGGGCCCACGTGATTGCCCCACCTGGCCCACGTGATTGCCCCACCTGGCCCACGTGATTTCCCCTGGGGGTCCACGTGATTTCCCCTGGGGGGCCACGTGATTTCCCCTGGGGGCCCACGTGATTTCCCCTGGGGGCCCACGTGATTTCCCCTGGGGGCCCACGTGATTTCCCCTTGGGGCCCACGTGATTTCCCCTGGGGGCCCACGTGATTTGCTCTGGGGGCCCTCGTGATTTCCCCTGGGGGCCCACGTGATTGCCCCACCTGGCCCACGTGATTGCCCCACCTGGCCCACGTGATTTCCCCTGGGGGTCCACGTGATTTCCCCTGGGGGGCCACGTGATTTCCCCTGGGGGCCCACGTGATTTCCCCTGGGGGCCCACGTGATTTCCCCTGGGGGCCCACGTGATTTGCCCTGGGGGCCCACGTGATTTCCCCTGGGGGCCCACGTGATTTCACCTGGGGGCCCACGTGATTTCCCCTGGGGGCCCTCGTGATTGCTCCACCTGGCCCACGTGATTGCCCCACCTGGCCTACGTGATTTCCACTGGGGGCCCACGTGATTTCCCCTGGGGGCCCACGTGATTTCCCCTGGGGGCCCACGTGATTTCCCCTGGGGGCCCACGTGATTTCCACTGGGGGCCCACGTGATTTCCCCTGGGGGCCCACGTGATTTCCACTGGGGCCCACGTGATTTCCCCAGGGGGCCCACGTGATTTCCCCTGGGGGCCCAGGTGATTTCCCCTGGGGGCCCACGTGATTTCCCCTGGGGGCCCACGTGATTTCCCCTGGGGGCCCACGTGATTTCCCCTGGGGGCCCACGTGATTTCCCCTGGGGGCCCACGTGATTTCCCCTGGGGGCCCACGTGATTTCCCCTGGGGGCCCACGTGATTTGCCCTGGGGGCCCTCGTGATTTCCCCTGGGGGCCCACGTGATTGCCCCACCTGGCCCACGTGATTGCCCCACCTGGCCCACGTGATTTCCCCTGGGGGCCCACGTGATTTCCCCTGGGGGCCCACGTGATTGCTCCACCTGGCCCACGTGATTGCCCCACCTGGCCCACGTGATTTCCCCTGGGGGCCCACGTGATTTCCCTGGGGGCCCACGTGATTTCCCCTGGGGGCCCACGTGATTTCCCCTGGGGGCCCACGTGATTTCCCCTGGGGGCCCACGTGATTTCCCCTGGGGGCCCACGTGATTTCACCTGGGGGCCCACGTGATTTCCCCTGGGGGCCCACGTGATTGCTCCACCTGGCCCACGTGATTGCCCCACCTGGCCCACGTGATTTCCCCTGGGGGCCCACGTGATTTCACCTGGGGGCCCACGTGATTTCCCCTGGGGGCCCACGTGATTTCCCCTGGGGGCCCACGTGATTTCCCCTGGGGGCCCACGTGATTTCCCCTGGGGGCCCATGTGATTGCCCCACCTGGCCCACGTGATTGCCCCACCTGGCCCACGTGATTGCCCCACCTGGCCCACGTGATTTCCCCTGGGGGCCAACGTGATTTCCCCTGGGGGCCCACGTGATTTCCACTGGGGGCCCACGTGATTTCCCCTGGGGGCCCACGTGATTGCTCCACTTGGCCCACGTGATTGCCCCACCAGGCCCACGTGATTTCCCCTGGGGGCCCACGTGATTTCCCCTGGGGCCCACGTGATTTCCCCTGGGGGCCCACGTGATTTCCCCTGGGGGCCCACGTGATTTCCCCTGGGGGCCCACGTGATTTCCCCTGGGGGCCCATGTGATTGCCCCACCTGGCCCACGTGATTGCCCCACCTGGCCCACGTGATTTCCCCTGGGGGCCCACTTGATTTCCCCTGGGGGCCCACGTGATTTCCCCTGGGGGCCCATGTGATTGCCCCACCTGGCCCACGTGATTGCCCCACCTGGCCCACGTGATTGCCCCACCTGGCCCACGTGATTTCCCCTGGGGGCCAACGTGATATCCCCTGGAGGCCCACGTGATTTCCCCTGGGGGCCCACGTGATTTCCCCTGGGGGCCCACGTGATTTCCCATGGGGGCCCACGTGATTTCCACTGGGGGCCCACGTGATTTCCCCTGGGGGCCCACGTGATTGCTCCACTTGGCCCACGTGATTGCCCCACCTGGCCCACGTGATTTCCCCTGGGGGCCCACGTGATTTCCCCTGGGGGCCCACGTGATTTCCCCTGGGGGCCCACGTGATTTCCCCTGGGGGCCCACGTGATTTCCCCTGGGGGCCCACGTGATTTCCCCTGGGGGCCCACGTGATTTCCCCTGGGGGCCCACGTGATTTCCCCTGGGGGCCCACGTGATTTCCCCTGGGGACCCACGTGATTTCCCCTGGGGGCCCATGTGATTGCCCCACCGGGCCCACGTGATTGCCCCACCTGGCCCACGTGATTTCCCCTGGGGGCCCACGTGATTTCCCCTGGGGGCCCACGTGATTTCCCCTGGGGGCCCATGTGATTGCCCCACCTGGCCCACGTGATTGCCCCACCTGGCCCACGTGATTTCCCCTGGGGGCCCACGTGATTTCCCCTGGGGGCCCACGTGATTTCCCCTGGGGGCCCACGTGATTGCCCCACCTGGCCCACGTGATTGCCCCACCTGGCCCACGTGATTTCCCCTGGGGGCCCACGTGATTTCCCCTGGGGGCCCACGTGAATTCCCCTGGGGGCCCACGTGATTGCCCCACCTGGCCCACGTGATTGCCCCACCTGGCCCACGTGATTGCCCCACCTGGCCCACGTGATTTCCCCTGGGGGCCCACGTGATTTCCCCTGGGGGCCCACGTGATTTCCCCTGGGGGCCCACGTGATTGCTCCACCTGGCCCACGTGATTGCGCCACCTGGCCCACGTAATTTCCCCTGGGGGCCCACGTGATTTCCCCTCGGGGCCCACGTGATTTCCCCTGGGGGCCCACGTGATTTCCCCTGGGGGCCCACGTGATTTCCCCTAGGGGCCCACGTGATTTCCCCTGGGGGCCAACGAGATTTCCCCTGGGGGCCCACGTGATTTCCCCTGGGGGCCCACGTGATTGCCCCTGGGGGCCCACGTGATTTCCCCTGGGGGCCCACGTGATTTCACCTGGGGGCCCACGTGATTGCTCCACCTGGCCCACGTGATTGCCCCTCCTGGCCCACGTGTTTGCCCCACCTGGCCCACGTGATTGCCCCTCCTGGCCCACGTGTTTGCCCCACCTGGCCCACGTGATTTCCCCTGGGGGCCCACGTTATTTCCCCTGGGGGCCCACGTGATTTCCCCTGGGGGCCCACGTGATTTCCCCTGGGGGCCCACGTGATTTCCCCTGGGGGCCCACGTGATTTCCCCTGGGGGCCCACGTGATTTCCCCTGGGGGCCCACGTGATTTCCCCTTGGGGCCCACGTGATTTCCCCTGGGGGCCCACGTGATTTGCCCTGGGGGCCCTCGTGATTTCCCCTGGGGGCCCACGTTATTGCCCCACCTGGCCCACGTGATTGCCCCACCTGGCCCACGAGATTTCCCCTGGGGGCCCACGTGATTTCCCCTGGGGGCCCACGTGATTTCCCCTGGGGGCCCACGTGATTGCTCCACCTGGCCCACGTGATTGCCCCACCTGGCCCACGTGATTTCCACTGGGGGCCCACGTGATTTCCCCTGGGGGCCCACGTGATTTCCCCTGGGGGCCACGTGATTTCCCCTGGGGGCCCACGTGATTTCCCCTGGGGGCCCACGTGATTTCCATTGGGGGCCCACGTGATTGCTCCACCTGGCCCACGTGATTGCCCCACCTGGCCCACGTGATTTCCCCTGGGGGCCCACGTGATTTCCCCTGGGGGCCCACGTGATTTCCCCTGGGGGCCCAAGTGATTTCCCCTGGGGGCCCACGTGATTTCCCCTGGGGGCCCACGTGATTTCCCCTGGGGGCCCACGTGATTTCCCCTGGGGGCCCATGTGATTGCCCCACCTGGCCCACGTGATTGCCCCACCTGGCCCACGTGATTTCCCCTGGGGGCCCACGTGATTTCCCCTGGGGGCCCACGTGATTTCCCCTGGGGGCCCACGTGATTTCCCCTGGGGGCCCACGTGATTTCCCCTGGGGGCCCACGTGATTTCCCCTGGGGGCCCACGTGATTTCCCCTGGGGGCCCATGTGATTTCCCCTGGGAGCCCACGTGATTTCCCCAGGGGGCCCACGTGATTGCTCCACCTGGCCCACGTGATTGCCCCACCTGGCCCACGTGATTTCCCCTGGGGGACCACGTGATTTCCCCTGGGGGCCCACGTGATTTCCCCTGGAGGCCTACGTGATTTCCCCTGGGGGCCCACATGATTTGCCCTGTGGGCCCTCGTGATTTCCCCTGGGGGCCCACGTGATTGCTCCACCTGGCCCACGTGATTGCCCCACCTGGCCCACGGGATTTCCCCTGGGGGCCCACGTGATTTCCCCTGGGGGCCCACGTGATTTCCCCTGGGGGCCCACGTGATTTCCCCTGGGGGCCCACGTGATTTCCCCTGGGGGCCCACGTGATTTCCCCTGGGGGCCCACGTGATTTCCCCTGGGGGCCCACGTGATTTTCCCTGGGGGCCCACGTGATTTCCCCTGGGGGCCCACGTGATTTCCCCTGGGGGCCCACGTGATTTCCCCTGGGGGCCCACGTGATTGCTCCACCTGGCCCACGTGATTGCCCCACCTGGCCCACGTGATTTCCCCTGGGGGCCCACGTGATTTCCCCTGGGGGCCCACGTGATTTCCCCTGGGGGCCCACGTGATTTCCCCTGGGGGCCCACGTGATTTCCCCTGGCGGCCCACGTGATTTCCCCTGGGGGCCCACGTGATTTCACCTGGGGGCACACGTGATTTCCCCTGGGGGCCCACGTGATTGCTCCACCTGGCCCACGTGATTGCCCCACCTGGCCCACGTGATTGCCCCACCTGGCCCACGTGATTTCCCCTGGGGGCCCACGTGATTTCCCAGGGGGGCCCACGTGATTTCCCCTGGGGGCCCACGTGATTTGCTCTGGGGGCCCTCGTGATTTCCCCTGGGGGCCCACGTGATTGCCCCACCTGGCCCACGTGATTGCCCCACCTGGCCCACGTGATTTCCCCTGGGGGTCCACGTGATTTCCCCTGGGGGGCCACGTGATTTCCCCTGGGGGCCCACGTGATTTCCCCTGGGGGCCCACGTGATTTCCCCTGGGGGCCCACGTGATTTCCCCTTGGGGCCCACGTGATTTCCCCTGGGGGCCCACGTGATTTGCTCTGGGGGCCCTCGTGATTTCCCCTGGGGGCCCACGTGATTGCCCCACCTGGCCCACGTGATTGCCCCACCTGGCCCACGTGATTTCCCCTGGGGGTCCACGTGATTTCCCCTGGGGGGCCACGTGATTTCCCCTGGGGGCCCACGTGATTTCCCCTGGGGGCCCACGTGATTTCCCCTGGGGGCCCACGTGATTTGCCCTGGGGGCCCACGTGATTTCCCCTGGGGGCCCACGTGATTTCACCTGGGGGCCCACGTGATTTCCCCTGGGGGCCCTCGTGATTGCTCCACCTGGCCCACGTGATTGCCCCACCTGGCCTACGTGATTTCCACTGGGGGCCCACGTGATTTCCCCTGGGGGCCCACGTGATTTCCCCTGGGGGCCCACGTGATTTCCCCTGGGGGCCCACGTGATTTCCCCTGGGGGCCCACGTGATTTCCCCTGGGGGCCCACGTGATTGCTCCACCTGGCCCACGTGATTGCCCCACCTGGCCCACGTGATTTCCCCTGGGGGCCCACGTGATTTCCCCTGGGGGCCCACGTGATTTCCCCTGGGGGCCCACGTGATTTCCCCTGGGGGCCCACGTGATTTCCCCTGGCGGCCCACGTGATTTCCCCTGGGGGCCCACGTGATTTCCCCTGGGGGCACACGTGATTTCCCCTGGGGGCCCACGTGATTGCTCCACCTGGCCCACGTGATTGCCCCACCTGGCCCACGTGATTGCCCCACCTGGCCCACGTGATTTCCCCTGGGGGCCCACGTGATTTCCCAGGGGGGCCCACGTGATTTCCCCTGGGGGCCCACGTGATTTGCTCTGGGGGCCCTCGTGATTTCCCCTGGGGGCCCACGTGATTGCCCCACCTGGCCCACGTGATTGCCCCACCTGGCCCACGTGATTTCCCCTGGGGGTCCACGTGATTTCCCCTGGGGGGCCACGTGATTTCCCCTGGGGGCCCACGTGATTTCCCCTGGGGGCCCACGTGATTTCCCCTGGGGGCCCACGTGATTTCCCCTTGGGGCCCACGTGATTTCCCCTGGGGGCCCACGTGATTTGCTCTGGGGGCCCTCGTGATTTCCCCTGGGGGCCCACGTGATTGCCCCACCTGGCCCACGTGATTGCCCCACCTGGCCCACGTGATTTCCCCTGGGGGTCCACGTGATTTCCCCTGGGGGGCCACGTGATTTCCCCTGGGGGCCCACGTGATTTCCCCTGGGGGCCCACGTGATTTCCCCTGGGGGCCCACGTGATTTGCCCTGGGGGCCCACGTGATTTCCCCTGGGGGCCCA
>CAXCFB010000026.1:0-29000 GCA_963981305.1 Rupicapra rupicapra | reverse complement strand
TGATTTCCCCTGGGGGCCCACGTGATTTCCCCTGGGGGCCCACGTGATTTCCCGTGGGGGCCCACGTGATTTCCCCTGGGGGCCCACGTGATTTCCCCTGGGGGCCCACGTGATTTCCCCTGGTGGCCCACGTGATTTGCCCTGGGGGACCACGTGATTTCCCCTGGGGGCCCACGTGATTTCCCCTGGGGGCCCACGTGATTGCTCCACCTGGCCCACGTGATTGCCCCACCTGGCCCACGTGATTTCCCCTGGGGGCCAACGTGATTTCCCCTGGGGGCCCACGTGATTTCCCCTGGGGCCCCACGTGATTTCCCCTGGGGGCCCACGTGATTTCCCCTGGGGGCCCACGTGATTTCACCTGGGGGCCCACGTGATTTCCCCTGGGGGCCCACGTGATTGCTCCACCTGGCCCACGTGATTGCGCCACCTGGCCCACGTGATTTCCCCTGGGGGCCCACGTGATTTCCCCTGGGGGCCCACGTGATTTCCGCTGGGGGCCCACGTGATTTCCCCTGGGGGCCCACGTGATTTCCCCTGGGGGCCCACGTGATTTACCCTAGGGGCCCACATGATTTCCCCTGGGGGCCCACGTGATTTCCCCTGGGGGCCCTCGTGATTTCCCCTGGGGGCCCACGAGATTTCCCCTGGGGGCCCACGTGATTTCCCCTGGGGGCCCACGTGATTGCCCCACCTGGCCCACGTGATTGCCCCTGGGGGCCCACGTGATTTCCCCTGGGGGCCCACGTGATTTCCCCTGGGGGCCCACGTGATTTCCCCTGGGGGCCCACGTGATTGCTCCACCTGGCCCACGTGATTGCCCCACCTGGCCCACGTGATTTCCCCTGGGGGCCCAGGTGATTTCCCCTGGGGGCCCACGTGATTTCCCCTGGGGGCCCACGTGATTTCCCCTGGGGGCCCACGTGATTTCCCCTGGGGGCCCACGTGATTTCCCCTGGGGGCCCACGTGATTTCCATTGGGGGCCCACGTGATTGCTCCACCTGGCCCACGTGATTGCCCCACCTGGCCCACGTGATTCCCCTGGGGGCCCACGTGGTTTCCCCTGGGGGCCCACGTGATTTCCCCTGGGGGCCCACGTGATTTCCCCTGGGGGCCCACGTGATTTCCCCTGGGGGCCCACGTGATTTCCCCTGGGGGCCCACGTGATTTCCCCTGGGGGCCCACGTGATTGCTCCACCTGGCCCACGTGATTGCCACACCTGGCCCACGTGATTGCCCCTGGGGGCCCACGTGATTTCCCCTGGGGGCCCACGTGATTTCCCCTGGGGGCCCACGTGATTGCTCCACCTGGCCCACGTGATTGCCCCTAGTGGCCCACGTGTTTGCCCCACCTGGCCCACGTGATTGCCCCTCCTGGCCCACGTGTTTGCCCCACCTGGCCCACGTGATTTCCCCTGGGGGCCCACGTGATTTCCCCTGGGGGCCCACGTGATTTCCCCTGGGGGCCCACGTGATTTCCACTGGGGGCCCACGTGATTTCCCCTGGGGGCCCACGTGATTTCCCGTGGGGGCCCACGTGATTTCCCCTGGGGGCCCACGTGATTTCCCCTGGGGGCCCACGTGATTTCCCCTGGTGGCCCACGTGATTTGCCCTGGGGGACCACGTGATTTCCCCTGGGGGCCCACGTGATTTCCCCTGGGGGCCCACGTGATTGCTCCACCTGGCCCACGTGATTGCCCCACCTGGCCCACGTGATTTCCCCTGGGGGCCAACGTGATTTCCCCTGGGGGCCCACGTGATTTCCCCTGGGGCCCACGTGATTTCCCCTGGGGTCCCACGTGATTTCCCCTGGGGGCCAACGTGTTTTCCCCTGGGGGCCCACGTGATTTACCCTGGGGGCCCACGTGATTTACCCTGGGGGCCCACGTTATTTCCCCTGGGGGCCCACGTGATTTCCCCTGGGGGCCCACGTGATTTCCCCTGGCGGCCCACGTGATTTGCCCTGGGGGCCCACGTGATTTCCCCTGGGGGCCCACGTGATTTCCCCTGGGGGCCCACGTGATTGCTCCACCTGGCCCACGTGATTGCCCCACCTGGCCCACGTGATTGCCCCACCTGGCCCACGTGATTTCCCCTGGGGGCCCACGTGATTTCCCCTGGGGGCCCACGTGATTTCCCCTGGGGGCCCACGTGATTTCCCCTGGGGGCCCACGTGATTTCCCCTGGGGGCCCACGTGATTTCCCCTGGGGGCCCACGTGATTTCCCCTGGGGGCCCACGTGATTTGCCCTGGGGGCCCTCGTGATTTCCCCTGGGGGCCCACGTGATTGCCCCACCTGGCCCACGTGATTTCCCCTGGGGGCCCACGTGATTTCCCCTGGGGGCCCACGTGATTGCTCCACCTGGCCCACGTGATTTCCCCTGGGGGCCCACGTGATTTCCCCTGGGGGCCCACGTGATTTCCCCTGGGGGCCCACGTGATTTCCCCTGGGGGCCCACGTGATTTCCCCTGGGGGCCCACGTGATTTCCCCTGGGGGCCCACGTGATTTCCCCTGGGGGCCCACGTGATTTCCCCTGGGGGCCCACGTGATTTCCCCTGGGGGCCCACGTGATTGCTCCACCTGGCCCACGTGATTGCGCCACCTGGCCCACGTGATTTCCCCTGGGGGCCCACGTGATTTCCCCTGGGGGCCCACGTGATTTCCCCTGGGGGCCCACGTGATTTCCCCTGGGGGCCCACGTGATTTCCCCTGGGGGCCCACGTGATTTACCCTAGGGGCCCACATGATTTCCCCTGGGGGCCCACGTGATTTCCCCTGGGGGCCCTCGTGATTTCCCCTGGGGGCCCACGAGATTTCCCCTGGGGGCCCACGTGATTTCCCCTGGGGGCCCACGTGATTGCCCCACCTGGCCCACGTGATTGCCCCTGGGGGCCCACGTGATTTCCCCTGGGGGCCCACGTGATTTCCCCTGGGGGCCCACGTGATTTCCCCTGGGGGCCCACGTGATTGCTCCACCTGACCCACGTGATTGCCCCACCTGGCCCACGTGATTTCCCCTGGGGGCCCAGGTGATTTCCCCTGGGGGCCCACGTGATTTCCCCTGGGGGCCCACGTGATTTCCCCTGGGGGCCCACGTGATTTCCCCTGGGGGCCCACGTGATTTCCCCTGGGGGCCCACGTGATTTCCATTGGGGGCCCACGTGATTGCTCCACCTGGCCCACGTGATTGCCCCACCTGGCCCACGTGATTCCCCTGGGGGCCCACGTGGTTTCCCCTGGGGGCCCACGTGATTTCCCCTGGGGGCCCACGTGATTTCCCCTGGGGGCCCACGTGATTTGCCCTGGGGGCCCACGTGATTTCCCCTGGGGGCCCACGTGATTTCCCCTGGGGGCCCACGTGATTTCCCCTGGGGGCCCACGTGATTTGCCCTGGGGGCCCTCGTGATTTCCCCTGGGGGCCCATGTGATTGCCCCACCTGGCCCACGTGATTGCCCCACCTGGCCAACGTGATTTCCCCTGGGGGCCCACGTGATTTCCCCTGGGGGCCCACGTGATTTCCCCTGGGGGCCCACGTGATTTCCCCTGGGGGCCCACGTGATTTGCCCTGGGGGCCCACGTGATTTCCCCTGGGGGTCCACGTGATTTCCCCTGGGGGCCCACGTGATTGCTCCACCTGGCCCACGTGATTGCCCCACCTGGCCCACGTGATTTCCCCTGGGGGCCCACGTGATTTCCACTGGGGGCCCACGTGATTTCCCCTGGGGGCCCACGTGATTTCCCGTGGGGGCCCACGTGATTTCCCCTGGGGGCCCACGTGATTTCCCCTGGGGGCCCACGTGATTTACCCTGGTGGCCCACGTGATTTGCCCTGGGGGACCACGTGATTTCCCCTGGGGGCCCACGTGATTTCCCCTGGGGGCCCACGTGATTGCTCCACCTGGCCCACGTGATTGCCCCACCTGGCCCACGTGATTTCCCCTGGGGGCCAACGTGATTTCCCCTGGGGGCCCACGTGATTTCCCCTGGGGCCCCACGTGATTTCCCCTGGGGTCCCACGTGATTTCCCCTGGGGGCCAACGTGTTTTCCCCTGGGGGCCCACGTGATTTACCCTGGGGGCCCACGTGATTTACCCTGGGGGCCCACGTTATTTCCCCTGGGGGCCCACGTGATTTCCCCTGGGGGCCCACGTGATTTCCCCTGGCGGCCCACGTGATTTGCCCTGGGGGCCCACGTGATTTCCCCTGGGGGCCCACGTGATTTCCCCTGGGGGCCCACGTGATTGCTCCACCTGGCCCACGTGATTGCCCCACCTGGCCCACGTGATTTCCCCTGGGGGCCCACGTGATTTCCCCTGGGGGCCCACGTGATTTCCCCTGGGGGCCCACGTGATTTCCCCTGGGGGCCCACGTGATTTCCCCTGGGGGCCCACGTGATTTCCCCTGGGGGCCCACGTGATTTGCCCTGGGGGCCCTCGTCATTTCCCCTGGGGGCCCACGTGATTGCCCCACCTGGCCCACGTGATTTCCCCTGGGGGCCCACGTGATTTCCCCTGGGGGCCCACGTGATTTCCCCTGGGGGCCCACGTGATTTCCCCTGGGGGCCCACGTGATTTCCCCTGGGGGCCCACGTGATTTCCCCTGGGGGCCCACGTGATTGCTCCACCTGGCCCACGTGATTGCGCCACCTGGCCCACGTGATTTCCCCTGGGGGCCCACGTGATTTCCCCTGGGGGCCCACGTGATTTCCGCTGGGGGCCCACGTGATTTCCCCTGGGGGCCCACGTGATTTCCCCTGGGGGCCCACGTGATTTACCCTAGGGGCCCACATGATTTCCCCTGGGGGCCCACGTGATTTCCCCTGGGGGCCCTCGTGATTTCCCCTGGGGGCCCACGAGATTTCCCCTGGGGGCCCACGTGATTTCCCCTGGGGGCCCACGTGATTGCCCCACCTGGCCCACGTGATTGCCCCTGGGGGCCCACGTGATTTCCCCTGGGGGCCCACGTGATTTCCCCTGGGGGCCCACGTGATTTCCCCTGGGGGCCCACGTGATTTCCCCTGGGGGCCCACGTGATTTCCCCTGGGGGCCCACGTGATTTCCCCTGGGGGCCCTCGTGATTTCCCCTGGGGGCCCATGTGATTGCCCCACCTGGCCCACGTGATTGCCCCACCTGGCCCACGTGATTTCCCCTGGGGGCCCACGTGATTTCCCCTGGGGGCCCACGTGATTTCCCCTGGGGGCCCACGTGATTTCCCCTGGGGGCCCACGTGATTTGCCCTGGGGGCCCACGTGATTTCCCCTGGGGGCCCACGTGATTTCCCCTGGGGGCCCACGTGATTGCTCCACCTGGCCCACGTGATTGCCCCACCTGGCCCACGTGATTGCCCCACCTGGCCCACGTGATTTCCCCTGGGGGCCCACGTGATTTCCCCTGGGGGCCCACGTGATTTCCCCTGGGGGCCCACGTGATTTCCCCTGGGGGCCCACGTGATTTCCCCTGGGGGCCCACGTGATTTGCCCTGGGGGCCCTCGTGATTTCCCCTGGGGGCCCACGTGATTGCCCCACCTGGCCCACGTGATTTCCCCTGGGGGCCCACGTGATTTCCCCTGGGGGCCCACGTGATTTCCCCTGGGGGCCCACGTGATTTCACCTGGGGGCCCACGTGATTTCCCCTGGGGGCCCACGTGATTGCTTCACCTGGCCCACGTGATTGCGCCACCTGGCCCACGTGATTTCCCCTGGGGCCCCACGTGATTTCCCCTGGGGGCCCACGTGATTTCCGCTGGGGGCCCACGTGATTTCCCCTGGGGGCCCACGTGATTGCTCCACCTGGCCCTACGTGATTGCCCCACCTGGCCCACGTGATTGCCCCTGGGGGCCCACGTGATTTCCCCTGGGGGCCCACGTGATTTCCCCTGTGGTCCCACGTGATTTCCCCTGGGGGCCCACGTGATTTCCCCTCGGGGCCCACGTGATTTCCCCTGGGGGCCCACGTGATTTGCCCTGGGGGCCCTCGTGATTTCCCCTGGGGGCCCACGTGATTGCCCCACCTGGCCCACGTGATTGCCCCACCTGGCCCACGTGATTTCCCCTGGGGGCCCACGTGATTTCCCCTGGGGGCCCACGTGATTGCTCCACCTGGCCCACGTGATTGCCCCACCTGGCCCACGTGATTTCCCCTGGGGGCCCACGTGATTTCCCCTGGGGGCCCACGTGATTTCCCCTGGGGGCCCACGTGATTTCCCCTGGGGGCCCACGTGATTTCCCCTGGGGGCCCACGTGATTTCCCCTGGGGGCCCACGTGATTTCCCCTGGGGGCCCACGTGATTTCCCCTGGGGGCCCACGTGATTTCCCCTGGGGGCCCACGTGATTTCCCATGGGGGCCCACGTGATTTCCCCTGGGGGCCCACGTGATTTCCCCTGGGGGCCCACGTGATTTCCCCTGGGGGCCCACGTGATTTCCCCTGGGGGCCCACGTGATTTGCCCTGGGGGCCCTCGTGATTTCCCCTGGGGGCCCACGTGATTGCCCCACCTGGCCCACGTGATTGCCCCACCTGGCCCACGTGATTTCCCCTGGGGGCCCACGAGATTTCCCCTGGGGGCCCACGTGATTTGCCCTGGGGGCCCACGTGATTTCCCCTGGGGGCCCACGTGATTTCCCCTGGGGGCCCACGTGATTGCTCCACCTGGCCCACGTGATTGCCCCACCTGGCCCACGTGATTGCCCCACCTGGCCCACGTGATTTCCCCTGGGGGCCCACGTGATTTCCCCTAGGGGCCCTCGTGATTTCCCCTGGGGGCCCACGTGATTTCCCCTGGGGGCCCACGTGATTTCCCCTGGGGGCCCACGTGATTTCCCCTGGGGGCCCACGTGATTTCCCCTGGGGGCCCACGTGATTGCTCCACCTGGCCCACGTGATTGCCACACCTGGCCCACGTGATTGCCCCTGTGGGCCCACGTGATTTCCCCTGGGGGCCCACGTGATTTCCCCTGGGGGCCCACGTGATTGCTCCACCTGGCCCACGTGATTGCCCCTAGTGGCCCACGTGTTTGCCCCACCTGGCCCACGTGATTGCCCCTCCTGGCCCACGTGTTTGCCCCACCTGGCCCTCGTGATTTCCCCTGGGGGCCCACGTGATTTCCCCTGGGGGCCCACGTGATTTCCCCTGGGGGCCCACGTGATTTCCCCTGGGGGCCCACGTGATTTCCCCTGGGGGCCCACGTGATTTCCCCTGGGGGCCCACGTGATTTCCCCTGGGGGCCCACGTGATTTGCCCTGGGGGCCCTCGTCATTTCCCCTGGGGGCCCACGTGATTGCCCCACCTGGCCCACGTGATTTCCCCTGGGGGCCCACGTGATTTCCCCTGGGGGCCCACGTGATTGCTCCACCTGGCCCACGTGATTGCCCCACCTGGCCCACGTGATTTCCCCTGGGGGCCCACGTGATTTCCCCTGGGGGCCCACGTGATTTCCCCTGGGGGCCCACGTGATTTCCCCTGGGGGCCCACGTGATTTCCCCTGGGGGCCCACGTGATTTCCCCTGGGGGCCCACGTGATTTCCCCTAGGGGCCCACGTGATTTCCCCTGGGGGCCCACGTGATTTCCCCTGGGGGCCCACGTGATTTCCCCTGGGGGCCCACGTGATTTCCCCTGGGGGCCCACGTGATTTCCCCTGGGGGCCCACGTGATTTGCCCTGGGGGCCCTCGTGATTTCCCCTGGGGGCCCACGTGATTGCCCCACCTGGCCCACGTGATTGCCGCACCTGGCCCACGTGATTTCC
Organism: Rupicapra rupicapra; assembly: GCA_963981305.1. Taxonomy (NCBI): domain Eukaryota; kingdom Metazoa; phylum Chordata; class Mammalia; order Artiodactyla; family Bovidae; genus Rupicapra; species Rupicapra rupicapra. The sequence continues at coordinate 21,250 of CAXCFB010000026.1, read as the reverse complement.
CCTGGGGGCCCACGTGATTTCCCCTGGGGGCCCACGTGATTTCCCCTGGGGGCCCACGTGATTGCTCCACCTGGCCCACGTGATTGCCCCACCTGGCCCAGGTGATTTCCCCTGGGGGCCCAGGTGATTTCCCCTGGGGGCCCACGTGATTTCCCCTGGGGGCCCACGTGATTTCCCCTGGGGGCCCACGTGATTTCCCCTGGGGGCCCACGTGATTTCCCCTGGGGGCCCACGTGATTTCCATTGGGGGCCCACGTGATTGCTCCACCTGGCCCACGTGATTGCCCCACCTGGCCCACGTGATTCCCCTGGGGGCCCACGTGGTTTCCCCTGGGGGCCCACGTGATTTCCCCTGGGGGCCCACGTGATTTCCCCTGGGGGCCCACGTGATTTGCCCTGGGGGCCCACGTGATTTCCCCTGGGGGCCCACGTGATTTCCCCTGGGGGCCCACGTGATTTCCCCTGGGGGCCCACGTTATTTGCCCTGGGGGCCCTCGTGATTTCCCCTGGGGGCCCATGTGATTGCCCCACCTGGCCCACGTGATTGCCCCACCTGGCCCACGTGATTTCCCCTGGGGGCCCACGTGATTTCCCCTGGGGGCCCACGTGATTTCCCCTGGGGGCCCACGTGATTTCCCCTGGGGGCCCACGTGATTTGCCCTGGGGGCCCACGTGATTTCCCCTGGGGGCCCACGTGATTTCCCCTGGGGGCCCACGTGATTGCTCCACCTGGCCCACGTGATTGCCCCACCTGGCCCACGTGATTGCCCCACCTGGCCCACGTGATTTCCCCTGGGGGCCCACGTGATTTCCCCTGGGGGCCCACGTGTTTTCCCCTGGGGGCCCACGTGATTTCCCCTGGGGGCCCACGTGATTTCCCCTGGGGGCCCACGTGATTTGCCCTGGGGGCCCTCGTGATTTCCCCTGGGGGCCCACGTGATTGCCCCACCTGGCCCACGTGATTTCCCCTGGGGGCCCACGTGATTTCCCCTGGGGGCCCACGTGATTTCCCCTGGGGGCCCACGTGATTTCACCTGGGGGCCCACGTGATTTCCCCTGGGGGCCCACGTGATTGCTTCACCTGGCCCACGTGATTGCGCCACCTGGCCCACGTGATTTCCCCTGGGGCCCCACGTGATTTCCCCTGGGGGCCCACGTGATTTCCGCTGGGGGCCCACGTGATTTCCCCTGGGGGCCCACGTGATTGCTCCACCTGGCCCTAGTGATTGCCCCACCTGGCCCACGTGATTGCCCCTGGGGGCCCACGTGATTTCCCCTGGGGGCCCACGTGATTTCCCCTGTGGTCCCACGTGATTTCCCCTGGGGGCCCACGTGATTTCCCCTTGGGGCCCACGTGATTTCCCCTGGGGGCCCACGTGATTTGCCCTGGGGGCCCTCGTGATTTCCCCTGGGGGCCCACGTGATTGCCCCACCTGGCCCACGTGATTGCCACACCTGGCCCACGTGATTTCCCCTGGGGGCCCACGTGATTTCCCCTGGGGGCCCACGTGATTGCTCCACCTGGCCCACGTGATTGCCCCACCTGGCCCACGTGATTTCCCCTGGGGGCCCACGTGATTTCCCCTGGGGGCCCACGTGATTTCCCCTGGGGGCCCACGTGATTTCCCCTGGGGGCGCACGTGATTTCCACTGGGGGCCCACGTGATTTCCCCTGGGGGCCCACGTGATTTCCCCTGGGGGCCCACGTGATTTCCCCTGGGGGCCCACGTGATTTCCCCTGGGGGCCAACGTGATTTCCCATGGGGGCCCACGTGATTTCCCCTGGGGGCCCACGTGATTTCCCCTGGGGGCCCACGTGATTTCCCCTGGGGGCCCACGTGATTTCCCCTGGGGGCCCACGTGATTTGCCCTGGGGGCCCTCGTGATTTCCCCTGGGGGCCCACGTGATTGCCCCACCTGGCCCACGTGATTGCCCCACCTGGCCCACGTGATTTCCCCTGGGGGCCCACGAGATTTCCCCTGGGGGCCCACGTGATTTGCCCTGGGGGCCCACGTGATTTCCCCTGGGGGCCCACGTGATTTCCCCTGGGGGCCCACGTGATTGCTCCACCTGGCCCACGTGATTGCCCCACCTGGCCCACGTGATTGCCCCACCTGGCCCACGTGATTTCCCCTGGGGGCCCACGTGATTTCCCCTAGGGGCCCTCGTGATTTCCCCTGGGGGCCCACGTGATTTCCCCTGGGGGCCCACGTGATTTCCCCTGGGGGCCCACGTGATTTCCCCTGGGGGCCCACGTGATTTCCCCTGGGGGCCCACGTGATTGCTCCACCTGGCCCACGTGATTGCCACACCTGGCCCACGTGATTGCCCCTGGGGGCCCACGTGATTTCCCCTGGGGGCCCACGTGATTTCCCCTGGGGGCCCACGTGATTGCTCCACCTGGCCCACGTGATTGCCCCTAGTGGCCCACGTGTTTGCCCCACCTGGCCCACGTGATTGCCCCTCCTGGCCCACGTGTTTGCCCCACCTGGCCCTCGTGATTTCCCCTGGGGGCCCACGTGATTTCCCCTGGGGGCCCACGTGATTTCCCCTGGGGGCCCACGTGATTTCCCCTGGGGGCCCACGTGATTTCCCCTGGGGGCCCACGTGATTTCCCCTGGGGGCCCACGTGATTTGCCCTGGGGGCCCTCGTCATTTCCCCTGGGGGCCCACGTGATTGCCCCACCTGGCCCACGTGATTTCCCCTGGGGGCCCACGTGATTTCCCCTGGGGGCCCACGTGATTGCTCCACCTGGCCCACGTGATTGCCCCACCTGGCCCACGTGATTTCCCCTGGGGGCCCACGTGATTTCCCCTGGGGGCCCACGTGATTTCCCCTGGGGGCCCACGTGATTTCCCCTGGGGGCCCACGTGATTTCCCCTGGGGGCCCACGTGATTTCCCCTGGGGGCCCACGTGATTTCCCCTAGGGGCCCACGTGATTTCCCCTGGGGGCCCACGTGATTTCCCCTGGGGGCCCACGTGATTTCCCCTGGGGGCCCACGTGATTTCCCCTTGGGGCCCACGTGATTTCCCCTGGGGGCCCACGTGATTTGCCCTGGGGGCCCTCGTGATTTCCCCTGGGGGCCCACGTGATTGCCCCACCTGGCCCACGTGATTGCCGCACCTTGCCCACGTGATTTCCCCTGGGGGCCCACGTGATTTCCCCTGGGGGCCCACGTGATTTCCCCTGGGGGCCCACGTGATTGCTCCACCTGGCCCACGTGATTGCCCCACCTGGCCCACGTTATTTCCCCTGGGGGCCCACGTGATTTCCCCTGGGGGCCCACGTGATTTCCCCTGGGGGCCCACGTGATTTCCCCTGGGGGCCCACGTGATTTCCCCTGGGGGCCCACGTGATTTCCCCTGGGGGCCCACGTGATTTCCCCTGGGGGCCCACGTGATGTCACCTGGGGGCCCACGTGATTTCCCCTGGGGGCCCACGTGATTGCTCCACCTGGCCCACGTGATTGCCCCACCTGGCCCACGTGATTTCCCCTGGGGGCCCACGTGATTTCCCCTGGGGGCCCACGTGATTTCCCCTGGGGGCCCACGTGATTTCCCCTGGGGGCCCACGTGATTTGCCCTGGGGGCCCACGTGATTTCCCCTGGGGGCCCACGTGATTTCCCCTGGGGGCCCACGTGATTGCTCCACCTGGCCCACGTGATTGCCCCACCTGGCCCACGTGATTGCCCCACCTGGCCCACGTGATTTCCCCTGGGGGCCCACGTGATTTCCCCTGGGGGCCCACGTGATTTCCCCTGGGGGCCCACGTGATTTCCCCTGGGGGCCCACGTGATTTCCCCTGGGGGCCCACGTGATTTGCCCTGGGGGCCCTCGTGATTTCCCCTGGGGGCCCACGTGATTGCCCCACCTGGCCCACGTGATTTCCCCTGGGGGCCCACGTGATTTCCCCTGGGGGCCCACGTGATTTCCCCTGGGGGCCCACGTGATTTCACCTGGGGGCCCACGTGATTTCCCCTGGGGGCCCACGTGATTGCTTCACCTGGCCCACGTGATTGCGCCACCTGGCCCACGTGATTTCCCCTGGGGCCCCACGTGATTTCCCCTGGGGGCCCACGTGATTTCCGCTGGGGGCCCACGTGATTTCCCCTGGGGGCCCACGTGATTGCTCCACCTGGCCCTAGTGATTGCCCCACCTGGCCCACGTGATTGCCCCTGGGGGCCCACGTGATTTCCCCTGGGGGCCCACGTGATTTCCCCTGTGGTCCCACGTGATTTCCCCTGGGGGCCCACGTGATTTCCCCTTGGGGCCCACGTGATTTCCCCTGGGGGCCCACGTGATTTGCCCTGGGGGCCCTCGTGATTTCCCCTGGGGGCCCACGTGATTGCCCCACCTGGCCCACGTGATTGCCACACCTGGCCCACGTGATTTCCCCTGGGGGCCCACGTGATTTCCCCTGGGGGCCCACGTGATTGCTCCACCTGGCCCACGTGATTGCCCCACCTGGCCCACGTGATTTCCCCTGGGGGCCCACGTGATTTCCCCTGGGGGCCCACGTGATTTCCCCTGGGGGCCCACGTGATTTCCCCTGGGGGCCCACGTGATTTCCCCTGGGGGCCCACGTGATTTCCCCTGGGGGCCCACGTGATTTCCCCTGGGGGCCCACGTGATTTCCCCTGGGGGCCCACGTGATTTCCCCTGGGGGCCCACGTGATTTCCCCTGGGGGCCCACGTGATTTCCCCTGGGGGCCCACGTGATTTCCCCTGGGGGCCCACGTGATTTGCCCTGGGGGCCCTCGTGATTTCCCCTGGGGGCCCATGTGATTGCCCCACCTGGCCCACGTGATTGCCCCACCTGGCCCACGTGATTTCCCCTGGGGGCCCACGAGATTTCCCCTGGGGGCCCACGTGATTTGCCCTGGGGGCCCACGTGATTTCCCCTGGGGGCCCACGTGATTTCCCCTGGGGGCCCACGTGATTGCTCCACCTGGCCCACGTGATTGCCCCACCTGGCCCACGTGATTGCCCCACCTGGCCCACGTGATTTCCCCTGGGGGCCCACGTGATTTCCCCTAGGGGCCCTCGTGATTTCCCCTGGGGGCCCACGTGATTTCCCCTGGGGGCCCACGTGATTTCCCCTGGGGGCCCACGTGATTTCCCCTGGGGGCCCACGTGATTTCCCCTGGGGGCCCACGTGATTGCTCCACCAGGCCCACGTGATTGCCACACCTGGCCCACGTGATTGCCCCTGGGGGCCCACGTGATTTCCCCTGGGGGCCCACGTGATTTCCCCTGGGGGCCCACGTGATTGCTCCACCTGGCCCACGTGATTGCCCCTAGTGGCCCACGTGTTTGCCCCACCTGGCCCACGTGATTGCCCCTCCTGGCCCACGTGTTTGCCCCACCTGGCCCTCGTGATTTCCCCTGGGGGCCCACGTGATTTCCCCTGGGGGCCCACGTGATTTCCCCTGGGGGCCCACGTGATTTCCCCTGGGGGCCCACGTGATTTCCCCTGGGGGCCCACGTGATTTCCCCTGGGGGCCCACGTGATTTGCCCTGGGGGCCCTCGTGATTTCCCCTGGGGGCCCACGTGATTGCCCCACCTGGCCCACGTGATTTCCCCTGGGGGCCCACGTGATTTCCCCTGGGGGCCCACGTGATTGCTCCACCTGGCCCACGTGATTGCCCCACCTGGCCCACGTGATTTCCCCTGGGGGCCCACGTGATTTCCCCTGGGGGCCCACGTGATTTCCCCTGGGGGCCCACGTGATTTCCCCTGGGGGCCCACGTGATTTCCCCTGGGGGCCCACGTGATTTCCCCTGGGGGCCCACGTGATTTCCCCTAGGGGCCCACGTGATTTCCCCTGGGGGCCCACGTGATTTCCCCTGGGGGCCCACGTGATTTCCCCTGGGGGCCCACGTGATTTCCCCTTGGGGCCCACGTGATTTCCCCTGGGGGCCCACGTGATTTGCCCTGGGGGCCCTCGTGATTTCCCCTGGGGGCCCACGTGATTGCCCCACCTGGCCCACGTGATTGCCGCACCTGGCCCACGTGATTTCCCCTGGGGGCCCACGTGATTTCCCCTGGGGGCCCACGTGATTTCCCCTGGGGGCCCACGTGATTGCTCCACCTGGCCCACGTGATTGCCCCACCTGGCCCACGTTATTTCCCCTGGGGGCCCACGTGATTTCCCCTGGGGGCCCACGTGATTTCCCCTGGGGGCCCACGTGATTTCCCCTGGGGGCCCACGTGATTTCCCCTGGGGGCCCACGTGATTTCCCCTGGGGGCCCACGTGATTTCCCCTGGGGGCCCACGTGATGTCACCTGGGGGCCCACGTGATTTCCCCTGGGGGCCCACGTGATTGCTCCACCTGGCCCACGTGATTGCCCCACCTGGCCCACGTGATTTCCCCTGGGGGCCCACGTGATTTCCCCTGGGGGCCCACGTGATTTCCCCTGGGGGCCCACGTGATTTCCCCTGGGGGCCCACGTGATTTCCCCTGGGGGCCCACGTGATTTCCCCTAGGGGCCCTCGTGATTTCCCCTGGGGGCCCACGTGATTTCCCCTGGGGGCCCACGTGATTTCCCCTGGGGGCCCACGTGATTTCCCCTGGGGGCCCACGTGATTGCTCCACCTGGCCCACGTGATTGCCACACCTGGCCCACGTGATTGCCCCTGGGGGCCCACGTGATTTCCCCTGGGGGCCCACGTGATTTCCCCTGGGGGCCCACGTGATTGCTCCACCTGGCCCACGTGATTGCCCCTAGTGGCCCACGTGTTTGCCCCACCTGGCCCACGTGATTGCCCCTCCTGGCCCACGTGTTTGCCCCACCTGGCCCACGTGATTTCCCCTGGGGGCCCACGTGATTTCCCCTGGGGGCCCACGTGATTTCCCCTGGGGGCACACGTGATTTCCCCTGGGGTCCCACGTAATTTCCCCTGGGGGCCAACGTGTTTTCCCCTGGGGGCCCACGTGATTTACCCTGGGGGCCCACGTGATTTACCCTGGGGGCCCACGTTATTTCCCCTGGGGGCCCACGTGATTTCCCCTGGGGGCCCACGTGATTTCCCCTGGCGGCCCACGTGATTTGCCCCGGGGGCCCACGTGATTTCCCCTGGGGGCCCACGTGATTTCCCCTGGGGGCCCACGTATTTGCTCCACCTGGCCCACGTGATTGCCCCACCTGGCCCACGTGATTGCCCCACCTGGCCCATGTGATTTCCCCTGGGGGGCCCACGTGATTTCCCCTGGGGGCCCACGTGATTTCCCCTGGGGGCCCACGTGATTTCCCCTGGGGGCCCACGTGATTTCCCCTGGGGGCCCACGTGATTTCCCCTGGGGGCCCACGTGATTTGCCCTGGGGACCCTCGTCATTTCCCCTGGGGGCCCACGTGATTGCCCCACCTGGCCCACGTGATTTCCCCTGGGGGCCCACGTGATTTCCCCTGGGGGCCCACGTGATTGCTCCACCTGGCCCACGTGATTTCCCCTGGGGGCCCACGTGATTTCCCCTGGGGGCCCACGTGATTTCCCCTGGGGGCCCACGTGATTTCCCCTTGGGGCCCACGTGATTTCCCCTGGGGGCCCACGTGATTTGCCCTGGGGGCCCTCGTGATTTCCCCTGGGGGCCCACGTGATTGCCCCACCTGGCCCACGTGATTGCCACACATGGCCCACGTGATTTCCCCTGGGGGCCCACGTGATTTCCCCTGGGGGCCCACGTGATTGCTCCACCTGGCCCACGTGATTGCCCCACCTGGCCCACGTGATTTCCCCTGGGGGCCCAGGTGATTTCCCCTGGGGGCCCACGTGATTTCCCCTGGGGGCCCACGTGATTTCCCCTGGGGGCCCACGTGATTTCCCCTGGGGGCCCACGTGATTTCCCCTGGGGGCCCACGTGATTTCCATTGGGGGCCCACGTGATTGCTCCACCTGGCCCACGTGATTGCCCCACCTGGCCCACGTGATTCCCCTGGGGGCCCACGTGATTTCCCCTGGGGGCCCACGTGATTTCCCCTGGGGGCCCACGTGATTTCCCCTGGGGGCCCACGTGATTTGCCCTGGGGGCCCACGTGATTTCCCCTGGGGGCCCACGTGATTTCCCCTGGGGGCCCACGTGATTTCCCCTGGGGGCCCACGTGATTTGCCCTGGGGGCCCTCGTGATTTCCCCTGGGGGCCCATGTGATTGCCCCACCTGGCCCACGTGATTGCCCCACCTGGCCCACGTGATTTCCCCTGGGAGCCCACGTGATTTCCCCTGGGGGCCCACGTGATTTCCCCTGGGGGCCCACGTGATTTGCCCTGGGGGCCCACGTGATTTCCCCTGGGGGCCCACGTGATTTCCCCTGGGGGCCCACGTGATTGCTCCACCTGGCCCACGTGATTGCCCCACCTGGCCCACGTGATTGCCCCACCTGGCCCACGTGATTTCCCCTGGGGGCCCACGTGATTTCCCCTGGGGGCCCACGTGATTTCCCCTGGGGGCCCACGTGATTTCCCCTGGGGGCCCACGTGATTTCCCCTGGGGGCCCACGTGATTTCCCCTGGGGGCCCTCGTGATTTCCCCTGGGGGCCCACGTGATTACCCCACCTGGCCCACGTGATTTCCCCTGGGGGCCCACGTGATTTCCCCTGGGGGCCCACGTGATTTCCCCTGGGGGCCCACGTGATTTCCCCTGGGGGCCCACGTGATTTCCCCTGGGGGCCCACGTGATTTCCCCTAGGGGCCCACGTGATTTCCCCTGGGGGCCCACGTGATTTCCCCTGGGGGCCCACGTGATTTCCCCTGGGGGCCCACGTGATTTCCCCTTGGGGCCCACGTGATTTCCCCTGGGGGCCCACGTGATTTGCCCTGGGGGCCCTCGTGATTTCACCTGGGGGCCCACGTGATTTCCCCTTGGGGCCCACGTGATTTCCCCTGGGGGCCCACGTGATTTCCCCTGGGGGCCCACGTGATTTCCCCTGGGGGCCCACGTGATTGCTCCACCTGGCCCACGTGATTGCCCCACCTGGCCCACGTGATTTCCCCTGGGGGCCCACGTGATTTCCCCTGGGGGCCCACGTGATTTCCCCTGGGGGCCCACGTGATTTCCCCTGGGGGCCCACGTGATTTCCCCTGGGGGCCCACGTGATTTCCCCTAGGGGCCCTCGTGATTTCCCCTGGGGGCCCACGTGATTGCCCCACCTGGCCCACGTGATTGCCCCACCTGGCCCACGTGATTTCCCCTGGGGGCCCACGTGATTTCCCCTGGGGGCCCACGTGATTTCCCCTGGGGGCCCACGTGATTGCTCCACCTGGCCCACGTGATTGCCCCACCTGGCCCACGTTATTTCCCCTGGGGGCCCACGTGATTTCCCCTGGGGGCCCACGTGATTTCCCCTGGGGGCCCACGTGATTTCCCCTGGGGGCCCACGTGATTTCCCCTGGGGGCCCACGTGATTTCCCCTGGGGGCCCACGTGATTTCCCCTGGGGGCCCACCTGATTTCACCTGGGGGCCCACGTGATTTCCCCTGGGGGCCCACGTGATTGCTCCACCTGGCCCACGTGATTGCCCCACCTGGCCCACGTGATTTCCCCTGGGGGCCCACGTGATTTCCCCTGGGGGCCCACGTGATTTCCCCTGGGGGCCCACGTGATTTCCCCTGGGGGCCCACGTGATTTCCCCTGGGGGCCCACGTGATTTCCCCTAGGGGCCCTCGTGATTTCCCCTGGGGGCCCACGTGATTTCCCCTGGGGGCCCACGTGATTTCCCCTGGGGGCCCACGTGATTTCCCCTGGGGGCCCACGTGATTTCCCCTGGGGGCCCACGTGATTTCCCCTGGGGGCCCACGTGATTTCCCCTGGGGGCCCACGTGATTTCCCCTGGGGGCCCACGTGATTTGCCCTGGGGGCCCTCGTGATTTCCCCTGGGGGCCCATGTGATTGCCCCACCTGGCCCACGTGATTGCCCCACCTGGCCCACGTGATTTCCCCTGGGGGCCCACGTGATTTGCCCTGGGGGCCCACGTGATTTCCCCTGGGGGCCCACGTGATTTCCCCTGGGGGCCCACGTGATTGCTCCACCTGGAGGCCCACGTGATTTCCCCACCTGGCCCACGTGATTGCCCCACCTGGCCCACGTGATTTCCCCTGGGGGCCCACGTGATTTCCCCTAGGGGGCCCTCGTGATTTCCCCTGGGGGCCCACGTGATTTCCCCTGGGGGCCCACGTGATTTCCCCTGGGGGCCCACGTGATTTCCCCTGGGGGCCCACGTGATTTCCCCTGGGGGCCCACGTGATTGCTCCACCTGGCCCAAGTGATTGCCCCACCTGGCCCACGTGATTGCCCCTGGGGGCCCACGTGATTTCCCCTGGGGGCCCACGTGATTTCCCCTGGGGGCCCACGTGATTGCTCCACCTGGCCCACGTGATTGCCCCTCCTGGCCCACGTGTTTGCCCCACCTGGCCCACGTGATTGCCCCTCCTGGCCCACGTGTTTGCCCCACCTGGCCCACGTGATTGCCCCTCCTGGCCCACGTGTTTGCCCCACCTGGCCCACGTGATTTCCCCTGGGGGCCCACGTGATTTCCCCTGGGGGCCCTCGTGATTTCCCCTGGGGGCCCACGTGATTTCCCCTGGGGGCCCACGTGATTGCTCCACCTGGCCCACGTGATTTTCCCACCTGGCCCACGTGATTTCCCCTGGGGGCCCACGTGATTTCCCCTGGGGGCCCACGTGATTTCCCCTGGGGGCCCACGTGATTTCCCCTGGGGGCCCACGTGATTTCCCCTGGGGGCCCACGTGATTTCCCCTGGGGGCCCACGTGATTTCACCTGGGGGCCCACGTGATTTCCCCTGGGGGCCCACGTGATTGCTTCACCTGGCCCACGTGATTGCGCCACCTGGCCCACGTGATTTCCCCTGGGGCCCCACGTGATTTCCCCTGGGGGCCCACGTGATTTCCGCTGGGGGCCCACGTGATTTCCCCTGGGGGCCCACGTGATTGCTCCACCTGGCCCTAGTGATTGCCCCACCTGGCCCACGTGATTGCCCCTGGGGGCCCACGTGATTTCCCCTGGGGGCCCACGTGATTTCCCCTGGGGTCCCACGTGATTTCCCCTGGGGGCCCACGTGATTTCCCCTTGGGGCCCACGTGATTTCCCCTGGGGGCCCACGTGATTTGCCCTGGGGGCCCTCGTGATTTCCCCTGGGGGCCCACGTGATTGCCCCACCTGGCCCACGTGATTGCCCCACCTGGCCCACGTGATTTCCCCTGGGGGCCCACGTGATTTCCCCTGGGGGCCCACGTGATTGCTCCACCTGGCCCACGTGATTGCCCCACCTGGCCCACGTGATTTCCCCTGGGGGCCCACGTGATTTCCCCTGGGGGCCCACGTGATTTCCCCTGGGGGCCCACGTGATTTCCCCTGGGGGCCCACGTGATTTCCCCTGGGGGCCCACGTGATTTCCCCTGGGGGCCCACGTGATTTCCCCTGGGGGCCCACGTGATTTCCCCTGGGGGCCCACGTGATTTCCCCTGGGGGCCCACGTGATTTCCCCTGGGGGCCCACGTGATTTCCCCTGGGGGCCCACGTGATTTCCCCTGGGGGCCCACGTGATTTGCCCTGGGGGCCCTCGTGATTTCCCCTGGGGGCCCATGTGATTGCCCCACCTGGCCCACGTGATTGCCCCACCTGGCCCACGTGATTTCCCCTGGGGGCCCACGTGATTTGCCCTGGGGGCCCACGTGATTTCCCCTGGGGGCCCACGTGATTTCCCCTGGGGGCCCACGTGATTTCTCCACCTGGCCCACGTGATTTCCCCACCTGGCCCACGTGATTGCCCCACCTGGCCCACGTGATTTCCCCTGGGGGCCCACGTGATTTCCCCTAGGGGCCCTCGTGATTTCCCCTGGGGGCCCACGTGATTTCCCCTGGGGGCCCACGTGATTTCCCCTGGGGGCCCACGTGATTTCCCCTGGGGGCCCACGTGATTTCCCCTGGGGGCCCACGTGATTGCTCCACCTGGCCCACGTGATTGCCACACCTGGCCCACGTGATTGCCCCTGGGGGCCCACGTGATTTCCCCTGGGGGCCCACGTGATTTCCCCTGGGGGCCCACGTGATTGCTCCACCTGGCCCACGTGATTGCCCCTAGTGGCCCACGTGTTTGCCCCACCTGGCCCACGTGATTGCCCCTCCTGGCCCACGTGTTTGCCCCACCTGGCCCACGTGATTTCCCCTGGGGGCCCACGTGATTTCCCCTGGGGGCCCACGTGATTTCCCCTGGGGGCCCACGTGATTTCCACTGGGGGCCCACGTGATTTCCCCTGGGGGCCCACGTGATTTCCCGTGGGGGCCCACGTGATTTCCCCTGGGGGCCCACGTGATTTCCCCTGGGGGCCCACGTGATTTCCCCTGGTGGCCCACGTGATTTGCCCTGGGGGACCACGTGATTTCCCCTGGGGGCCCACGTGATTTCCCCTGGGGGCCCACGTGATTGCTCCACCTGGCCCACGTGATTGCCCCACCTGGCCCACGTGATTTCCCCTGGGGGCCAACGTGATTTCCCCTGGGGGCCCACGTGATTTCCCCTGGGGCCCCACGTGATTTCCCCTGGGGTCCCACGTGATTTCCCCTGGGGGCCAACGTGTTTTCCCCTGGGGGCCCACGTGATTTCCCCTGGGGGCCCACGTGATTTACCCTGGGGGCCCACGTGATTTCCCCTGGGGGCCCACGTGATTTCCCCTGGGGGCCCACGTGATTTCCCCTGGCGGCCCACGTGATTTGCCCTGGGGGCCCACGTGATTTCCCCTGGGGGCCCACGTGATTTCCCCTGGGGGCCCACGTGATTGCTCCACCTGGCCCACGTGATTGCCCCACCTGGCCCACGTGATTGTCCCACCTGGGGGCCCACGTGATTTCCCCTGGGGGCCCACGTGATTTCCCCTGGGGGCCCACGTGATTTCCCCTGGGGGCCCACGTGATTTCCCCTGGGGGCCCACGTGATTTGCCCTGGGGGCCCTCGTCATTTCCCCTGGGGGCCCACGTGATTGCCCCACCTGGCCCACGTGATTTCCCCTGGGGGCCCACGTGATTTCCCCTGGGGGCCCACGTGATTGCTCCACCTGGCCCACGTGATTTCCCCTGGGGGCCCACGTGATTTCCCCTGGGGGCCCACGTGATTTCCCCTCGGGGCCCACGTGATTTCCCCTGGGGGCCCACGTGATTTCCCCTGGGGGCCCACGTGATTTCCCCTGGGGGCCCACGTGATTTCCCCTGGGGGCCCACGTGATTTCACCTGGGGGCCCACGTGATTTCCCCTGGGGGCCCACGTGATTGCTCCACCTGGCCCACGTGATTGCGCCACCTGGCCCACGTGATTTCCCCTGGGGGCCCACGTGATTTCCCCTGGGGGCCCACGTGATTTCCGCTGGGGGCCCACGTGATTTCCCCTGGGGGCCCACGTGATTTCCCCTGGGGGCCCACGTGATTTCCCCTAGGGGCCCACATGATTTCCCCTGGGGGCCCACGTGATTTCCCCTGGGGGCCCTCGTGATTTCCCCTGGGGGCCCACGAGATTTCCCCTGGGGGCCCACGTGATTTCCCCTGGGGGCCCACGTGATTGCCCCACCTGGCCCACGTGATTTCCCCTGGGGGCCCACGTGATTTCCCCTGGGGGCCCACGTGATTTCCCCTGGGGGCCCACGTGATTTCCCCTGGGGGCCCACGTGATTTCCCCTTGGGGCCCACGTGATTTCCCCTGGGGGCCCACGTGATTTGCCCTGGGGGCCCTCGTGATTTCCCCTGGGGGCCCACGTGATTGCCCCACCTAGCCCACGTGATTGCCACACACGGCCCACGTGATTTCCCCTGGGGGCCCACGTGATTTCCCCTGGGGGCCCACGTGATTGCTCCACCTGGCCCACGTGATTGCCCCACCTGGCCCACGTGATTTCCCCTGGGGGCCCAGGTGATTTCCCCTGGAGGCCCAGGTGATTTCCCCTGGGGGACCACGTGATTTCCCCTGGGGGCCCACGTGATTTCCCCTGGGGGCCCACGTGATTTCCCCTGGGGGCCCACGTGATTTCCATTGGGGGCCCACGTGATTGCTCCACCTGGCCCACGTGATTGCCCCACCTGGCCCACGTGATTCCCCTGGGGGCCCACGTGGTTTCCCCTGGGGGCCCACGTGATTTCCCCTGGGGGCCCACGTGATTTCCCCTGGGGGCCCACGTGATTTCCCCTGGGGGCCCACGTGATTTCCCCTGGGGGCCCACGTGATTTCCCCTGGGGGCCCACGTGATTTCCCCTGGGGGCCCACGTGATGTCCCCTGGGGGCCCTCGTGATTTCCCCTGGGGGCCCACGTGATTGCCCCACCTGGCCCACGTGATTGCCCCACCTGGCCCACGTGATTTCCCCTGGGGGCCCACGTGATTTCCCCTGGGGGCCCACGTGATTTCCCCTGGTGGCCCACGTGATTTCCCCTGGGGGCCCACGTGATTTGCCCTGGGGGCCCACGTGATTTCCCCTGGGGGCCCACGTGATTTCCCCTGGGGGCCCACGTGATTACTCCACCTGGCCCACGTGATTGCCCCACCTGGCCCACGTGATTGCCCCACCTGGCCCACGTGATTTCCCCTGGGGGCCCACGTGATTTCCCCTGGGGGCCCACGTGATTTCCCCTGGGGGCCCACGTGATTTCCCCTGGGGGCCCACGTGATTTCCCCTGGGGGCCCACGTGATTTGCCCTGGGGGCCCTCGTGATTTCCCCTGGGGGCCCACGTGATTGCCCCACCTGGCCCACGTGATTTCCCCTGGGGGCCCACGTGATTTCCCCTGGGGGCCCACGTGATTTCCCCTGGGGACCCACGTGATTTCACCTGGGGGCCCACGTGATTTCCCCTGGGGGCCCACGTGATTGCTTCACCTGGCCCACGTGATTGCGCCACCTGGCCCACGTGATTTCCCCTGGGGCCCCACGTGATTTCCCCTGGGGGCCCACGTGATTTCCGCTGGGGGCCCACGTGATTTCCCCTGGGGGCCCACGTGATTGCTCCACCTGGCCCTAGTGATTGCCCCACCTGGCCCACGTGATTGCCCCTGGGGGCCCACGTGATTTCCCCTGGGGGCCCACGTGATTTCCCCTGTGGTCCCACGTGATTTCCCCTGGGGGCCCACGTGATTTCCCCTTGGGGCCCACGTGATTTCCCCTGGGGGCCCACGTGATTTGCCCTGGGGGCCCTCGTGATTTCCCCTGGGGGCCCACGTGATTGCCCCACCTGGCCCACGTGATTGCCCCACCTGGCCCACGTGATTTCCCCTGGGGGCCCACGTGATTTCCCCTGGGGGCCCACGTGATTGCTCCACCTGGCCCACGTGATTGCCCCACCTGGCCCACGTGATTTCCCCTGGGGGCCCACGTGATTTCCCCTGGGGGCCCACGTGATTTCCCCTGGGGGCCCACGTGATTTCCCCTGGGGGCCCACGTGATTTCCCCTGGGGGCCCACGTGATTTCCCCTGGGGGCCCACGTGATTTCCCCTGGGGGCCCACGTGATTTCCCCTGGGGGCCCACGTGATTTCCCCTGGGGGCCCACGTGATTTCCCCTGGGGGCCCACGTGATTTCCCCTGGGGGCCCACGTGATTTGCCCTGGGGGCCCTCGTGATTTCCCCTGGGGGCCCATGTGATTGCCCCACCTGGCCCACGTGATTGCCCCACCTGGCCCACGTGATTTCCCCTGGGGGCCCACGTGATTGCTCCACCTGGCCCACGTGATTGCCCCTAGTGGCCCACGTGTTTGCCCCACCTGGCCCACGTGATTGCCCCTCCTGGCCCACGTGTTTGCCCCACCTGGCCCTCGTGATTTCCCCTGGGGGCCCACGTGATTTCCCCTGGGGGCCCACGTGATTTCCCCTGGGGGCCCACGTGATTTCCCCTGGGGGCCCACGTGATTTCCCCTGGGGGCCCACGTGATTTCCCCTGGGGGCCCACGTGATTTCCCCTGGGGGCCCACGTGATTTGCCCTGGGGGCCCTCGTCATTTCCCCTGGGGGCCCACGTGATTGCCCCACCTGGCCCACGTGATTTCCCCTGGGGGCCCACGTGATTTCCCCTGGGGGCCCACTTGATTTCCCCTTGGGGCCCACGTGATTTCCCCTGGGGGCCCACGTGATTTCCCCTGGGGGCCCACGTGATTTCCCCTGGGGGCCCACGTGATTTCCCCTGGGGGCCCACGTGATTGCTCCACCTGGCCCACGTGATTGCCACACCTGGCCCACGTGATTGCCCCTGGGGGCCCACGTGATTTCCCCTGGGGGCCCACGTGATTTCCCCTGGGGGCCCACGTGATTGCTCCACCTGGCCCACGTGATTGCCCCTAGTGGCCCACGTGTTTGCCCCACCTGGCCCACGTGATTGCCCCTCCTGGCCCACGTGTTTGCCCCACCTGGCCCACGTGATTTCCCCTGGGGGCCCACGTGATTTCCCCTGGGGGCCCACGTGATTTCCCCTGGGGGCCCACGTGATTTCCCCTGGGGGCCCACGTGATTTCCCCTGGAGGCCCACGGGATTTCCCCTGGGGGCCCACGTGATTTCCCTGGGGGCCCACGTGATTTCCCCTGGGGGCCCACGTGATTTCCCCTGGGGGCCCACGTGATTTCCCCTGGTGGCCCACGTGATTTGCCCTGGGGGACCACGTGATTTCCCCTGGGGGCCCACGTGATTTCCCCTGGGGGCCCACGTGATTGCTCCACCTGGCCCACGTGATTGCCCCACCTGGCCCACGTGATTTCCCTGGGGGCCAACGTGATTTCCCCTGGGGGCCCACGTGATTTCCCCTGGGGCCCCACGTGATTTCCCTTGGGGGCCCACGTGATTTCCCCTGGGGGCCAACGTGTTTTCCCCTGGGGGCCCACGTTATTTACCCTGGGGGCCCACGTGATTTACCCTGGGGCCCACGTTATTTCCCCTGGGGGCCCACGTGATTTCCCCTGGGGGCCCACGTGATTTCCCCTGGCGGCCCACGTGATTTGCCCTGGGGGCCCACGTGATTTCCCCTGGGGGCCCACGTGATTTCCCCTGGGGGCCCACGTGATTGCTCCACCTGGCCCACGTGATTGCCCCACCTGGCCCACGTGATTGCCCCACCTGGCCCACGTGATTTCCCCTGGGGGCCCACGTGATTTCCCCTGGGGGCCCACGTGATTTCCCCTGGGGGCCCACGTGATTTCCCCTGGGGGCCCACGTGATTTCCCCTGGGGGCCCACGTGATTTCCCCTGGGGGCCCACGTGATTTGCCCTGGGGGCCCTCGTGATTTCCCCTGGGGGGACACGTGATTGCCCCACCTGGCCCACGTGATTTCCCCTGGGGGCCCACGTGATTTCCCCTGGGGGCCCACGTGATTTCCCCTGGGGGCCCACGTGATTTCCCCTGGGGGACCACGTGATTTCCCCTGGGGGCCCACGTGATTTCCCCTGGGGGCCCACGTGATTTCCCCTGGGGGCCCACGTGATTTCCCCTGGGGGCCCACGTGATTTCCCCTGGGGGCCCACGTGATTTCCCCTCGGGGCCCACGTGATTTCCCCTGGGGGCCCACGTGATTTCCCCTGGGGCCCCACGTGATTTCCCTTGGGGGCCCACGTGATTTCCCCTGGGGGCCAACGTGTTTTCCCCTGGGGGCCCACGTTATTTACCCTGGGGGCCCACGTGATTTACCCTGGGGCCCACGTTATTTCCCCTGGGGGCCCACGTGATTTCCCCTGGGGGCCCACGTGATTTCCCCTGGCGGCCCACGTGATTTGCCCTGGGGGCCCACGTGATTTCCCCTGGGGGCCCACGTGATTTCCCCTGGGGGCCCACGTGATTGCTCCACCTGGCCCACGTGATTGCCCCACCTGGCCCACGTGATTGCCCCACCTGGCCCACGTGATTTCCCCTGGGGGCCCACGTGATTTCCCCTGGGGGCCCACGTGATTTCCCCTGGGGGCCCACGTGATTTCCCCTGGGGGCCCACGTGATTTCCCCTGGGGGCCCACGTGATTTCCCCTGGGGGCCCACGTGATTTCCCCTTGGGGCCCACGTGATTTGCCCTGGGGGCCCTCGTGATTTCCCCTGGGGGCCCACGTGATTGCCCCACCTGGCCCACGTGATTTCCCCTGGGGGCCCACGTGATTTCCCCTGGGGGCCCACGTGATTGCTCCACCTGGCCCACGTGATTGCCCCACCTGGCCCACGTGATTTCCCCTGGGGGCCCACGTGATTTCCCCTGGGGGCCCACGTGATTTCCCCTGGGGGCCCACGTGATTTCCCCTGGGGGCCCACGTGATTTCCCCTGGGGGCCCACGTGATTTCCCCTGGGGGCCCACGTGATTTCACCTGGGGGCCCACGTGATTTCCCCTGGGGGCCCACGTGATTGCTTCACCTGGCCCACGTGATTGCGCCACCTGGCCCACGTGATTTCCCCTGGGGCCCCACGTGATTTCCCCTGGGGGCCCACGTGATTTCCGCTGGGGGCCCACGTGATTTCCCCTGGGGGCCCACGTGATTGCTCCACCTGGCCCTAGTGATTGCCCCACCTGGCCCACGTGATTGCCCCTGGGGGCCCACGTGATTTCCCCTGGGGGCCCACGTGATTTCCCCTGGGGTCCCACGTGATTTCCCCTGGGGGCCCACGTGATTTCCCCTTGGGGCCCACGTGATTTCCCCTGGGGGCCCACGTGATTTGCCCTGGGGGCCCTCGTGATTTCCCCTGGGGGCCCACGTGATTGCCCCACCTGGCCCACGTGATTGCCCCACCTGGCCCACGTGATTTCCCCTGGGGGCCCACGTGATTTCCCCTGGGGGCCCACGTGATTGCTCCACCTGGCCCACGTGATTGCCCCACCTGGCCCACGTGATTTCCCCTGGGGGCCCACGTGATTTCCCCTGGGGGCCCACGTGATTTCCCCTGGGGGCCCACGTGATTTCCCCTGGGGGCCCACGTGATTTCCCCTGGGGGCCCACGTGATTTCCCCTGGGGGCCCACGTGATTTCCCCTGGGGGCCCACGTGATTTCCCCTGGGGGCCCACGTGATTTCCCCTGGGGGCCCACGTGATTTCCCCTGGGGGCCCACGTGATTTCCCCTGGGGGCCCACGTGATTTGCCCTGGGGGCCCTCGTGATTTCCCCTGGGGGCCCATGTGATTGCCCCACCTGGCCCACGTGATTGCCCCACCTGGCCCACGTGATTTCCCCTGGGGGCCCACGTGATTTCCCCTGGGGGCCCACGTGATTTGCCCTGGGGGCCCACGTGATTTCCCCTGGGGGCCCACGTGATTGCTCCACCTGGCCCACGTGATTGCCCCACCTGGCCCACGTGATTGCCCCACCTGGCCCACGTGATTTCCCCTGGGGGCCCACGTGATTTCCCCTAGGGGCCCTCGTGATTTCCCCTGGGGGCCCACGTGATTTCCCCTGGGGGCCCACGTGATTTCCCCTGGGGGCCCACGTGATTTCCCCTGGGGGCCCACGTGATTTCCCCTGGGGGCCCACGTGATTGCTCCACCTGGCCCACGTGATTGCCACACCTGGCCCACGTGATTGCCCCTGGGGGCCCACGTGATTTCCCCTGGGGGCCCACGTGATTTCCCCTGGGGGCCCACGTGATTGCTCCACCTGGGCCACGTGATTGCCCCTAGTGGCCCACGTGTTTGCCCCACCTGGCCCACGTGATTGCCCCTCCTGGCCCACGTGTTTGCCCCACCTGGCCCACGTGATTTCCCCTGGGGGCCCACGTGATTTCCCCTGGGGGCCCACGTGATTTCCCCTGGGGGCCCACGTGATTTCCACTGGGGGCCCACGTGATTTCCCCTGGGAGCCCACGTGATTTCCCGTGGGGGCCCACGTGATTTCCCCTGGGGGCCCACGTGATTTCCCCTGGGGGCCCACGTGATTTCCCCTGGTGGCCCACGTGATTTGCCCTGGGGGACCACGTGATTTCCCCTGGGGGCCCACGTGATTTCCCCTGGGGGCCCACGTGATTGCTCCACCTGGCCCACGTGATTGCCCCACCTGGCCCACGTGATTTCCCCTGGGGGCCAACGTGATTTCCCCTGGGGGCCCACGTGATTTCCCCTGGGGCCCCACGTGATTTCCCCTGGGGTCCCACGTGATTTCCCCTGGGGGCCAACGTGTTTTCCCCTGGGTGCCCACGTGATTTACCCTGGGGGCCCACGTGATTTACCCTGGGGGCCCACGTTATTTCCCCTGGGGGCCCACGTGATTTCCCCTGGGGGCCCACGTGATTTCCCCTGGCGGCCCACGTGATTTGCCCTGGGGGCCCACGTGATTTCCCCTGGGGGCCCACGTGATTTCCCCTGGGGGCCCACGTGATTGCTCCACCTGGCCCACGTGATTGCCCCACCTGGCCCACGTGATTGCCCCACCTGGCCCACGTGATTTCCCCTGGGGGCCCACGTGATTTCCCCTGGGGGCCCACGTGATTTCCCCTGGGGGCCCACGTGATTTCCCCTGGGGGCCCACGTGATTTCCCCTGGGGGCCCACGTGATTTCCCCTGGGGGCCCACGTGATTTCCCCTGGGGGCCCACGTGATTTGCCCTGGGGGCCCTCGTCATTTCCCCTGGGGGCCCACGTGATTGCCCCACCTGGCCCACGTGATTTCCCCTGGGGGCCGACGTGATTTCCCCTGGGGGCCCACGTGATTGCTCCACCTGGCCCACGTGATTTCCCCTGGGGGCCCACGTGATTTCCCCTGGAGGCCCACGTGATTTCCCCTGGGGGCCCACGTGGATTTCCCCTGGGGGCCCACGTGATTTCCCCTGGGGGCCCACGTGATTTCCCCTGGGGGCCCACGTGATTTCCCCTGGGGGCCCACGTGATTTCACCTGGGGGCCCACGTGATTTCCCCTGGGGGCCCACGTGATTGCTCCACCTGGCCCAGGTGATTGCGCCACCTGGCCCACGTGATTTCCCCTGGGGGCCCACGTGATTTCCCCTGGGGGCCCACGTGATTTCCGCTGGGGGCCCACGTGATTTCCCCTGGGGGCCCACGTGATTTCCCCTGGGGGCCCACGTGATTTCCCCTAGGGGCCCACATGATTTCCCCTGGGGGCCCACGTGATTTCCCCTGGGGGCCCTCGTGATTTCCCCTGGGGGCCCACGTGATTTCCCCTGGGGGCCCACGTGATTTCCCCTGGGGGCCCACGTGATTGCCCCACCTGGCCCACGTGATTGCCCCTGGGGGCCCACGTGATTTCCCCTGGGGGCCCACGTGATTTCCCCTGGGGGCCCACGTGAT
>CAXCFB010000025.1:0-84000 GCA_963981305.1 Rupicapra rupicapra | reverse complement strand
GGGAAATCACGTGGGCCCACAGGGGAAATCACGTGGGCCAGGTGGGGCAATCACGTGGGCCCCCAGGGGAAATCACGTGGGCCAGGTGGGGCAATCACGTGGGCCCCCAGGGGAAATCACGTGGGCCAGGTGGGGTTAATCACGTCGGCCAGGTGGGGCAATCACGTGGGCCCCCAGGGGAAATCACGTGGGCCCCCAGGGGAAATCACGTGGGCCAGGTGGGGCAATCACGTGGGCCCCCAGGGGAAATCACGTGGGCCCCCAGGGGCAATCACGTGGGCCCCCAGGGGAAATCACGTGGGCCCCCAGGGGAAATCACGTGGGCCCCCAGGGGAAATCACGTGGGCCCCCAGGGGAAATCACGTGGGGCCCCAGGGGAAATCACGTGGGCCCCCAGGGGAAATCACGTGGGCCAGGTGGGGCAATCAAGTGGGCCAGGTGTGGCAATCACGTGGGCCAGGTGGGGAAATAACGTGGGCCCCCAGGTGAAATCACGTGGGCCCCCCGGGGAAATCACGTGGGCCCCCAGGGAAAATCACGTGGGCCAGGTGGAGCAATCACGTGGGCCAGGTGGGGCAATCACGTGGGCCAGGTGGGGCAATCACGTGGGTCAGGAGGGGCAATCACGTGGGCCCCCAGGGGAAATCACGTGGGCCCCCAGGGGAAATCACGTGGGCCCCCAGGGGAAATCACGTGGGCCAGGTGGGGCAATCACGTGGGCCAGGTGGGGCAATCACGTGGGCCCCCAGGGGAAATCACGTGGGCCCCCAGGGGAAATCACGTGGGCCCCCAGGGGAAATCACGTGGGCCCCCAGGTGGAGCAATCACGTGGGCCAGGTGGGGCAATCACGTGGGCCAGGTGGGGCAATCACGTGGGCCAGGAGGGGCAATCACGTGGGCCCCCAGGGGAAATCACGTGGGCCCCCAGGGGAAATCACGTGGGCCCCCAGGGGAAATCACGTGGGCCCCCAATGGGAAATCACGTGGGCCCCCAGGGGAAATCACGTGGGCCCCCAGGGGAAATCACGTGGGCCCCCAGGGGAAATCACGTTGGCCCCCAATGGGAAATCACGTGGGCCCCCAGGGGAAATCACGTGGGCCCCCAGGGGAAATCACGTGGGCCAGGTGGAGCAATCACGTGGGCCCCCAGGGAAAATCACGTGGGCCAGGTGGGGCAATCACGTGGGCCAGGTGGGGCAATCACGTGGGCCAGGTGGGGCAATCACGTGGGCCCCCAGGGGAAATCACGTGGGCCCCCAGGGGAAATCACGTGGGCCCCAAGGGGAAATCACGTGGGCCCCCAGGGGAAATCACGTGGGCCCCCAGGGGAAATCACGTGGGCAGGGTGGGGCAATCACGTGGGCCCCCAGGGGAAATCACGTGGGCCCCCAGGGGAAATCACGTGGGCCAGGTGGGGCAATCACGTGGGCCAGGTGGGGCAATCACGTGGGCCAGGTGGAGCAATCACGTGGGCCCCCAGGGAAAATCACGTGGGCCAGGTTGGGCAATCACGTGGGCCAGGTGGGGCAATCACGTGGGCCAGGTGGGGCAATCACGTGGGCCCCCAGGGGAAATCACGTGGGCCCCCAGGGGAAATCACGTGGGCCCCCAGGGGAAATCACGTGGGCCAGGTGGGGCAATCACGTGGGCCCCCAGGGGAAATCACGTGGGCCCCCAGGGGAAATCACGTGGGCCCCCAGGGGAAATCACGTGGGCCCCCAGGGGAAATCACGTGGGCCAGGTGGGGCAATCACGTGGGCCAGGTGGAGCAATCACGTGGGCCCCCAGGGGAAATCACGTGGGCCCCCAGGGGAAATCACGTGGGCCCCCAGGGGAAATCACGTGGGCCACGTGGAGCAATCACGTGGGCCCCCAGGAGCAATCACGTGGGCCCCCAGGGGAAATCACGTGGGCCAGTTGGGGCAATCACGTGGGCCAGGTGGGGCAATCACGTGGGCCAGGTGGAGCAATCACGTGGGCCCCCAGGGGAAATCACGTGGGCCCCCAGGGGAAATCACGTGGGCCCCCAGGGGAAATCACGTGGGCCCCCAGGGGAAATCACGTGGGCCAGGTGGGGAAATCACGTGGGCCAGGTGGAGCAATCACGTGGGCCCCCAGGGGAAATCACGTGGGCCCCCAGGGGAAATCACGTGGGCCCCCAGGGGAAATCACGTGGGCCACGTGGAGCAATCACGTGGGCCAGGTGGAGCAATCACGTGGGCCCCCAGGGGAAATCACGTGGGCCAGGTGGGGCAATCACGTGGGCCAGGTGGGGCAATCACGTGGGCCCCCAGGGGAGCAATCACGTGGGCCCCCAGGGGAAATCACGTGGGCCCCCAGGGGAAATCACGTGGGCCCCCAGGGGAAATCACGTGGGCCAGGTGGGGCAATCACGTGGGCCAGGTGTGGCAATCCCTTGGGCCAGGTGTGGCAATCACGTGGGCCAGGTGGGGAAATAACGTGGGCCCCCAGGGGAAATCACGTGGGCCCCCAGGGGAAATCACGTGGGCCCCCAGGGGAAATCACGTGGGCCAGGTGGGGCAATCACGTGGGCCAGGTGGGGCAATCACGTGGGCCAGGAGGGGCAATCACGTGGGCCCCCAGGGGAAATCACGTGGGCCCCCAGGGGAAATCACGTGGGCCCCCAGGGGAAATCACGTGGGCCCCCAATGGGAAATCACGTGGGCCCCCAGGGGAAATCACGTGGGCCCCCAGGGGAAATCACGTGGGCCCCCAGGGGAAATCACGTGGGCCCCCAGGGGAAATCACGTTGGCCCCCAATGGGAAATCACGTGGGCCCCCAGGGGAAATCACGTGGGCCCCCAGGGCAAATCACGTGGGCCAGGTGGAGCAATCACGTGGGCCAGGTGGAGCAATCACGTGGGCCCCCAGGGAAAATCACGTGGGCCAGGTGGAGCAATCACGTGGGCCAGGTGGAGCAATCACGTGTGCCCCCAGGGAAAATCAGGTGGGCCAGGTGGGGGAATCACGTGGGCCAGGTGGGGCAATCACGTGGGCCAGGAGGGGCAATCACGTGGGCCCCCAGGGGAAATCACGTGGGCCCCCAGGGGAAATCACGTGGGCCCCCAGGGGAAATCACGTGGGCCCCCAGGGGAAATCACGTGGGCCCCCAGGGGAAATCACGTGGGCCCCCAGGGGAAATCACGTGGGCCCCCAGGGGAAATCACGTGGGCCCCCAGGGGAAATCACGTGGGCCCCCAATGGGAAATCACGTGGGCCCCCAGGGGAAATCACGTGGGCCCCCAGGGCAAATCACGTGGGCCAGGTGGAGCAATCACGTGGGCCAGGTGGAGCAATCACGTGGGCCCCCAGGGAAAATCACGTGGGCCAGGTGGGGCAATCACGTGGGCCAGGTGGGGCAATCACGTGGGCCAGGTGGAGAAATCACGTGGGCCCCCAGGGGAAATCACGTGGGCCAGGTGGGGCAATCACGTGGGCCAGGTGGGGCAATCACGTGGGCCAGGTGGGGCAATCACGTGGGCCCCCAGGGGAAATCACGTGGGCCCCCAGGGGAAATCACGTGGGCCCCCAGGGGAAATCATGTGGGCCAGGTGGGGCAATCACGTGGGCCAGGTGGGGCAATCACGTGGGCCAGGTGGAACAAACAGGTGGGCACCCAGAGGAAATCACGTGGGCCCCAGGGGAAATCACGTGTGCCCCCAGGGTAAATCACGTGGGCCCCCAGGGGAAATTACGTGGGCCCCCAGGGCCAATCACGTGGGCCCCCAGGGGAAATCACGTGGGCCCCCAGGGGAAATCACGTGGGCCCCCAGGGGAAATCACGTGGGCCCCCAGGGGAAATCACGTGGGCCAGGTGGGGCAATCACGTGGGCCAGGTGGGGCAATCACGTGGGCCATTTGGAGCAATCACGTGGGCCCCCAGGGGAAATCACGTGGGCCCCCAGGTTGGGCAATCACGTGGACCAGGTGGGGCAATCACGTGGGCCAGGTGGGGCAATCACGTGGGCCCTCAGGGGAAATCACGTGGGCCCCCAGGGGAAATCACGTGGGCCCCCAGGGGAAATCACGTGGGCCAGGTGGGGCAATCACGTGGGCCAGGTGGGGCAATCACGTGGGCTAGGTGGAGCAATCACGTGGGCCCCCAGGGGAAATCACGTGGGCCCCCATGGGAAATCACGTGGGCCCCCAGGGGAAATCACGTGGGCCAGGTGGGGCAATTACGTGGGCCAGTTGGAGCAATCACGTGGGCCCCCAGGGGAAATCACGTGGGCCCCGAGGGGAAATCACGTGGGCCAGGTGGGGCAATCACGTGGGCCAGGTGGAGCAATCACGTGGGCCCCCAGGGGAAAGCACGTGGGCCCCCAGGGGAAATCACGTGGGCCCCCAGGGGAAATCACGTGGGCCAGGTGGGGCAACCCCTTGGCCAGGTGGAACAATCACGTGGGGCCCTAGGGGAAATCACGTGGGCCCCCATGGGAAATCACGTGGGCCCCCAGGGAAAATCACGTGGGCCACGTGGAGCAATCACGTGGGC
The DNA here is from genome assembly GCA_963981305.1 of Rupicapra rupicapra. Lineage (NCBI taxonomy): Eukaryota > Metazoa > Chordata > Mammalia > Artiodactyla > Bovidae > Rupicapra > Rupicapra rupicapra. The sequence continues at coordinate 79,484 of CAXCFB010000025.1, read as the reverse complement.
CAGGTGGAGCAATCACGTGGGCCCCCAGGGAAAATCACGTTGGCCAGGTGGGGCAATCACGTGGGCCCCCAGGGGAAATCACGTGGGCCCCCAGGGGAAATCACGTGGGCCAGGTGGAGCAATCACGTGGGCCCCCAGGGAAAATCACGTGGGCCACGTGGAGCAATCACGTGGGCCAGGTGGAGCAATCACGTGGGCCCCCAGGGAAAATCACGTGGGCCAGGTGGGGCAATCACGTGGACCAGGTGGGGCAATCACGTGGGCCAGGTGAGGCAATCACGTGGGCCCCCAGGGGAAATCACGTGGGCCCCCAGGGGAAATCACGTGGGACCCCAGGGGAAATCACGTGGGTCCCCCAGGGGAAATCACGTGGGCCAGGTGGGGCAATCACGTGGGCCAGGTGGAGCAATCACGTGGGCCCCCAGGGGAAATCACGTGGGCCCCCAGGTGGGGCAATCACGTGGGCCAGGTGGGGCAATCACGTGGGCCAGGTGGGGCAATCACGTGGGCCCCCAGGGGAAATCACGTGGGCCCCCAGGGGAAATCACGTGGGCCCCCAGGGGAAATCACGTGGGCCCCCAGGGGAAATCACGTGGGCCCCCAGGGCAAATCACGTGGGCCCCCAGGGGAAATCACGTGGGCCCCCAGGGGAAATCACGTGGGCCCCCAGGGGAAATCACGTGGGCCCCCAGGGGAAATCACGTGGGCCCCCAGGGGAAATCACGTGGGCCCCCAGGGGAAATCACGTGGGCCCCCAGGGGAAATCACGTGGGCCCCCAGGGGAAATCACGTGGGCCCCCAGGGGAAATCACGTGGGCCAGGTGGGGCAATCACGTGGGCCAGGTGGGGCAATCACGTGGGCCCCCAGGGGAAATCACGTGGGCCCCCAGGGGAAATCACGTGGGGCCCCCAGGGGAAATCACGTGGGCCCCCAGGGGAAATCACGTGGGCCCCCAGGGGAAATCACGTGGGCCCCCAGGGGAAATCACGTGGGCCCCCAGGGGAAATCACGTGGGCCCCCAGGGGAAATCACGTGGGCCCCCAGGGGAAATCACGTGGGCCCCCAGGGGAAATCACGTGGGCCAGGTGGGGCAATCACGTGGGCCAGGTGAAGCAATCACGTGGGCCCCCAGGGGAAATCACGTGGGCCAGGTGGGGCAGTCACGTGGGCCAGGTGGGGCAATCAATTGGGCCAGGTGGAGAAATCACGTGGGCCCCCAGGGAAAATCACGTGGGCCCCCAGGGCAAATCACGTGGGCCAGGTGGAGCAATCACGTGGGCCAGGTGGAGCAATCACGTGGGCCCCCAGGGAAAATCACGTGGGCCAGGTGGGGCAATCACGTGGGCCAGGTGGGGCAATCACGTGGGCCAGGTGGAGAAATCACGTGGGCCCCCAGGGAAAATCACGTGGGCCAGGTGGGGCAATCACGTGGGCCAGGTGGGGCAATCACGTGGGCCAGGTGGGGCAATCACGTGGGCCCCCAGGGGAAATCACGTGGGCCCCCAGGGAAAATCACGTGGGCCCCCAGGGGAAATCACGTGGGCCAGGTGGGGCAATCACGTGGGCCAGGTGGGGCAATCACGTGGGCCAGGTGGAACAAACACGTGGGCACCCAGGGGAAATCACGTGGGCCCCAGGGGAAATCACGTGGGCCCCCAGGGCAAATCACGTGGGCCCCCAGGGGAAATCACGTGGGCCCCCAGGGGAAATCACGTGGGCCCCCAGGGCAAATCACGTGGGCCCCCAGGGGAAATCACGTGGGCCCCCAGGGGAAATCACGTGGGCCCCCAGGGGAAATCACGTGGGCCCCCAGGGGAAATCACGTGGGCCCCCAGGGGAAATCACGTGGGCCCCCAGGGGAAATCACGTGGGCCAGGTGGGGCAATCACGTGGGCCAGGTGGGGCAATCACGTGGGCCCCCAGGGGAAATCACGTGGGCCCCCAGGGGAAATCACGTGGGCCAGGTTGGGCAATCACGTGGACCAGGTGGGGCAATCACGTGGGCCAGGTGGGGCAATCACGTGGGCCCCCAGGGGAAATCACGTGGGCCCCCAGGTGAAATCACGTGGGCCCCCAGGGGAAATCACGTGGGCCAGGTGGGGCAATCACATGGGCCAGGTGGGGAAATCACGTGGGCCAGGTGGAGCAATCACGTGGGCCCCAGGGGAAATCACGTGGGCCCCCATGGGAAATCACGTGGGCCCCCAGGGGAAATCACGTGGGCCAGGTGGGGCAATAACGTGGGCCAGGTGGAGCAATCACGTGGGCCCCCAGGGGAAATCACGTGGGCCCCCAGGGGAAATCACGTGGGCCCCCAGGGGAAATCACGTGGGCCAGGTGGGGCAATCCCGTGGGCCAGGTGGAGCAATCACGTGGGCCCCCAGGGGAAATCACGTGGGCCCCCAGGGGAAATCACGTGGGCCCCCAGGGGAAATCACGTGGGCCAGTTGGGGCAATCACGTGGGCCAGGTGGAGCAATCACGTGGGCCCCCAGGGGAAATCACGTGGGCCCCCAGGGGAAATCACGTGGGCCCCCAGGGGAAATCACGTGGGCCCCCAGGGGAAATCACGTGGGCCCCCAGGGGAAATCACGTGGGCCCCCAGGGGAAATCACGTGGGCCCCCAGGGGAAATCACGTGGGCCCCCAGGGGAAATCACGTGGGCCCCCAGGGGAAATCACGTGGGCCCCCAGGGGAAATCACGTGGGCCAGGTGGGGCAATCACGTGGGCCAGGTGGAGCAATCACGTGGGCCCCCAGGGGAAATCACGTGGGCCCCCAGGGGAAATCACGTGGGCCCCCAGGGGAAATCACGTGGGCCCCCAGGGGAAATCACGTGGGCCCCCAGGGGAAATCACGTGGGCCCCCAGGGGAAATCACGTGGGCCAGGTGGGGCAATCACGTGGGCCCCCAGGGGAAATCACGTGGGCCCCCAGGGGCAATCACGTGGGCCCCCAGGGGAAATCACGTGGGCCCCCAGGGGAAATCACGTGGGCCAGGTGGGGCAATCACGTGGGCCAGGTGGGGCAATCACGTGGGCCCCCAGGGGAAATCACGTGGGCCCCCAGGGGAAATCACGTGGGCCCCCAGGGGAAATCACGTGGGCCAGGTGGGGCCATCACGTGGGCCAGGTGGGGCAATCACGTGGGCCCCCAGGGGAAATCACGTGGGCCCCCAGGGGAAATCACGTGGGCCCCCAGGGGAAATCACGTGGGCCCCCAGGGGAAATCACGTGGGCCAGCTGGGGCAATCACGTGGGCCAGGTGGGGCAATCACGTGGGCCCCCAGGGGGAATCACGTGGGCCAGTTGGGTCAATCACGTGGGCCCCCAGGGGAAATCACGTGGGCCCCCAGGGGAAATCACGTGGGCCCCCAGGGGAAATCACGTGGGCCCCCAGGGGAAATCACGTGGGCCCCCAGGGGAAATCACGTGGGCCAGGTGGGGCAATCACGTGGGCCCCCAGGGGAAATCACGTGGGCCCCCAGGGGAAATCACGTGGGCCCCCAGGGGAAATCACGTGGGCCCCCAGGGGAAATCACGTGGGCCCCCAGGGGAAATCACGTGGGCCCCCAGGGGAAATCACGTGGGCCCCCAGGGGAAATCACGTGGGCCCCCAGGGGAAATCACGTGGGCCCCCAGGGGAAATCACGTGGGCCCCCAGGGGAAATCACGTGGGCCCCCAGGGGAAATCACGTGGGCCCCCAGGGGAAATCACGTGGGCCCCCAGGGGCAATCACGTGGGCCCCCAGGGGAAATCACGTGGGCCCCCAGGGGAAATCACGTGGGCCCCCAGGGGAAATCACGTGGGCCAGGTGGGGCAATCACGTGGGCCAGGTGGGGCAATCACGTGGGCCCCCAGGGGAAATCACGTGGGCCCCCAGGGGAAATCACGTGGGCCCCCAGGGGAAATCACGTGGGCCCCCAGGGGAAATCACGTGGGCCCCCAGGGGAAATCACGTGGGCCCCCAGGGGAAATCACGTGGGCCCCCAGGGGAAATCACGTGGGCCCCCAGGGGAAATCACGTGGGCCCCCAGGGGAAATCACGTGAGCCCCCAGGGGAAATCACGTGGGCCAGGTGGAGCAATCACGTGGGCCAGGTGAAGCAATCACGTGGGCCCCCAGGGAAAATCACGTGGGCCAGGTGGGGAAATCACGTGGGCCAGGTGGGGCAATCACGTGGGCCAGGTGGGGAAATCACGTGGGCCCCCAGGGGAAATCACGTGGGCCCCCAGGGGAAATCACGTGGGCCCCCAGGGGAAATCACGTGGGCCCCCAGGGGAAATCACGTGGGCCCCCAGGGGAAATCACGTGGGCCAGGTGGGGCAATCACGTGGGCCAGGTGGGGCAATCACGTGGGCCAGGTGGAGAAATCACGTGGGCCCCCAGGGGAAATCACGTGGGCCAGGTGGGGAAATCACGTGGGCCAGGTGGGGCAATCACGTGGGCCAGGTGGGGCAATCACGTGGGCCCCCAGGGGAAATCACGTGGGCCCCCAGGGAAAATCACGTGGGCCCCCACGGGAAATCACGTGGGCCAGGTGGGGCAATCACGTGGGCCAGGTGGGGCAATCACGTGGGCCAGGTGGAACAAACACGTGGGCACCCAGGGGAAATCACGTGGGCCCCAGGGGAAATCACGTGGGCCCCCAGGGCAAATCACGTGGGCCCCCAGGGGAAATCACGTGGGCCCCCAGGGGAAATCACGTGGGCCCCCAGGGGAAATCACGTGGGCCCCCAGGGGAAATCACGTGGGCCCCCAGGGGAAATCACGTGGGCCCCCAGGGGAAATCACGTGGGCCCCCAGGGGAAATCACGTGGGCCCCCAGGGGAAATCACGTGGGCCCCCAGGGGAAATCACGTGGGCCAGGTGGGGCAATCACGTGGGCCAGGTGGGGCAATCACGTGGGCCAGGTGGAGCAATCACGTGGGCCCCCAGGGAAAATCACGTGGGCCAGGTTGGGCAATCACGTGGAACAGGTGGGGCAATCACGTGAGCCAGGTGGGGCAATCACGTGGGCCCCCAGGGGAAATCACGTGGGCCCCCAGGGGAAATCACGTGGGCCCCCAGGGGAAATCACGTGGGCCAGGTGGGGCAATCACGTGGGCCAGGTGGGGCAATCACGTGGGCCCCCAGGGGAAATCACGTGGGCCCCCAGGGGAAATCACGTGGGCCCCCAGGGGAAATCACGTGGGCCCCCAGGGGAAATCACGTGGGCCAGGTGGGGCAATAACGTGGGCCAGGTGGAGCAATCACGTGGGCCCCCAGGGGAAATCACGTGGGCCCCCAGGGGAAATCACGTGGGCCCCAAGGGGAAATCACGTGGGCCAGGTGGGGCAATCCCGTGGGCCAGGTGGAGCAATCACGTGGGCCCCCAGGGGAAAGCACGAGGGCCCCCAGGGGAAATCACGTGGGCCCCCAGGGGAAATCACGTGGGCCAGGTGGGGCAATCACGTGGGCCAGGTGGAGCAATCACGTGGGCCCCCAGGGGAAAGCACGTGGGCCCCCAGGGGAAATCACGTGGGCCCCCAGGGGAAATCACGTGGGCCAGGTGGGGCAACCCCTTGGCCAGGTGGAACAATCACGTGGGCCCCCAGGGCAAGTCACGTGGGCCCCCAGGGGAAATCACATGGGCCCCCAGGGGAAATCACGGGGGACTCCAGGGGAAATCACGTGGGCCCCCAGGGGAAATCACGTGGGCCATGTGGGACAATCACGTGGGCCAGGTGGAGCAATCAGGTGGGCCCCCAGGGGAAATCACGTGGGCCCCCAGGGGAAATCACGTGGGCCCCCAGGGGAAATCACGTGGGCCCCCATGGGAAATCACGTGGGCCCCCAGGGGAAATCACGTGGGCCCCCAGGGGAAATCACGTGGGCCCCCAGGGGAAATCACGTGGGCCAGGTGGGGCAATCACGTGGGCCAGGTGGGGCAATCACGTGGGCCCCCAGGGGAAATCACGTGGGCCCCCAGGGGAAATCACGTGGGCCCCCAGGGGAAATCACGTGGGCCCCCAGGGGAAATCACGTGGGCCCCCAGGGGAAATCACGTGGGCCCCCAGGGGAAATCACGTGGGCCCCCAGGGGAAATCACGTGGGCCCCCAGGGGAAATCACGTGGGCCCCCAGGGGAAATCACGTGGGCCCCCAGGGGAAATCACGTGGGCCCCCAGGGGAAATCACGTGGGCCAGGTGGGGCAATCACGTGGGCCAGGTGGGGCAATCACGTGGGCCCCCAGGGGAAATCACGTGGGCCCCCAGGGGCAATCACGTGGGCCCCCAGGGGAAATCACGTGGGCCCCCAGGGGAAATCACGTGGGCCCCCAGGGGAAATCACGTGGGCCAGGTGGGGCAATCACGTGGGCCCCCAGGGGAAATCACGTGGGCCCCCAGGGGAAATCACGTGGGCCCCCAGGGGAAATCACGTGGGCCCCGTGGGGCAATCACGTGGGCCCCCAGGGGAAATCACGTGGGCCCCCAGGGGAAATCACGTGGGCCCCCAGGGGAAATCACGTGGGCCCCCAGGGGAAATCACGTGGGCCCCCAGGGGAAATCACGTGGGCCAGGTGGGGCAATCACGTGGGCCCCCAGGGGAAATCACGTGGGCCCCCAGGGGCAATCACGTGGGCCCCCAGGGGAAATCACGTGGGCCAGGTGGGGCAATCACGTGGGCCCCCAGGGGAAATCACGTGGGCCAGGTGGGGAAATCACGTGGGCCCCCAGGGGAAATCACGTGGGCCAGGTGGGGAAATCACGTGGGCCCCCAGGGGAAATCACGTGGGCCAGGTGGGGAAATCACGTGGGCCCCCAGGGGAAATCACGTGGGCCAGGTGGGGCAATCACGTGGGCCCCCAGGGGAAATCACGTGGGCCAGGTGGGGAAATCACGTGGGCCCCCAGGGGAAATCACGTGGGCCCCCAGGGGAAATCACGTGGGCCAGGTGGGGCAATCACGTGGGCCAGGTGGGGCAATCACGTGGGCCCCCAGGGGAAATCACGTGGGCCCCCAGGGGAAATCACGTGGGCCCCCAGGGGAAATCACGTGGGCCAGGTGGGGAAATCACGTGGGCCAGGTGGGGCAATCACGTGGGCCCCCAGGGGAAATCACGTGGGCCCCCAGGGGAAATCACGTGGGCCAGGTGGGGCAATCACGTGGGCCCCCAGGGGAAATCACGTGGGCCCCCAGGGGAAATCACGTGGGCCCCCAGGGGAAATCACGTGGGCCCCCAGGGGAAATCACGTGGGCCCCCAGGGGAAATCACGTGGGCCCCCAGGGGCAATCACGTGGGCCAGGTGGGGCAATCACGTGGGCCAGGTGGGGCAATCACGTGGGCCCCCAGGGGAAATCACGTGGGCCAGGTGGGGAAATCACGTGGGCCCCCAGGGGAAATCACGTGGGCCAGGTGGGGCAATCACGTGGGCCCCCAGGGGAAATCACGTGGGCCAGGTGGGGAAATCACGTGGGCCCCCAGGGGAAATCACGTGGGCCCCCAGGGGAAATCACGTGGGCCCCCAGGGGAAATCACGTGGGCCCCCAGGGGAAATCACGTGGGCCCCCAGGGGAAATCACGTGGGCCCCCAGGGGAAATCACGTGGGCCCCCAGGGGAAATCACGTGGGCCAGGTGGGGCAATCACGTGGGCCAGGTGGGGCAATCACGTGGGCCCCCAGGGGAAATCACGTGGGCCCCCAGGGGAAATCACGTGGGCCAGGTGGGGCAATCACGTGGGCCCCCAGGGGAAATCACGTGGGCCCCCAGGGGAAATCACGTGGGCCCCCAGGGGAAATCACGTGGGCCCCCAGGGGAAATCACGTGGGCCCCCAGGGGAAATCACGTGGGCCAGGTGGGGAAATCACGTGGGCCCCCAGGGGAAATCACGTGGGCCAGGTGGGGAAATCACGTGGGCCCCCAGGGGAAATCACGTGGGCCAGGTGGGGAAATCACGTGGGCCCCCAGGGGAAATCACGTGGGCCAGGTGGGGCAATCACGTGGGCCCCCAGGGGAAATCACGTGGGCCAGGTGGGGCAATCACGTGGGCCCCCAGGGGAAATCACGTGGGCCCCCAGGGGAAATCACGTGGGCCAGGTGGGGCAATCACGTGGGCCAGGTGGGGCAATCACGTGGGCCCCCAGGGGAAATCACGTGGGCCCCCAGGGGAAATCACGTGGGCCCCCAGGGGAAATCACGTGGGCCAGGTGGGGCAATCACGTGGGCCAGGTGGGGCAATCACGTGGGCCCCCAGGGGAAATCACGTGGGCCCCCAGGGGAAATCACGTGGGCCCCCAGGGGAAATCACGTGGGCCCCCAGGGGAAATCACGTGGGCCAGGTGGGGCAATCACGTGGGCCAGGTGGGGAAATCACGTGGGCCCCCAGGGGAAATCACGTGGGCCAGGTGGGGAAATCACGTGGGCCCCCAGGGGAAATCACGTGGGCCAGGTGGGGCAATCACGTGGGCCCCCAGGGGAAATCACGTGGGCCCCCAGGGGAAATCACGTGGGCCCCCAGGGGAAATCACGTGGGCCAGGTGGGGAAATCACGTGGGCCCCCAGGGGAAATCACGTGGGCCCCCAGGGGAAATCACGTGGGCCCCCAGGGGAAATCACGTGGGCCCCCAGGGGAAATCACGTGGGCCAGGTGGGGCAATCACGTGGGCCAGGTGGGGCAATCACGTGGGCCCCCAGGGGAAATCACGTGGGCCCCCAGGGGAAATCACGTGGGCCCCCAGGGGAAATCACGTGGGCCAGGTGGGGCAATCACGTGGGCCAGGTGAGGCAATCACGTGGGCCCCCAGGGGAAATCACGTGGGCCCCCAGGGGAAATCACGTGGGCCCCCAGGGGAAATCACGTGGGCCCCCAGGGGAAATCACGTGGGCCCCCAGGGGAAATCACGTGGGCCAGGTGGGGCAATCACGTGGGCCCAGGGGGGCAATCACGTGGGCCCCCAGGGTCAATCACGTGGGCCCCCAGGGGAAATCACGTGGGCCCCCAGGGGAAATCACGTGGGCCCCCAGGGGAAATCACGTGGGCCCCCAGGGGAAATCACGTGGGCCCCCAGGGGAAATCACGTGGGCCAGGTGGGGCAATCACGTGGGCCCCCAGGGGAAATCACGTGGGCCCCCAGGGGAAATCACGTGGGCCCCCAGGGGAAATCACGTGGGCCCCCAGGGGAAATCACGTGGGCCAGGTGGGGCAATCACGTGGGCCCCCAGGGGAAATCACGTGGGCCCCCAGGGGAAATCACGTGGGCCAGGTGGGGCAATCACGTGGGCCCCCAGGGGAAATCACGTGGGCCCCCAGGGGAAATCACGTGGGCCCCCAGGGGAAATCACGTGGGCCCCCAGGGGAAATCACGTGGGCCCCCAGGGGAAATCACGTGGGCCAGGAGGGGCAATCACGTGGGCCAGGTGGGGAAATCACGTGGGCCCCCAGGGGAAATCACGTGGGCCCCCAGGGGAAATCACGTGGGCCAGGTGGGGAAATCACGTGGGCCCCCAGGGGAAATCACGTGGGCCAGGTGGGGCAATCACGTGGGCCCCCAGGGGAAATCACGTGGGCCAGGTGGGGAAATCACGTGGGCCCCCAGGGGAAATCACGTGGGCCAGGTGGGGAAATCACGTGGGCCCCCAGGGGAAATCACGTGGGCCAGGTGGGGCAATCACGTGGGCCCCCAGGGGAAATCACGTGGGCCCCCAGGGGAAATCACGTGGGCCAGGTGGGGCAATCACGTGGGCCAGGTGGGGCAATCACGTGGGCCCCCAGGGGAAATCACGTGGGCCCCCAGGGGAAATCACGTGGGCCCCCAGGGGAAATCACGTGGGCCAGGTGGGGCAATCACGTGGGCCAGGTGGGGCAATCACGTGGGCCCCCAGGGGAAATCACGTGGGCCCCCAGGGGAAATCACGTGGGCCAGGTGGGGCAATCACGTGGGCCCCCAGGGGAAATCACGTGGGCCCCCAGGGGAAATCACGTGGGCCCCCAGGGGAAATCACGTGGGCCCCCAGGGGAAATCACGTGGGCCCCCAGGGGAAATCACGTGGGCCCCCAGGGGAAATCACGTGGGCCCCCAGGGGAAATCACGTGGGCCCCCAGGGGAAATCACGTGGGCCAGGTGGGGCAATCACGTGGGCCAGGTGGGGCAATCACGTGGGCCAGGTGGGGAAATCACGTGGGCCCCCAGGGGAAATCACGTGGGCCCCCAGGGGAAATCACGTGGGCCCCCAGGGGAAATCACGTGGGCCCCCAGTGGAAATCACGTGGGCCAGGTGGGGCAATCACGTGGGCCAGGTGGGGCAATCACGTGGGCCCCCAGGGGAAATCACGTGGGCCCCCAGGGGAAATCACGTGGGCCCCCAGGGGAAATCACGTGGGCCCCCAGGGGAAATCACGTGGGCCAGGTGGGGAAATCACGTGGGCCAGGTGGGGCAATCACGTGGGCCCCCAGGGGAAATCACGTGGGCCCCCAGGGGAAATCACGTGGGCCCCCAGGGGAAATCACGTGGGCCCCCAGGGGAAATCACGTGGGCCAGGTGGGGAAATCACGTGGGCCAGGTGGGGCAATCACGTGGGCCAGGTGGGGCAATCACGTGGGCCAGGTGGAGCAATCACGTGGGCCCCCAGGGGAAATCACGTGGGCCCCCAGGGGAAATCACGTGGGCCCCCAGGGGAAATCACGTGGGCCCCCAGGGGAAATCACGTGGGCCAGGTGGGGCAATCACGTGGGCCAGGTGGGGCAATCACGTGGGCCCCCAGGGGAAATCACGTGGGCCCCCAGGGGAAATCACGTGGGCCCCCAGGGGAAATCACGTGGGCCAGGTGGGGCAATCACGTGGGCCAGGTGGAGCAATCACGTGGGCCCCCAGGGGAAATCACGTGGGCCAGGTGGGGAAATCACGTGGGCCAGGTGGGGCAATCACGTGGGCCCCCAGGGGAAATCACGTGGGCCCCCAGGGGAAATCACGTGGGCCCCCAGGGGAAATCACGTGGGCCCCCAGGGGAAATCACGTGGGCCAGGTGGGGAAATCACGTGGGCCCCCAGGGGCAATCACGTGGGCCCCCAGGGGCAATCACGTGGGCCAGGTGGGGAAATCACGTGGGCCCCCAGGGGAAATCACGTGGGCCCCCAGGGGAAATCACGTGGGCCCCCAGGGGAAATCACGTGGGCCAGGTGGGGCAATCACGTGGGCCAGGTGGGGCAATCACGTGGGCCCCCAGGGGAAATCACGTGGGCCCCCAGGGGAAATCACGTGGGCCCCCAGGGGAAATCACGTGGGCCCCCAGGGGAAATCACGTGGGCCCCCAGGGGAAATCACGTGGGCCCCCAGGGGAAATCACGTGGGCCCCCAGGGGAAATCACGTGGGCCCCCAGGGGAAATCACGTGGGCCCCCAGGGGAAATCACGTGGGCCCCCAGGGGAAATCACGTGGGCCCCCAGGGGAAATCACGTGGGCCCCCAGGGGAAATCACGTGGGCCCCCAGGGGAAATCACGTGGGCCCGCAGGAGCAATCACGTGGGCCCCCAGGGGAAATCACGTGGGCCCCCAGGGGAAATCACGTGGGCCCCCAGGGGAAATCACGTGGGCCAGGTGGGGAAATCACGTGGGCCAGGTGGGGCAATCACGTGGGCCCCCAGGGGAAATCACGTGGGCCCCCAGGGGAAATCACGTGGGCCAGGTGGGGAAATCACGTGGGCCAGGTGGGGCAATCACGTGGGCCAGGTGGGGCAATCACGTGGGCCCCCAGGGGAAATCACGTGGGCCCCCAGGGGAAATCACGTGGGCCCCCAGGGGAAATCACGTGGGCCAGGTGGGGCAATCACGTGGGCCAGGTGGGGCAATCACGTGGGCCCCCAGGGGAAATCACGTGGGCCCCCAGGGGAAATCACGTGGGCCCCCAGGGGAAATCACGTGGGCCCCCAGGGGAAATCACGTGGGCCCCCAGGGGAAATCACGTGGGCCCCCAGGGGAAATCACGTGGGCCCCCAGGGGAAATCACGTGGGCCCCCAGGGGAAATCACGTGGGCCCCCAGGGGAAATCACGTGGGCCCCCAGGGGAAATCACGTGGGCCAGGTGGGGCAATCACGTGGGCCAGGTGGGGCAATCACGTGGGCCACCAGGAGCAATCACGTGGGCCCCCAGGGGAAATCACGTGGGCCCCCAGGGGAAATCACGTGGGCCAGGTGGGGCAATCACGTGGGCCAGGTGGGGCAATCACGTGGGCCCCCAGGGGAAATCACGTGGGCCCCCAGGGGAAATCACGTGGGCCCCCAGGGGAAATCACGTGGGCCAGGTGGGGAAATCACGTGGGCCAGGTGGGGCAATCACGTGGGCCAGGTGGGGAAATCACGTGGGCCCCCAGGGGAAATCACGTGGGCCCCCAGGGGAAATCACGTGGGCCCCCAGGGGAAATCACGTGGGCCAGGTGGGGCAATCACGTGGGCCCCCAGGGGAAATCACGTGGGCCCCCAGGGGAAATCACGTGGGCCAGGTGGGGAAATCACGTGGGCCCCCAGGGGAAATCACGTGGGCCAGGTGGGGCAATCACGTGGGCCCCCAGGGGAAATCACGTGGGCCCCCAGGGGAAATCACGTGGGCCCCCAGGGGAAATCACGTGGGCCCCCAGGGGAAATCACGTGGGCCCCCAGGGGAAATCACGTGGGCCCCCAGGGGAAATCACGTGGGCCCCCAGGGGAAATCACGTGGGCCAGGTGGGGCAATCACGTGGGCCAGGTGGGGCAATCACGTGGGCCCCCAGGGGAAATCACGTGGGCCCCCAGGGGAAATCACGTGGGCCAGGTGGGGAAATCACGTGGGCCCCCAGGGGAAATCACGTGGGCCCCCAGGGGAAATCACGTGGGCCCCCAGGGGAAATCACGTGGGCCCCCAGGGGAAATCACGTGGGCCCCCAGGGGAAATCACGTGGGCCAGGTGGGGAAATCACGTGGGCCCCCAGGGGAAATCACGTGGGCCAGGTGGGGCAATCACGTGGGCCCCCAGGGGAAATCACGTGGGCCAGGTGGGGAAATCACGTGGGCCCCCAGGGGAAATCACGTGGGCCCCCAGGGGAAATCACGTGGGCCCCCAGGGGAAATCACGTGGGCCAGGTGGGGCAATCACGTGGGCCCCCAGGGGAAATCACGTGGGCCCCCAGGGGAAATCACGTGGGCCAGGTGGGGCAATCACGTGGGCCAGGTGGGGCAATCACGTGGGCCCCCAGGGGAAATCACGTGGGCCCCCAGGGGAAATCACGTGGGCCCCCAGGGGAAATCACGTGGGCCAGGTGGGGCAATCACGTGGGCCAGGTGGGGCAATCACGTGGGCCCCCAGGGGAAATCACGTGGGCCCCCAGGGGAAATCACGTGGGCCCCCAGGGGAAATCACGTGGGCCAGGTGGGGCAATCACGTGGGCCCCCAGGGGAAATCACGTGGGCCCCCAGGGGAAATCACGTGGGCCCCCAGGGGAAATCACGTGGGCCCCCAGGGGAAATCACGTGGGCCCCCAGGGGAAATCACGTGGGCCCCCAGGGGAAATCACGTGGGCCCCCAGGGGAAATCACGTGGGCCCCCAGGGGAAATCACGTGGGCCCCCAGGGGAAATCACGTGGGCCAGGTGGGGCAATCACGTGGGCCCCCAGGGGAAATCACGTGGGCCCCCAGGGGAAATCACGTGGGCCCCCAGGGGAAATCACGTGGGCCAGGTGGGGCAATCATGTGGGCCCCCAGGTGAAATCACGTGGGCCAGGTGGGGCAATCACGTGGGCCCCCAGGGGAAATCACGTGGGCCAGGTGGGGCAATCACGTAGGCCCCCAGGTGAAATCACGTGGGCCAGGTGGGGCAATCACGTGGGCCCCCAGGGGAAATCACGTGGGCCAGGTGGGGCAATCACGTGGGCCCCCAGGTGAAATCACGTGGGCCAGGTGGGGCAATCACGTGGGCCCCCAGGGGAAATCATGTGGGCCCCCAGGGGAAATCACGTGGGCCAGGTGGGGCAATCACGTGGGCCAGGTGGGGCAATCACGTGGGCCCCCAGGGGAAATCACGTGGGCCCCCAGGGGAAATCACGTGGGCCCCCAGGGGAAATCACGTGGGCCAGGTGGGGCAATCACGTGGGCCAGGTGGGGAAATCACGTGGGCCCCCAGGGGAAATCACGTGGGCCCCCAGGGGAAATCACGTGGGCCAGGTGGGGAAATCACGTGAGCCCCCAGGGGAAATCACGTGGGCCCCCAGGGGCAATCACTTGGGCCCCCAGGGGAAGTCACGTGGGCCCGCAGGGGAAATCACGTGGGCCCCCAGGGGAAATCACGTGGGCCAGGAGGGGCAATCACGTGTGCCAGGTGGGGCAATCACGTGTGCCAGGTGGGGCAATCACGTGGGCCCCCAGGGGAAATCACGTGGGCCCCCAGGGGAAATCACGTGGGCCCCCAGGGGAAATCACGTGGGCCAGGTGGGGAAATCACGTGGGCCCCCAGGGGAAATCACGTGGGCCAGGTGGGGAAATCACGTGGGCCCCCAGGGGAAATCACGTGGGCCAGGTGGGGAAATCACGTGGGCCCCCAGGGGAAATCACGTGGGCCCCCAGGGGAAATCACGTGGGCCCCCAGGGGAAATCACGTGGGCCCCCAGGGGAAATCACGTGGGCCAGGTGGGGCAATCACGTGGGCCAGGTGGGGAAATCACGTGGGCCCCCAGGGGAAATCACGTGGGCCCCCAGGGGAAATCACGTGGGCCCCCAGGGGAAATCACGTGGGCCCCCAGGGGAAATCACGTGGGCCCCCAGGGGAAATCACGTGGGCCCCCAGGGGAAATCACGTGGGCCCCCAGGGGAAATCACGTGGGCCCCCAGGGGAAATCACGTGGGCCCCCAGGGGAAATCACGTGGGCCCCCAGGGGCAATCACGTGGGCCAGGTGGGGCAATCACGTGGGCCCCCAGGGGGAATCACGTGGGCCCCCAGGGGCAATCACGTGGGCCCCCAGGGGAAATCACGTGGGCCCCCAGGGGAAATCACGTGGGCCCCCAGGGGAAATCACGTGGGCCCCCAGGGGAAATCACGTGGGCCCCCAGGGGAAATCACGTGGGCCAGGTGGGGCAATCACGTGGGCCCCCAGGGGAAATCACGTGGGCCCCCAGGGGAAATCACGTGGGCCCCCAGGGGAAATCACGTGGGCCCCCAGGGGAAATCACGTGGGCCAGGTGGGGCAATCACGTGGGCCCCCAGGGGAAATCACGTGGGCCCCCAGGGGAAATCACGTGGGCCAGGTGGGGCAATCACGTGGGCCCCCAGGGGAAATCACGTGGGCCCCCAGGGGAAATCACGTGGGCCCCCAGGGGAAATCACGTGGGCCCCCAGGGGAAATCACGTGGGCCCCCAGGGGAAATCACGTGGGCCAGGAGGGGCAATCACGTGGGCCAGGTGGGGCAATCACGTGGGCCCCCAGGGGAAATCACGTGGGCCCCCAGGGGAAATCACGTGGGCCAGGTGGGGCAATCACGTGGGCCCCCAGGGGAAATCACGTGGGCCAGGTGGGGAAATCACGTGGGCCCCCAGGGGAAATCACGTGGGCCCCCAGGGGAAATCACGTGGGCCCCCAGGGGAAATCACGTGGGCCAGGTGGGGCAATCACGTGGGCCCCCAGGGGAAATCACGTGGGCCAGGTGGGGAAATCACGTGGGCCCCCAGGGGAAATCACGTGGGCCCCCAGGGGAAATCACGTGGGCCAGGTGGGGCAATCACGTGGGCCAGGTGGGGCAATCACGTGGGCCCCCAGGGGAAATCACGTGGGCCCCCAGGGGAAATCACGTGGGCCCCCAGGGGAAATCACGTGGGCCAGGTGGGGAAATCACGTGGGCCAGGTGGGGCAATCACGTGGGCCCCCAGGGGAAATCACGTGGGCCCCCAGGGGAAATCACGTGGGCCAGGTGGGGAAATCACGTGGGCCCCCAGGGGAAATCACGTGGGCCCCCAGGGGAAATCACGTGGGCCCCCAGGGGAAATCACGTGGGCCCCCAGGGGAAATCACGTGGGCCCCCAGGGGAAATCACGAGGGCCCCCAGGGGAAATCACGTGGGGCCCCAGGGGAAATCACGTGGGCCCCCAGGGGAAATCACTTGGGCCAGGTGGGGCAATCACGTGGGCCAGGTGTGGCAATCACTTGTGCCAGGTGGGGAAATAACGTGTGCCCCCAGGTGAAATCACGTGGGCCCCCCGGGGAAATCACGTGGGCCCCCAGGGAAAATCACGTGGGCCAGGTGGAGCAATCACGTGGGCCAGGTGGGGCAATCACGCGGGCCAGGTGGGGCAATCACGTGGGCCCCCAGGGGAAATCACGTGGGCCCCCAGGGGAAATCACGTGGGCCCCCAGGGGAAATCACGTGGGCCCCCAGGGGAAATCACGTGGGCCAGGTGGGGCAATCACGTGGGCCAGGTGGGGCAATCACGTGGGCCCCCAGGTGGAAATCACGTGGGCCCCCAGGGGAAATCACGTGGGCCCCCAGGGGAAATCACGTGGGCCCCCAGGGGAAATCACGTGGGCCAGGTGGGGAAATCACGTGGGCCAGGTGGGGCAATCACGTGGGCCAGGTGGGGCAAGCACGTGGGCCAGGTGGAGCAATCTCGTGGGCCCCCAGGGGAAATCACGTGGGCCCCAGGGGAAATCACGTGGGCCCCCAGGGCAAATCACGTGGGCCCCCAGGGGAAATCACGTGGGCCAGTTGGGGCAACCCCTTGGCCAGGTGGAGCAATCACGTGGGCCCCCAGGGGAAATCACGTGGGCCCCCAGGGGAAATCACGTGGGCCCCCAGGGGAAATCACGTGGGCCAGGTGGGGCAATCACGTGGGCCAGGTGGAGCAATCACGTGGGCCCCCAGGGGAAATCACGTGGGCCAGGTGGGGCAATCACGTGGGCCAGGTGGGGCAACCACGTGGGCCAGGTGGAGCAATCACGTGGGCCCCCAGGGGAAATCACGTGGGCCCCAGGGGAAATTACGTGGGCCCCCAGGGCAAATCACGTGGGCCCCCAGGGGAAATCACGTGGGCCCCCAGGGGCAATCACGTGGGCCCCCAGGGGAAATCACGTGGGCCCCCAGGGGAAATCACGTGGGCCCCCAGGGGAAATCACGTGGGCCCCCAGGGGAAATCACGTGGGCCCCCAGGGGAAATCACGTGGGCCAGGTGGGGCAATCACGTGGGCCAGGTGGGGCAATCACGTGGGCCCCCAGGGGAAATCACGTGGGCCCCCAGGGGAAATCACGTGGGCCCCCAGGGGAAATCACGTGGGCCCCCAGGGGAAATCACGTGGGCCCCCAGGGGAAATCACGTGGGCCCCCAGGGGAAATCACGTGGGCCCCCAGGGGAAATCACGTGGGCCCCCAGGGGAAATCACGTTGGCCCCCAATGGGAAATCACGTGGGCCTCCAGGGGAAATCACGTGGGCCCCCAGGGCAAATCACGTGGGCCAGGTGGAGCAATCACGTGGGCCAGGTGGAGCAATCACGTGGGCCCCCAGGGAAAATCACGTGGGCCAGGTGGAGCAATCACGTGGGCCCCCAGGGGAAATCACGTGGGCCAGGTGGGGAAATCACGTGGGCCAGGTGGGGCAATCACGTGGGCCAGGTGGGGAAATCACGTGGGCCCCCAGGGGAAATCACGTGGGCCCCCAGGGGAAATCACGTGGGCCAGGTGGGGCAATCACGTGGGCCAGGTGGGGCAATCACGTGGGCCCCCAGGGGAAATCACGTGGGCCCCCAGGGGAAATCACGTGGGCCCCCAGGGGAAATCACGTGGGCCAGGTGGGGCAATCACGTGGGCCAGGTGGGGCAATCACGTGGGCCAGGTGGAACAAACACGTGGGCACCCAGGGGAAATCACGTGGGCCCGAGGGGAAATCACGTGGGCCCCCAGGGGAAATCACGTGGGCCCCCAGGGGAAATCACGTGGGCCCCCAGGGGAAATCACGTGGGCCCCCAGGGGAAATCACGTGGGCCCCCAGGGGAAATCACGTGGGCCCCCAGGGGAAATCACGTGGGCCCCCAGGGGAAATCACGTGGGCCAGGTGGGGCAATCACGTGGGCCAGGTGGGGCAATCACGTGGGCCAGTTGGAGCAATCACGTGGGCCCCCAGGGGAAATCACGTGGGCCCCCAGGGGAAATCACGTGGGCCAGGTGGGGCAATCACGTGGGCCAGGTGGGGAAATCACGTGGGCCCCCAGGGGAAATCACGTGGGCCCCCAGGGGAAATCACGTGGGCCCCCAGGGGAAATCACGTGGGCCAGGTGGGGCAATCACGTGGGCCAGGTGGGGCAATCACGTGGGCTAGGTGGAGCAATCACGTGGGCCCCCAGGGGAAATCACGTGGGCCCCCATGGGAAATCACGTGGGCCCCCAGGGGAAATCACGTGGGCCAGGTGGGGCAATTACGTGGGCCAGGTGGAGCAATCACGTGGGCCCCCAGGGGAAATCACGTGGGCCCCCAGGGGAAATCACGTGGGCCCCCAGGGGAAATCACGTGGGCCAGGTGGGGCAATCACGTGGGCCAGGTGGAGCAATCACGTGGGCCCCCAGGGGAAAGCACGTGGGCCCCCAGGGGAAATCACGTGGGCCCCCAGGGGAAATCACGTGGGCCAGGTGGGGCAATCACGTGGGCCAGGTGGAGCAATCACGTGGGCCCCCAGGGGAAATCACGTGGGCCCCCAGGGGAAATCACGTGGGCCCCCAGGGGAAATCACGTGGGCCAGGTGGGGCAATCACGTGGGCCCCCAGGGGAAATCACGTGGGCCCCCAGGGGAAATCACGTGGGCCAGGTGGGGCAATCACGTGGGCCCCCAGGGGAAATCACGTGGGCCCCCAGGGGAAATCACGTGGGCCCCCAGGGGAAATCACGTGGGCCCCCAGGGGAAATCACGTGGGCCCCCAGGGGAAATCACGTGGGCCAGGTGGGGCAATCACGTGGGCCAGGTGGGGCAATCACGTGGGCCCCCAGGGGAAATCACGTGGGCCCCCAGGGGAAATCACGTGGGCCAGGTGGGGAAATCACGTGGGCCCCCAGGGGAAATCACGTGGGCCCCCAGGGGAAATCACGTGGGCCCCCAGGGGAAATCACGTGGGCCAGGTGGGGAAATCACGTGGGCCCCCAGGGGAAATCACGTGGGCCCCCAGGGGAAATCACGTGGGCCCCCAGGGGAAATCACGTGGGCCAGGTGGGGCAATCACGTGGGCCAGGTGGGGAAATCACGTGGGCCCCCAGGGGAAATCACGTGGGCCCCCAGGGGAAATCACGTGGGCCTCCAGGGGAAATCACGTGGGCCCCCAGGGGAAATCACGTGGGCCAGGTTGGGCAATCACGTGGGCCAGGTGTAGCAATCACGTTGGCCCCCAGGGGAAATCACGTGGGCCCCCAGGGGAAATCACGTGGGCCCCCAGGGGAAATCACGTGGGCCCCCAGGGGAAATCACGTGGGCCCCCAGGTGGAATCACGTGGGCCCCCAGGGGAAATCACGTGGGCCCCCAGGGGAAATCACGTGGGCCCCCAGGGGAAATCACGTGGGCCAGGTGGGGCAATCACGTGGGCCAGGTGGGGCAATCACGTGGGCCCCCAGGGGAAATCACGTGGGCCCCCAGGGGAAATCACGTGGGCCCCCAGGGGAAATCACGTGGGCCAGGTGGGGCAATCACGTGGGCCAGGTGGGGCAATCACGTGGGCCCCCAGGGGAAATCACGTGGGCCCCCAGGGGAAATCACGTGGGCCAGGTGGGGCAATCACGTGGGCCAGGTGGGGCAATCACGTGGGCCCCCAGGGGAAATCACGTGGGCCCCCAGGGGAAATCACGTGGGCCCCCAGGGGAAATCACGTGGGCCCCCAGGGGAAATCACGTGGGCCCCCAGGGGAAATCACGTGGGCCAGGTGGGGCAATCACGTGGGCCCCCAGGAGCAATCACGTGGGCCCCCAGGGGAAATCACGTGGGCCCCCAGGGGAAATCACGTGGGCCAGGTGGGGAAATCACGTGGGCCAGGTGGGGCAATCACGTGGGCCAGGTGGGGAAATCACGTGGGCCCCCAGGGGCAATCACGTGGGCCAGGTGGGGAAATCACGTGGGCCAGGTGGGGCAATCACGTGGGCCAGGTGGAGCAATCACGTGGGCCCCCAGGGGAAATCACGTGGGCCCCCAGGGGAAATCACGTGGGCCAGGTGGGGCAATCACGTGGGCCAGGTGGGGCAATCACGTGGGCCCCCAGGGGAAATCACGTGGGCCCCCAGGGGAAATCACGTGGGGTCCCAGGGGAAATCACGTGGACCCCCAGGGGAAATCACGAGGGCCCCCAGGGCAAATCATGTGGGCCCCCAGGGGAAATAACGTGGGCCCCCAGAGGAAATCACGTGGGCCCCCAGGGGAAATCACGTGGGCCCCCAGGGGAAATCACGTGGGCCCCCAGGGGAAATCACGTGGGCCCCCAGGGGAAATCACGTGGGCCCCCAGGGGAAATCACGTGGGCCCCCAGGGGAAATCACGTGGGCCCCCAGGGGAAATCACGTGAGCCAGGTGGGGCAATCACGTGGGCCAGGTGGGGCAATCACGTGGACCAGGTGGAGCAATCACGTGGGCCCCCAGGGAAAATCACGTGGGCCAGGTTGGGCAATCACGTGGAACAGGTGGGGCAATCACGGGAGCCAGGTGGGGCAATCACGTGGGCCCCCAGGGGAAATCACGTGGGCCCCCAGGGGAAATCACGTGGGCCCCCAGGGGAAATCACGTGGGCCAGGTGGGGAAATCACGTGGGCCAGGTGGGGAAATCACGTGGGCCAGGTGGAGCAATCACGTGGGCCCCCAGGGGAAATCACGTGGGCCCCCATGGGAAATCACGTGGGCCCCCAGGGGAAATCACGTGGGCCAGGTGGGGCAATAACGTGGGCCAGGTGGAGCAATCACGTGGGCCCCCAGGGGAAATCACGTGGGCCCCCAGGGGAAATCACGTGGGCCCCCAGGGGAAATCACGTGGGCCAGGTGGGGCAATCACGTGGGCCAGGTGGAGCAATCACGTGGGCCCCCAGGGGAAATCACGTGGGCCCCCAGGGGAAATCACGTGGGCCCCCAGGGGAAATCACGTGGGCCAGGTGGGGCAATCACGTGGGCCAGGTGGAGCAATCACGTGGGCCCCCAGGGGAAATCACGTGGGCCCTCAGGGGAAATCACGTGGGCCCCCAGGGGAAATCACGTGGGCCAGGTGGGGCAATCACGTGGCCAGGTGGAACAATCACGTGGGCCCCCAGGGCAAGTCACGTGGGCCCCCAGGGGAAATCACATGGGCCCCCAGGGGAAATCACGGGGGACTCCAGGGGAAATCACGTGGGCCCCCAGGGGAAATCACGTGGGCCATGTGGGGCAATCACGTGGGCCAGGTGGAGCAATCAGGTGGGCCCCCAGGGGAAATCACATGGGCCCCCAGGGGAAATCACGTGGGCCCCCAGGGGAAATCACGTGGTCCCCCAGGGGAAATCACGTGGGTCCCCAGGGGAAATCACGTGGGCCCCCAGGGGAAATCACGTGGGCCCCCAGGGGAAATCACGTGGGCCAGGTGGGGCAATCACGTGGGCCAGGTGGGGCAATCACGTGGGCCCCCATGGGAAATCACGTGGGCCCCCAGGGGAAACCACGTGGGCCCCGAGGGGAAATCACGTGGGCCCCCAGGGCAAATCACGTGGGCCCCCAGGGGAAATCACGTGGGCCCCCAGGGGAAATCACGTGGGCCCCCAGGGGAAATCACGTGGGCCCCCAGGGGAAATCACGTGGGCCCCCAGGGGAAATCACGTGGGCCCCCAGGGGAAATCACGTGGGCCCCCAGGGGAAATCACGTGGGCCAGGTGGGGCAATCACGTGGGCCAGGTGGGGTAATCACTTTGGCCCCCAGGGGAAATCACGTGGGCCCCCAGGGGAAATCACGTGGGCCCGCAGGGGAAATCACGTGGGCCCCCAGGGGAAATCACGTGGGCCCCCAGGGGAAATCACGTGGGCCCCCAGGGGAAATCACGTGGGCCCCCAGGGGAAATCACGTGGGCCCCCAGGGGAAATCACGTGGGCCAGGTGGGGAAATCACGTGGGCCAGGTGGGGCAATCACGTGGGCCAGGTGGGGCAATCACGTGGGCCAGGTGGGGCAATCACGTGGGCCATGTGGAGCAATCACGTGGGCCAGGTGGGGCAATCACGTGGGCCAGGTGGGGCAATCACGTGGGCCATGTGGAGCAATCACGTGGGCCCCCAGGGGAAATCACGTGGGCCCCCAGGGGAAATCACGTGGGCCAGGTGGGGCAATCACGTGGGCCAGGTGGGGCAATCACGTGGGCCCCCAGGGGAAATCACGTGGGCCCCCAGGGGAAATCACGTGGGGCCCCAGGGGAAATCACGTGGACCCCCAGGGGAAATCACGAGGGCCCCCAGGGCAAATCATGTGGGCCCCCAGGGGAAATAACGTGGGCCCCCAGAGGAAATCACGAGGGCCCCAAGGGGAAATCACGTGGGCCCCCAGGGGAAATCACGTGAGCCCCCATGGGAAATCACGTGGGCCCCCAGGGGAAATCACGTGGGCCCCCAGGGGAAATCACGTGGGCCCCCAGGGGAAATCACGTGGGCCCCCAGGGGAAATCACGTGAGCCAGGTGGGGCAATTACGTGGCCAGGTGGGGCAATCACGTGAGCCCCCAGGGGAAATCACGTGGGCCAGGTGGAGCAATCACGTGGGCCCCCAGGGGAAATCACGTGGGCCCCCAGGGGAAATCACGTGGGCCAGGTGGGGCAATCACGTGGGCCAGGTGGGGCAATCACGTGGGCCAGGTGGAGAAATCACGTGGGCCCCCAGGGAAAATCACGTGGGCCCCCAGGGCAAATCACGTGGGCCAGGTGGAGCAATCACGTGGGCCCCCAGGGGAAATCACGTGGGCCCCCAGGGGAAATCACGTGGGCCAGGTGGGGCAATCACGTGGGCCAGGTGGGGCAATCACGTGGGCCCAGTGGGGAAATCACGTGGGCCCCCAGGGGAAATCACGTGGGCCCCCAGGGGAAATCACGTGGGCCAGGTGGGGCAATCACGTGGGCCAGGTGGGGCAATCACGTGGGCCCCCAGGGGAAATCACGTGGGCCCCCAGGGGAAATCACGTGGGCCCCCAGGGGAAATCACGTGGGCCAGGTGGGGCAATCACGTGGGCCAGGTGGGGCAATCACGTGGGCCCCCAGGTGGAGCAATCACGTGGGCCCCCAGGGGAAATCACGTGGGCCCCCAGGGGAAATCACGTGGGCCCCCAGGGGAAATCACGTGGGCCCCCAGGGGCAATCACGTGGGCCCGGTGGAGCAATCACGTGGGCCCCCAGGGGAAATCACGTGGGCCCCCAGGGGAAATCACGTGGGCCCCCAGGGGAAATCACGTGGGCCCCCAGGGGAAATCACGTGGGCCCCCAGGGGAAATCACGTGGGCCCCCAGGGGAAATCACGTGGGCCAGGTGGGGCAATCACGTGGGCCAGGTGGGGCAATCACGTGGGCCCCCAGGGGAAATCACGAGGGCCCCCAGGGCAAATCACGTGGGCCCCCAGGGGAAATCACGTGGGCCCCCAGGGGAAATCACGTGGGCCCCCAGGGGAAATCACGTGGGCCCCCAGGGGAAATCACGTGGGCCCCCAGGGGAAATCACGTGGGCCAGGTGGGGCAATCACGTGGGCCAGGTGGGGCAATCACGTGGGCCCCCAGGGGAAATCACGTGGGCCCCCAGGGGAAATCACGTGGGCCCCCAGGGGAAATCACGTGGGCCAGGTGGGGCAATCACGTGGGGCCCCAGGGGAAATCACGTGGGCCCCCAGGGGAAATCACGTGGGCCCCCAGGGGAAATCACGTGGGCCCCCAGGGGAAATCACGTGGGCCCCCAGGGGAAATCACGTGGGCCCCCAGGGGAAATCACGTGGGCCAGGTGGGGCAATCACGTGGGCCAGGTGGAGCAATCACGTGGGCCCCCAGGGGAAATCACGTGGGCCCCCAGGGGAAATCACGTGGGCCAGGTGGGGCAATCACGTGGGCCAGGTGTGGCAATCACGTGGGCCAGGCGGAGCAATCACGTGGGCCCCCAGGGGAAATCACGTGGGCCCCCAGGGGAAATCACGTGGGCCCCCAGGGGAAATCACGTGGGCCCCCAGTGGAAATCACGTGGGCCCCCAGGGGAAATCACGTGGGCCCCCAGGGGAAATCACGTGGGCCCCCAGGGGAAATCACGTGGGCCCCCAGGGGAAATCACGTGGGCCCCCAGGAGAAATCACGTGGGCCCCCAGGGGAAATCACGTGGGCCCCCAGGGGAAATCACGTGGGCCAGGTGGGGCAATCACGTGTGCCAGGTGGAGCAATCACGTGGGCCCCCAGGGGAAATCTCGTGGGCCCCCAGGGGAAATCACGTGGGCCCCCAGGGGAAATCACGTGGGCCAGGTGGGGCAATCACGTGGGCCCCCAGGGGAAATCACGTGGGCCCCCAGGGGAAATCACGTGGGCACCCAGGGGAAATCACGTGGGCCCCCAGGGGAAATCACGTGGGCCCCCAGGGGAAATCACGTGGGCCCCCAGGGGAAATCACGTGGGCCCCCAGGGGAAATCACGTGGGCCCCCAGGGGAAATCACGTGGGCCCCCAGGGGAAATCACGTGGGCCAGGTGGGGCAATCACGTGGGCCAGGTGGGGCAATCACGTGGGCCCCCAGGGGAAATCACGTGGGCCCCCAGGGGAAATCACGTGGGCCCCCAGGGGAAATCACGTGGGCGCCCACGGGAAATCACGTGGTCCCCCAGGGGAAATCACGTGGGACTCCAGGGGAAATCACGTGGGCCAGGTGGGGCAATCACGTGGGCCCCCAGGGGAAATCACGTGGGCCCCCAGGGGAAATCACGTGGGCCCCCAGGGGAAATCACGTGGGCCAGGTGGGGCAATCACGTGGGCCAGGTGGGGCAATCACGTGGGCCCCCAGGGGAAATCACGTGGGCCCCCAGGGGAAATCACGTGGGCCCCCAGGGGAAATCACGTGGGCCCCCAGGGGAAATCACGTGGGCCCCCAGGGCAAATCACGTGGGCCCCCAGGGGAAATCACGTGGGCCCCCAGGGGAAATCACGTGGGCCCCCAGGGGAAATCACGTGGGCCCCCAGGGGAAATCACGTGGGCCCCCAGGGGAAATCACGTGGGCCCCCAGGGGAAATCACGTGGGCCCCCAGGGGAAATCACGTGGGCCCCCAGGGGAAATCACGTGGGCCCCCAGGGGAAATCACGTGGGCCAGGTGGGGCAATCACGTGGGCCAGGTGGGGCAATCACGTGGGCCCCCAGGGGAAATCACGTGGGCCCCCAGGGGAAATCACGTGGGCCCCCAGGGGCAATCACGTGGGCCAGGAGGGGCAATCACGTGGGCCAGGTGGGGCAATCACGTGGGCCCCCAGGGGAAATCACGTGGGCCCCCAGGGGAAATCACGTGGGCCCCCAGGGGAAATCACGTGGGCCAGGTGGGGCAATCACGTGGGCCAGGTGGGGCAATCACGTGGGCCAGGTGGAGCAATCACGTGGGCCCCCAGGGGAAATCACGTGGGCCCCCAGGGGAAATCACGTGGGCCCCCAGGGGAAATCACGTGGGCCAGGTGGGGCAATCACGTGGGCCAGGTGGAGCAATCACGTGGGCCCCCAGGGGAAATCACGTGGGCCCCCAGGGGAAATCACGTGGGCCCCCAGGGGAAATCACGTGGGCCAGGTGGGGCAATCACGTGGGCCAGGTGGAGCAATCACGTGGGCCCCCAGGGGAAATCACGTGGGCCCCCAGGGGAAATCACGTGGGCCCCCAGGGGAAATCACGTGGGCCAGGTGGGGCAATCACGTGGGCCAGGTGGAGCAATCACGTGGGCCCCCAGGGGAAATCACGTGGGCCCCCAGGGGAAATCACGTGGGCCCCCAGGGGAAATCACGTGGGCCAGGTGGGGCAATCACGTGGGCCAGGTGGAACAATCACGTGGGCCCCCAGGGGAAATCACGTGGGCCCCCAGGGGAAATCACGTGGGCCCCCAGGGGAAATCACGTGGGCCAGGTGGGGCAATCACGTGGGCCCCCAGGTGGAGCAATCACGTGGGCCCCCAGGGGAAATCACGTGGGCCCCCAGGGGAAATCACGTGGGCCCCCAGGGGAAATCACGTGGGCCAGGTGGGGCAACCCCTTGGCCAGGTGGAACAATCACGTGGGCCCCCAGGGCAAGTCACGTGGGCCCCCAGGGGAAATCACGTGGGCCCCCAGGGGAAATCACGTGGGCCCCCAGGGGAAATCACGTGGGCCCCCAGGGGAAATCACGTGGGCCATGTGGGGCAATCACGTGGGCCAGGTGGAGCAATCAGGTGGGCCCCCAGGGGAAATCACATGGGCCCCCAGGGGAAATCACGTGGGCCCCCAGGGGAAATCACGTGGTCCCCCAGGGGAAATCACGTGGGTCCCCAGGGGAAATCACGTGGGCCCCCAGGGGAAATCACGTGGGCCCCCAGGGGAAATCACGTGGGCCAGGTGGGGCAATCACGTGGGCCAGGTGGGGCAATCACGTGGGCCCCCATGGGAAATCACGCGGGCCCCCAGGGGAAACCACGTGGGCCCCGAGGGGAAATCACGTGGGCCCCCAGGGCAAATCACGTGGGCCCCCAGGGGAAATCACGTGGGCCCCCAGGGGAAATCACGTGGGCCCCCAGGGGAAATCACGTGGGCCCCCAGGGGAAATCACGTGGGCCCCCAGGGGCAATCCCGTGGGCCCCCAGGGGAAATCACGTGGGCCCCCAGGGGAAATCACGTGGGCCAGGTGGGGCAATCACGTGGGCCAGGTGGGGCAATCACGTGGGCCCCCAGGGGAAATCACGTGGGCCCCCAGGGGAAATCACGTGGGCCCCCAGGGGAAATCACGTGGGCCCCCAGGGGAAATCACGTGGGCCCCCAGGGGAAATCACGTGGGCCCCCAGGGGAAATCACGTGGGCCCCCAGGGGAAATCACGTGGGCCCCCAGGGGAAATCACGTGGGCCAGGTGGGGCAATCACGTGGGCCAGGTGGGGCAATCACGTGGGCCAGGTGGGGAAATCACGTGGGCCAGGTGGGGAAATCACGTGGGCCAGGTGGAGCAATCACGTGGGCCAGGTGGGGAAATCACGTGGGCCAGGTGGGGCAATCACGTGGGCCAGGTGGAGCAATCACGTGGGCCCCCAGGGGAAATCACGTGGGCCCCCAGGGGAAATCACGTGGGCCAGGTGGGTCAATCACGTGGGCCACGTGGGGCAATCACGTGGGCCCCCAGGGGAAATCACGTGGGCCCCCAGGGGAAATCACGTGGGCCCCCAGGGGAAATCACGTGGGCCCCCAGGGGAAATCACGTGGGCCCCCAGGGGAAATCACGTGGGCCCCCAGGGGAAATCACGTGGGCCAGGTGGGGCAATCACGTGGGCCCCCAGGGGAAATCACGTGGGCCCCCAGGGGAAATCACGTGGGCCAGGTGGGGCAATCACGTGGGCCAGGTGGGGCAATCACGTGGGCCAGGTGGAGAAATCACGTGGGCCCCCAGGGGAAATCACGTGGGCCCCCAGGGGAAATCACGTGGGCCAGGTGGAGCAATCACGTGGGCCCCCAGGGGAAATCACGTGGGCCCCCAGGGGAAATCACGTGGGCCAGGTGGGGCAATCACGTGGGCCAGGTGGGGCAATCACGTGGGCAAGGTGGAGAAATCACGTGGGCCCCCAGGGGAAATCACGTGGGCCCCCAGGGGCAATCACGTGGGCCAGGTGGGGCAATCACGTGGGCCAGGTGGGGCAATCACGTGGGCCCCCAGGGGAAATCACGTGGGCCCCCAGGGGAAATCACGTGGGCCCCCAGGGGAAATCACGTGGGCCAGGTGGGGCAATCACGTGGGCCAGGTGGGGCAATCACGTGGGCCAGGTGGAGCAATCACGTGGGCCCCCAGGGGAAATCACGTGGGCCCCCAGGGGAAATCACGTGGGCCCCCAGGGGAAATCACGTGGGCCAGGTTGGGCAATCACGTGGGCCAGGTGGAGCAATCACGTGGGCCCCCAGGGGAAATCACGTGGGCCCCCAGGGGAAATCACGTGGGCCCCCAGGGGAAATCACGTGGGCCCCCAGGGGAAATCACGTGGGCCCCCAGGGGAAATCACGTGGGCCCCCAGGGGAAATCACGTGGGCCAGGTGGGGCAATCACGTGGGCCAGGTGGGGCAATCACGTGGGCCCCCAGGGGAAATCACGAGGGCCCCCAGGGCAAATCACGTGGGCCCCCAGGGGAAATCACGTGGGCCCCCAGGGGAAATCACGTGGGCCCCCAGGGGAAATCACGTGGGCCCCCAGGGGAAATCACGTGGGCCCCCAGGGGAAATCACGTGGGCCAGGTGGGGCAATCACGTGGGCCAGGTGGGGCAATCACGTGGGCCCCCAGGGGAAATCACGTGGGCCCCCAGGGGAAATCACGTGGGCCCCCAGGGGAAATCACGTGGGCCAGGTGGGGCAATCACGTGGGCCCCCAGGGGAAATCACGTGGGCCCCCAGGGGAAATCACGTGGGCCCCCAGGGGAAATCACGTGGGCCCCCAGGGGAAATCACGTGGGCCCCCAGGGGAAATCACGTGGGCCCCCAGGGGAAATCACGTGGGCCAGGTGGGGCAATCACGTGGGCCAGGTGGAGCAATCACGTGGGCCCCCAGGGGAAATCACGTGGGCCCCCAGGGGAAATCACGTGGGCCAGGTGGGGCAATCACGTGGGCCCCCAGGTGGCAATCACGTGGGCCCCCAGGCGGAGCAATCACGTGGGCCCCCAGGGGAAATCACGTGGGCCCCCAGGGGAAATCACGTGGGCCCCCAGGGGAAATCACGTGGGCCCCCAGGGGAAATCACGTGGGCCCCCAGGGGAAATCACGTGGGCCCCCAGGGGAAATCACGTGGGCCCCCAGGGGAAATCACGTGGGCCCCCAGGGGAAATCACGTGGGCCCCCAGGGGAAATCACGTGGGCCCCCAGGGGAAATCACGTGGGCCCCCAGGGGAAATCACGTGGGCCAGGTGGGGCAATCACGTGGGCCAGGTGGAGCAATCACGTGGGCCCCCAGGGGAAATCACGTGGGCCCCCAGGGGAAATCACGTGGGCCCCCAGGGGAAATCACGTGGGCCAGGTGGGGCAATCACGTGGGCCCCCAGGGGAAATCACGTGGGCCCCCAGGGGAAATCACGTGGGCCCCCAGGGGAAATCACGTGGGCCCCCAGGGGAAATCACGTGGGCCCCCAGGGGAAATCACGTGGGCCCCCAGGGGAAATCACGTGGGCCCCCAGGGGAAATCACGTGGGCCCCCAGGGGAAATCACGTGGGCCCCCAGGGGAAATCACGTGGGCCAGGTGGGGCAATCACGTGGGCCAGGTGGGGCAATCACGTGGGCCCCCAGGGGAAATCACGTGGGCCCCCAGGGGAAATCACGTGGGCCCCCAGGGGAAATCACGTGGGCCCCCAGGGGAAATCACGTGGGCCCCCAGGGGAAATCACGTGGGCCCCCAGGGGAAATCACGTGGGCCAGGTGGGGCAATCACGTGGGCCCCCAGGGGAAATCACGTGGGCCCCCAGGGGAAATCACGTGGGCCCCCAGGGGAAATCACGTGGGCCAGGTGGGGCAATCACGTGGGCCACGTGGGGCAATCACGTGGGCCCCCAGGGGAAATCACGTGGGCCCCCAGGGGAAATCACGTGGGCCCCCAGGGGAAATCACGTGGGCCCCCAGGGGAAATCACGTGGGCCCCCAGGGCAAATCACGTGGGCCCCCAGGGGAAATCACGTGGGCCCCCAGGGGAAATCACGTGGGCCCCCAGGGGAAATCACGTGGGCCCCCAGGGGAAATCACGTGGGCCCCCAGGGGAAATCACGTGGGCCCCCAGGGGCAATCACGTGGGCCCCCAGGGGAAATCACGTGGGCCCCCAGGGGAAATCACGTGGGCCCCCAGGGGAAATCACGTGGGCCAGGTGGGGCAATCACGTGGGCCAGGTGGGGCAATCACGTGGGCCAGGTGGAGCAATCACGTGGGCCCCCAGGGAAAATCACGTGGGCCAGGTTGGGCAATCACGTGGAACAGGTGGGGCAATCACGTGGGCCAGGTGGGGCAATCACGTGGGCCCCCAGGGGAAATCACGTGGGCCCCCAGGGGAAATCACGTGGGCCCCCAGGGGAAATCACGTGGGCCACGTGGGGCAATCACGTGGGCCAGGTGGGGCAATCACGTGGGCCCCCAGGAGCAATCACGTGGGCCCCCAGGGGAAATCACGTGGGCCCCCAGGGGAAATCACGTGGGCCCCCAGGGGAAATCACGTGGGCCAGGTGGGGCAATCACGTGGGCCAGGTGGAGCAATCACGTGGGCCCCCAGGGGAAATCACGTGGGCCCCCAGGGGAAATCACGTGGGCCCCCAGGGGAAATCACGTGGGCCAGGTGGGGCAATCACGTGGGCCAGGTGGAGCAATCACGTGGGCCCCCAGGGGAAAGCACGTGGGCCCCCAGGGGAAATCACGTGGGCCCCCAGGGGAAATCACGTGGGCCAGGTGGGGCAATCACGTGGGCCAGGTGGAGCAATCAAGTGGGCCCCCAGGGGAAAGCACGTGGGCCCCCAGGGGAAATCACGTGGGCCCCCAGGGGAAATCACGTGGGCCAGGTGGGGCAATCACGTGGGCCAGGTGGAACAATCACGTGGGCCCCCAGGGCAAATCACGTGGGCCCCCAGGGGAAATCACGTGGGCCCCCAGGGGAAATCACGTGGGCCCCCAGGGGAAATCACGTGGGCCCCCAGGGGAAATCACGTGGGCCATGTGGGGCAATCACGTGGGCCAGGTGGAGCAATCACGTGGGCCCCCAGGGGAAATCACGTGGGCCCCCAGGGGAAATCACGTGGGCCCCCAGGGGAAATCACGTGGGCCCCCAGGGGAAATCACGTGGGCCAGGTGGGGCAATCACGTGGGCCAGGTGGGGCAATCACGTGGGCCCCCAGGGGAAATCACGTGGGCCCCCAGGGGAAATCACGTGGGCCCCCAGGGGAAATCACGTGGGCCCCCAGGGCAAATCACGTGGGCCCCCAGGGGAAATCACGTGGGCCCCCAGGGGAAATCACGTGGGCCCCCAGGGGAAATCACGTGGGCCCCCAGGGGAAATCACGTGGGCCAGGTGGGGCAATCACGTGGGCCAGGTGGGGTAATCACGTGGGCCCCCAGGGGAAATCACGTGGGCCCCCAGGGGAAATCACGTGGGCCCCCAGGGGAAATCACGTGGGCCCCCAGGGGAAATCACGTGGGCCCCCAGGGGAAATCACGTGGTACCCCAGGGGAAATCACGTGGGCCCCCAGGGGAAATCACGTGGGCCCCCAGGGGCAATCACGTGGGCCCCGAGGGGAAATCACGTGGGCCCCCAGGGGAAATCACGTGGGCCAGGTGGGGCAATCACGTGGGCCAGGAGGGGCAATCACGTGGGCCAGGTGGGGCAATCACGTGGGCCATGTGGAGCAATCACGTGGGCCCCCAGGGGAAATCACGTGGGCCCCCAGGGGAAATCACGTGGGCCCCCAGGGGAAATCACGTGGGCCCCCAGGGGAAATCACGTGGGCCCCCAGGGGAAATCACGTGGGCCCCCAGGGGAAATCACGTGGGCCCCCAGGGGAAATCACGTGGGCCCCCAGGGGAAATCACGTGGGCCCCCAGGGGAAATCACGTGGGCCCCCAGGGGAAATCACGTGGGCCCCCAGGGGCAATCACGTGGGCCCCCAGGGGAAATCACGTGGGCCCCCAGGGGAAATCACGTGGGCCCCCAGGGGAAATCACGTGGGCCAGGTGGGGCAATCACGTGGGCCAGGTGGGGCAATCACGTGGGCCCCCAGGGGAAATCACGTGGGCCCCCAGGTGGAGCAATCACGTGGGCCCCCAGGGGAAATCACGTGGGCCCCCAGGGGAAATCACGTGGGCCAGGTGGGGCAATCACGTGGGCCAGGTGGGGCAATCACGTGGGCCAGGTGGAGAAATCACGTGGGCCCCCAGGGGAAATCACGTGGGCCCCCAGGGGAAATCACGTGGGCCCCCAGGGGCAATCACGTGGGCCAGGTGGAGCAATCACGTGGGCCCCCAGGGGAAATCACGTGGGCCAGGTGGGGCAATCACGTGGGCCAGGTGGGGCAATCACGTGGGCCAGGTGGAGAAATCACGTGGGCCCCCAGGGGAAATCACGTGGGCCAGGTGGGGCAATCACGTGGGCCAGGTGGGGCAATCACGTGGGCCAGGTGGGGCAATCACGTGGGCCCCCAGGGGAAATCACGTGGGCCCCCAGGGAAAATCACGAGGGCCCCCAGGGCAAATCACGTGGGCCAGGTGGGGCAATCACGTGGGCCAGGTGGGGCAATCACGTGGGCCAGGTGGAACAATCACGTGGGCCCCCAGGGGAAATCACGTGGGCCCCCAGGGGAAATCACGAGGGCCCCCAGGGCAAATCACGTGGGCCCCCAGGGGAAATCACGTGGGCCCCCAGGGGAAATCACGTGGGCCCCCAGGGGAAATCACGTGGGCCCCCAGGGGAAATCACGTGGGCCCCCAGGGGAAATCACGTGGGCCCCCAGGGGAAATCACGTGGGCCCCCAGGGGAAATCACGTGGGCCCCCAGGGGAAATCACGTGGGCCCCCAGGGGAAATCACGTGGGCCAGGTGGGGCAATCACGTGGGCCAGGTGGGGCAATCACGTGGGCCAGGTGGAGCAATCACGTGGGCCCCCAGGGAAAATCACGTGGGCCAGGTTGGGCAATCACGTGGAACAGGTGGGGCAATCACGTGGGCCAGGTGGGGCAATCACGTGGGCCCCCAGGGGAAATCACGTGGGCCCCCAGGGGAAATCACGTGGGCCCCCAGGGGAAATCACGTGGGCCAGGTGGGGCAATCACGTGGGCCAGGTGGGGCAATCACGTGGGCCAGGTGGAGCAATCACGTGGGCCCCCAGGGGAAATCACGTGGGCCCCCAGGGGAAATCACGTGGGCCCCCAGGGGAAATCACGTGGGCCAGGTGGGGCAATCACGTGGGCCAGGTGGAGCAATCACGTGGGCCCCCAGGGGAAATCACGTGGGCCCCCAGGGGAAATCACGTGGGCCCCCAGGGGAAATCACGTGGGCCAGGTGGGGCAATCACGTGGGCCAGGTGGAGCAATCACGTGGGCCCCCAGGGGAAATCACGTGGGCCCCCAGGGGAAATCACGTGGGCCCCCAGGGGAAATCACGTGGGCCAGGTGGGGCAATCACGTGGGCCAGGTGGGGCAATCACGTGGGCCCCCAGGGGAAATCACGTGGGCCCCCAGGGGAAATCACGTGGGCCCCCAGGGGAAATCACGTGGGCCAGGTGGGGCAATCACGTGGGCCAGGTGGAACAATCACGTGGGCCCCCAGGGGAAATCACGTGGGCCCCCAGGGGAAATCACGTGGGCCCCCAGGGGAAATCACGGGGGCCCCCAGGGGAAATCACGTGGGCCCCCAGGGGAAATCACGTGGGCCATGTGGGGCAATCACGTGGGCCAGGTGGAGCAATCACGTGGGCCCCCGGGGGAAATCACGTGGGCCCCCAGGGGAAATCACGTGGGCCCCCAGGGGAAATCACGTGGGCCCCCAGGGGAAATCACGTGGGCCCCCAGGGGAAATCACGTGGGCCCCCAGGGGAAATCACGTGGGCCCCCAGGGGAAATCACGTGGGCCAGGTGGGGCAATCACGTGGGCCAGGTGGGGCAATCACGTGGGCCCCCAGGGGAAATCACGTGGGCCCCCAGGGGAAATCACGTGGGCCCCCAGGGGAAATCACGTGGGCCCCCAGGGCAAATCACGTGGGCCCCCAGGGGAAATCACGTGGGCCCCCAGGGGAAATCACGTGGGCCCCCAGGGGAAATCACGTGGGCCCCCAGGGGAAATCACGTGGGCCCCCAGGGGAAATCACGTGGGCCCCCAGGGGAAATCACGTGGGCCCCCAGGGGAAATCACGTGGGCCAGGTGGGGCAATCACGTGGGCCAGGTGGGGTAATCACGTGGGCCCCCAGGGGAAATCACGTGGGCCCCCAGGGGAAATCACGTGGGCCCGCAGGGGCAATCACGTGGGCCCCCAGGTGAAATCACGTGGGCCCCCAGGGGAAATCACGTGGGCCCCCAGGGGAAATCACGTGGGCCCCCAGGGGAAATCACGTGGGCCCCCAGGGGAAATCACGTGGGCCCCCAGGGGAAATCACGTGGGCCCCCAGGGGAAATCACGTGGGCCCCCAGGGGAAATCACGTGGGCCCCCAGGGGAAATCACGTGGGCCCCCAGGGGAAATCACGTGGGCCTCCAGGGGAAATCACGTGGGCCAGGTGGGGCAATCACGTGGGCCCCCAGGGGAAATCACGTGGGCCCCCAGGGGAAATCACGTGGGCCCCCAGGGGAAATCACGTGGGCCTCCAGGGGAAATCACGTGGGCCCCCAGGTGAAATCACGTGGGCCCCCAGGGGAAATCACGTGGGCCCCCAGGGGAAATCACGTGGGCCCCCAGGGGAAATCACGTGGGCCAGGTGGTGCAATCACGTGGGCCCCCAGGGGAAATCACGTGGGCCCCCAGGGGAAATCACGTGGGCCCCCAGGGGAAATCACGTGGGCCCCCAGGGGAAATCACGTGGGCCAGGTGGGGCAATCACGTTGGGCCCCATGGGAAATCACGTGGGCCAGGTGGTGCAATCACGTGGGGCCCCAGGGGAAATCACGTGGGCCTCCAGGGGAAATCACGTGGGCCAGGTGGGGCAATCACGTGGGGCCCCAGGGGAAATCACGTGGGCCCCCAGGGGAAATCACGTGGGCCCCCAGGGGAAATCACGTGGGCCCCCAGGGGAAATCACGTGGGCGCCCAGTGGAAATCACGTGGGCCCCCAGGGGAAATCACGTGGGCCAGGTGGGGCAATCACGTGGGCCAGGTGGAGAAATCACGTGGGCCCCCAGGGGAAATCACGTGGGCCCCCAGGGGAAATCACGTGGGCCAGGTGGGCCAATCACGTGGGCCAGGTGTGGCAATCACGTGGGCCAGGCGGAGCAATCACGTGGGCCCCCAGGGGAAATCACGTGGGCCCCCAGGGGAAATCACGTGGGCCCCCAGGGGAAATCACGTGGGCCCCCAGTGGAAATCACGTGGGCCCCCAGGGGAAATCACGTGGGCCCCCAGGGGAAATCACGTGGGCCCCCAGGGGAAATCACGTGGGCCCCCAGGGGAAATCACGTGGGCCCCCAGGGGAAATCACGTGGGCCCCCAGGGGAAATCACGTGGGCCCCCAGGGGAAATCACGTGGGCCAGGTGGGGCAATCACGTGTGCCAGGTGGAGCAATCACGTGGGCCCCCAGGGGAAATCACGTGGGCCCCCAGGGGAAATCACGTGGGCCCCCAGGGGAAATCACGTGGGCCAGGTGGGGCAATCACGTGGGCCCCCAGGTGAAATCACGTGGGCCCCCAGGGGAAATCACGTGGGCACCCAGGGGAAATCACGTGGGCCCCCAGGGGAAATCACGTGGGCCCCCAGGGGAAATCACGTGGGCCCCCAGGGGAAATCACGTGGGCCCCCAGGGGAAATCACGTGGGCCCCCAGGGGAAATCACGTGGGCCCCCAGGGGAAATCACGTGGGCCCCCAGGGGAAATCACGTGGGCCAGGTGGGGCAATCACGTGGGCCAGGTGGGGCAATCACGTGGGCCCCCAGGGGAAATCACGTGGGCCCCCAGGGGAAATCACGTGGGCCCCCAGGGGAAATCACGTGGGCCCCCACGGGAAATCACGTGGTCCCCCAGGGGAAATCACGTGGGCCTCCAGGGGAAATCACGTGGGCCAGGTGGGGCAATCACGTGGGGCCCCAGGGGAAATCACGTGGGCCCCCAGGGGAAATCACGTGGGCCCCCAGGGGAAATCACGTGGGCCCCCAGGGGAAATCACGTGGGCCCCCAGGGGAAATCACGTGGGCCAGGTGGGGCAATCACGTGGGCCCCCAGGGGAAATCACGTGGGCCCCCAGGGGAAATCACGTGGGCCCCCAGGGGAAATCACGTGGGCCCCCAGGGGAAATCACGTGGGCCAGGTGGGGCAATCACGTGGGCCAGGTGGGGCAATCACGTGGGCCCCCAGGGGAAATCACGTGGGGCCCAAGGGGAAATCACGTGGGCACCCAGGGGAAATCACGTGGGCCCCCAGGGGAAATCACGTGGGCCCCCAGGGGAAATCACGTGGGCCCCCAGGGGAAATCACGTGGGCCCCCAGGGGAAATCACGTGGGCCCCCAGGGGAAATCACGTGGGCCCCCAGGGGAAATCACGTGGGCCCCCAGGGGAAATCACGTGGGCCCCCAGGGGAAATCACGTGGGCCCCCAGGGGAAATCACGTGGGCCCCCAGGGGAAATCACGTGGGCCAGGTGGGGCAATCACGTGGGCCAGGTGGAGCAATCACGTGGGCCCCCAGGGCAAATCGCGTGGGCCCCCAGGGGAAATAACGTGGGCCCCCAGGGGAAATCACGTGGGCCCCCAGGGGAAATCACGTGGGCCCCCAGGGGAAATCACGTGGGCCCCCAGGGGAAATCACGTGGGCCAGGTGGGGCAATCACGTGGGCCAGGTAGGGCAATCAAGTGGGCCCCCAGGGGAAATCACGTGGGCCCCAAGGGGAAATCACGTGGGCCCCCAGGGGAAATCACGTGGGCCGGGTGGGGCAATCACGTGGGGCAGGTGGGGCAATCATGTGGGCCCCCAGGGGAAATCACGAGGGCCCCCAGTGCAAATCACGTGGGCCCCCAAGGGAAATCACGTGGGCCCCCAGGGGAAATCACGTGGGCCCCCAGGGGAAATCACGTGGGCCCCCAGGGGAAATCACGTGGGCCCCCAGGGGAAATCACGTGGGCCCCCAGGGGAAATCACGTGGGCCCCCAGGGGAAATCACGTGGGCCAGGTGGGGCAATCACGTGGGCCAGGAGGAGCAATCACGTGGGCCCCCAGGGGAAATCACGTGGGCCCCCAGGGGAAATCACGTGGGCCCCCAGGGGAAATCACGTGGGCCCCCAGGGGAAATCACGTGGGCCCCCAGGGGAAATCACGTGGGCCCCCAGGGGAAATCACGTGGGCCCCCAGGGGAAATCACGTGGGCCCCCAGGGGAAATCACGTGGGCCAGGTGGGGCAATCACGTGGGCCAGGAGGAGCAATCACGTGGGCCCCCAGGGGAAATCACGTGGGCCCCCAGGGGAAATCACGTGGGCACCCAGGGGAAATCACGTGGGCCCCCAGGGGAAATCACGTGGGCCCCCAGGGGAAATCACGTGGGCCCCCAGGGGAAATCACGTGGGCCGCCAGGGGAAATCACGTGGGCCCCCAGGGGAAATCACGTGGGCCCCCAGGGGAAATCACGTGGGCCCCCAGGGGAAATCACGTGGGCCCCCAGGGGAAATCACGTGGGCCCCCAGGGGAAATCACGTGGGCCCGGTGGGGCAATCACGTGGGCCCCCAGGGGAAATCACGTGGGCCCCCAGGGGAAATCACGTGGGCCCCCAGGGGAAATCACGTCGGCCGCCTGGGGAAATCACGTGGGCCCCCAGGGGAAATCACGTGGGCCCTCAGGGGAAATCACGTGGGCCCCCAGGGGAAATCACGTGGGCCAGGTGTGGCAATCACGTGGGCCATGTGGGGCAATCACGTGGGCCAGGTGGAGCAATCACGTGGGCCCCCAGGGGAAATCACGTGGGCCCCCAGGGGAAATCAAGTGGGCCCCCAGGGGAAATCACGTGGGCTCCCAGGGGAAATCACGTTGGCCCCCAGGGGAAATCACGTGGGCCCCCAGGGGAAATCACGTGGGCCCCCAGGGGAAATCACGTGGGCCCCCAGGGGAAATCACGTGGGCCAGGTGGGGCAATCACATGGGCCAGGTGGGGAAATCACGTGGGCCCCCAGGGGAAATCATGTGGGCCCCCAGGGGAAATCACGTGGGCCCCCAGGGGAAATCACGTGGGCCGCCTGGGGAAATCACGTGGGCCCCCAGGGGAAATCACGTGGGCCGCCTGGGGTAATCACGTGGGCCCCCAGGGGAAATCACGTGGGCCAGTTGGGGCAATCACGTGGGCCAGGTGGGGCAATCACGTGGGCCCCCGGGGGAAATCACGTGGGCCCCCAGGGAAAATCACGTGGGCCCCCAGGGGAAATCACGTGGGCCCCCAGGGGAAATCACGTGGGCCCCCACGGGAAATCACGCGGTCCCCCAGGGGAAATCACGTGGGCCTCCAGGGGAAATCACGTGGGCCAGGTGGGGCAATCACGTGGGGCCCCAGGGGAAATCACGTGGGCCCCCAGGGGAAATCACGTGGGCCCCCAGGGGAAATCACGTGGGCCCCAAGGGGAAATCACGTGGGCCCCCAGGGGAAATCACGTGTGCCTCCAGGGGAAATCACATGGGCCCCCAGGGGAAATCACGTGGGCCCCCAGGGGAAATCACGTGGGCCCCCAGGGGAAATCACGTGGGCCCCCAGGGGAATTCACGTGGGCCAGGTGGGGCAATCACGTGGGCCAGGTGGGGCAATCACGTGGGCCCCCAGGGGAAATCACGTATGCCCCCAGGGGAAATCACGTGGGCCCCCAGGGGAAATCACGTGGGCCCCCACGGGAAATCACGTGGTCCCCCAGGGGAAATCACGTGGGCCTCCAGGGGAAATCACGTGGGCCAGGTGGTGCAATCACGTGGCGCCCCAGAGGAAATAACGTGGGCCCCCAGGGGAAATCACGTGGGCCCCCACGGGAAATCACGTGGGCCCCCAGGGGAAATCACGTGGGCCAGGTGGGGCAATCACTTTGGGCCCCATGGGAAATCACGTGGGCCCCCAGGGGAAATCACGTGGGCCCCCAGGGGAAATCACGTCGGCCCCCAGGGGAAATCACGTGGGCCCCCAGGGGAAATCACGTGGGCCAGGTGGGGCAATCACGTGGGCCAGGTGGGGCAATCACGTGGGCCCCCAGGGGAAATCACGTGGGGCCCCAGGGGAAATCAGGTGGGCCCCCAGGGGAAATCACGTGGGCCCCCAGGAGAAATCACGTGGGCCCCCACGGGAAATCACGTGGTCCCCCAGGGGAAATCACGTGGGCCTCCAGGGGAAATCACGTGGGCCAGGTGGGGCAATCACGTGGGGCCCCAGGGGAAATCACGTGTGCCCCCAGGGGAAATCACGTGGGCCCCAGTGGAAATCACGTGGGCCCCCAGGGGAAATCACGTGGGCCAGGTGGGGCAATCACGTGGGCCCCCAGGGGAAATCACGTGGGCCCCCAGGGGAAATCACGTGGGCCAGGTGGGGCAATCACGTGGGCCAGGTGTGGCAATCACGTGGGCCCCCAGGGGAAATCACGTGGGCCCCCAGGGGAAATCACGAGGGCCCCCAGGGGAAATCACGTGGGCCCCCAGGGGAAATCACGTGGGCCCCCAGGGGAAATCACGTGGGCCAGGTGGGGCAATCACGTGGGCCAGGTGGAGCAATCACGTGGGCCCCCAGGGGAAATCACGTGGGCCCCGAGGTGAAATCACGTGGGCCCCCAGGGGAAATCACGTGGGCCCCCAGGGGAAATCACGTGGGCCCCCAGGGGAAATCACGTGGGCCCCCAGGGGAAATCACGTGGGCCCCCAGGGGAAATCACGTGGGCCCCCAGTGGAAATCACGTGGGCCCGCAGGGGAAATCACGTGGGCCCCCAGGGGAAATCACGGGGGCCCCCAGGGGAAATCACGTGGGCCAGGTGGGGCAATCACGTGGGCCAGGTGGGGCAATCACGTGGGCCCCCAGGGGAAATCACGTGGGCCCCCAGGGGAAATCACGTAGGCCAGGTGGGGCAATCACGTGGGCCCCCAGGGGAAATCACGTGGGCCCCCAGGGGAAATCACGTGGGCCCCCAGGGGAAATCACGTGGGCCCCCAGGGGAAATCACGTGGGCCCCCAGGGGAAATCACTTGGGCCCCCAGGGTAAATCACGTGGGCCCCCAGGGGAAATCACGTGGGCCCCCAGGGGAAATCACGTGGGCCCCCAGGGGAAATCACGTGGGCCCCCAGGGGAAATCTCGAGGGCCAGGTGGGGCAATCACGTGGGCCAGGTGGGGCAATCACGTGGGCCAGGTGGGGCAATCACGTGGGCCAGGTGGGGCAATCACGTGGGCCCCCAGGGGAAATCACGTGGGCCCCCAGGGGAAATCACGTAGGCCAGGTGGGGCAATCACGTGGGCCAGGTGGGGCAATCACGTGGGCCCCCAGGTGAAATCACGTGGGCCCCCAGTGGAAATCACGTGGGCCCCCAGGGGAAATCACGTGGGGCCCCAGGGGAAATCACGTGGGCCCCAAGGGGAAATCACGTGGGCCCCCAGGGGAAATCACGTGGGCCCCAGGGGAAATCACGTGGGCCCCCAGGGGAAATCACGTGGACCCCCAGGGGAAATCACGAGGGCCCCCAGGGGAAATCACGTGGGCCCCCAGGGGAAATCACGTGGGCCAGGTGGGGCAATCACGTGGGCCAGGTGGAGCAATCACGTGGGCCCCCAGGGGAAATCACGTGGGCCCCCAGGGGAAATCACGTGGGCCCCCAAGTGAAATCACGTGGGCCCCCAGGGGAAATCACGTGGGCCCCCAGGGGAAATCACGTGGGCCCCCAGGGGAAATCACGTGGGCCCCCAGAGGAAATCACGTGGGCCCCCAGGGGAAATCACGTGGGCCCCCAGAGGAAATCACGTGGGCCCGCAGGGGAAATCACGTGGGCCCCCAGGGGAAATCACGGGGGCCCCCAGGGGAAATCACGTGGGCCAGGTGGGGCAATCACGTGAGCCAGGTGGAGCAATCACGTGGGCCCCCAGGGGAAATCACGTGGGCCCCCAGGGGAAATCACGTAGGCCAGGTGGGGCAATCACGTGGGCCCCCAGGGCAAATCACGTGGGCCCCCAAGGGAAATCACGTGGGCCCCCAGGGGAAATCACGTGGGCCCCCAGGGGAAATCACGTGGGCCCCCAGGGGAAATCACGTGGGCCCCCAGGGGAAATCACGTGTGCCCCCAGGGGAAATCACGTGGGCCCCCAGGGGAAATCACGTGGGCCCGGTGGGGCAATCACGTGGGCCAGGTGGGGAAATCACGTGGGCCCCCAGGGGAAATCACGTGGGCCCCCAGGGGAAATCACGTGGGCCCCCAGGGGAAATCACGTGGGCCCCCAGGGGAAATCACGTGGGCCCCCATGGGAAATCACGTGTGCCCCCAGGGGAAATCACGTGGGCCCCCAGGGGAAATCACGTGGGCCCGGTGGGGCAATCACGTGGGCCAGGTGGGGAAATCACGTGGGCCCCCAGGGGAAATCACGTGGGCCCCCAGGGGAAATCACGTGGGCCCCCAGGGGAAATCACGTGGGCCAGGTGGGGCAATCACGTGGGCCAGGTGGGGCAATCACGTGGGCCCCCAGGGGAAATCACGTATGCCCCCAGGGGAAATCATGTGGGCCCCCAGGTGAAATCACGTGGGCCCCCACGGGAAATCACGTGGTCCCCCAGGGGAAATCACGTGGGCCCCCAGGGGAAATCACGTGGGCCCCCAGTGGAAATCACGTGGGCCCCCAGGGGAAATCACGTGGGCCAGGTGGGGCAATCACGTGGGCCAGTTGGAGCAATCACGTGGGCCCCCAGGGGAAATCACGTGGGCCCCCAGGGGAAATCACGTGGGCCCCCAGGGGAAATCACGTGGGCCCCCAGGGGAAATCACGTGGGCCCCCACGGGAAATCACGTGGGCCCCCAGGGGAAATCACGTGGGCCAGGTGGGGCAATCACGTGGGGCCCCAGGGGAAATCACGTGGGCCCCCAGGGGAAATCACGTGGGCCCCCACGGGAAATCACGTGGGCCCCCAGGGGAAATCACGTGGGCCCCCACGGGAAATCACGTGTGCCCCCAGGGGAAATCACGTGGGCCCCCAGGGGAAATCACGTGGGGCCGGTGGGGCAATCACGTGGGCCAGGTGGGGAAATCACGTGGGCCCCCAGGGGAAATCACGTGGGCCCCCAGGGGAAATCACGTGGGCCCCCAGGGGAAATCACGTGGGCCCCCACGGGAAATCACGTGGGCCCCCAGGGGAAATCACGTGGGCCAGGTGGTGCAATCACGTGGGGCCCCAGGGGAAATCACGTGGGCCCCCAGGGGAAATCACGTGGGCCCCCACGGGAAATCACGTGGGCCCCCAGGGGAAATCACGTGGGCCAGGTGGGGCAATCACGTTGGGCCCCATGGGAAATCACGTGGGCCCCCAGGGGAAATCACGTGGGCCCCCACGGGAAATCACGTGGGCCCCCAGGGGAAATCACGTGGGCCCCCACGGGAAATCACGTGGTCCGCCAGGGGAAATCACGTGGGCCTCCAGGGGAAATCACGTGGGCCAGGTGGGGCAATCACGTGGGGCCCCAGGGGAAATCACGTGGGCCCCCAGGGGAAATCACTTGGGCCCCCAGGGGAAATCACGTCGGCCCCCAGGGGAAATCACGTGGGCCCCCAGGGGATATCACGTGGGCCAGGTGGGGCAATCACGTGGGCCAGGTGGGGCAATCACGTGGGCCCCCAGGGAAATCAAGTGGGCCCCCAGGGGAAATCAGGTGGCCCCCAGGGTAAATCACGTGGGCCCCCAGGAGAAATCACGTGGGCCCCCACGGGAAATCACGTGGTCCCCCAGGGGAAATCACGTGGGCCTCCAGGGGAAATCACGTGGGCCAGGTGGGGCAATCACGTGGGGCCGGTGGGGCAATCACGTGGGCCAGGTGGGGAAATCACGTGGGCCCCCAGGGGAAATCACGTGGGCCCCCACGGGAAATCACGTGGGCCCCCAGGGGAAATCACGTGGACCAGGTGGGGCAATCACGTGGGGCCCCAGGGGAAATCACGTGGGCCCCCAGGGGAAATCACGTGGGCCCCCACGGGAAATCACGTGGGCCCCCAGGTGAAATCACGTGGGCCCCCACGGGAAATCACGTGTGCCCCCAGGGGAAATCACGTGGGCCCCCAGGGGAAATCACGTGGGGCCGGTGGGGCAATCACGTGGGCCAGGTGGGGAAATCACATGGGCCCCCAGGGGAAATCACGTGGGCCCCCAGGGGAAATCACGTGGGCCCCCAGGGGAAATCACGTGGGCCCCCACGGGAAATCACGTGGGCCCCCAGGGGAAATCACGTGGGCCAGGTGGTGCAATCACGTGGGGCCCCAGGGGAAATCACGTGGGCCCCCAGGGGAAATCACGTGGGCCCCCACGGGAAATCACGTGGTCCCCCAGGGGAAATCACGTGGGCCAGGTGGGGCAATCACGTGGGCCAGGTGGGGCAATCACGTGGGGCCGGTGGGGCAATCACGTGGGCCAGGTGGGGAAATCACGTGGGCCCCCAGGGGAAATCACGTGGGCCCCCACGGGAAATCACGTGGGC
Source organism: Rupicapra rupicapra (assembly GCA_963981305.1). Classification (NCBI taxonomy): domain Eukaryota; kingdom Metazoa; phylum Chordata; class Mammalia; order Artiodactyla; family Bovidae; genus Rupicapra; species Rupicapra rupicapra. Next base: position 35,985 of record CAXCFB010000025.1, on the reverse strand, counting down.
CCCCAGGGGAAATCACGTGGGCCAGGTGGGGCAATCACGTGGGGCCCCAGGGGAAATCACGTGGGCCCCCAGGGGAAATCACGTGGGCCCCCACGGGAAATCACGTGGGCCCCCAGGGGAAATCACGTGGGCCCCCACGGGAAATCACGTGTGCCCCCAGGGGAAATCACGTGGGCCCCCAGGGGAAATCACGTGGGGCCGGTGGGGCAATCACGTGGGCCAGGTGAGGAAATCACGTGGGCCCCCAGGGGAAATCACGTGGGCCCCCAGGGGAAATCACGTGGGCCCCCAGGGGAAATCACGTGGGCCCCCACGGGAAATCACGTGGGCCCCCAGGGGAAATCACGTGGGCCAGGTGGTGCAATCACGTGGGGCCCCAGGGGAAATCACGTGGGCCCCCAGGGGAAATCACGTGGGCCCCCACGGGAAATCACGTGGGCCCCCAGGGGAAATCACGTGGGCCAGGTGGGGCAATCACGTTGGGCCCCATGGGAAATCACGTGGGCCCCCAGGGGAAATCACGTGGGCCCCCACGGAAATCACGTGGGCCCCCAGGGGAAATCACGTGGGCCTCCAGGGGAAATCACGTGGGCCAGGTGGGGCAATCACGTGGGGCCCCAGGGGAAATCACGTGGGCCCCCAGGGGAAATCACTTGGGCCCCCAGGGGAAATCACGTCGGCCCCCAGGGGAAATCACGTGGGCCCCCAGGGGATATCACGTGGGCCAGGTGGGGCAATCACGTGGGCCAGGTGGGGCAATCACGTGGGCCCCCAGGGAAATCAAGTGGGCCCCCAGGGGAAATCAGGTGGGCCCCCAGGGGAAATCACATGGGCCCCCAGGAGAAATCACGTGGGCCCCCACGGGAAATCACGTGGTCCCCCAGGGGAAATCATGTGGGCCTCCAGGGGAAATCACGTGGGCCAGGTGGGGCAATCACGTGGGGCCCCAGGGGAAATCACGTGGGCCCCCAGGGGAAATCACGTGGGGCCCCAGGGGAAATCACGTGGGCCCCCAGTGGAAATCACGTGGGCCCCCAGGGGAAATCACGTGGGCCAGGTGGGGCAATCACGTGGGCCAGGTGGAGCAATCACGTGGGCCCCCAGGGGAAATCACGTGGGCCCCCAGGGGAAATCACGTGGGCCCCCAGGGGAAATCACGTGGGCCCCCAGGGGAAATCACGTGGGCCCCCAGGGGAAATCACGTGGGCCCCCAGGGGAAATCACGTGGGCCCCCAGGGCAAATTACGTGGGCCCCCAGGGGAAATCACGTGGGCCCCCAGGGGAAATCACGTGGGCCCCCAGGGGAAATCACGTGGGCCCCCAGGGGAAATCACGTTGGCCCCCAGGGGAAATCACGTGGGCCAGGTGGGGCAATCACGTGGGCCAGGTAGAGCAATCAAGTGGGCCCCCAGGGGAAATCATGTGGGCCCCAGGGGAAATCACGTGGGCCCCCAGGGGAAATCACGTGGGCCAGGTGGGGCAATCACGTGGGCCAGGTGGGGCAATCACGTGGGCCCCCAGGGGAAATCACGAGGGCCCCCAGGGCAAATCACGTGGGCCCCCAAGGGAAATCACGTGGGCCCCCAGGGGAAATCACGTGGGCCCCCAGGGGAAATCACGTGGGCCAGGTGGGGCAATCACGTGGGCCAGGTGGGGCAATCACGTGGGCCAGGTGGAGCAATCACGTGGGCCCCCAGGGGAAATCACGTGGGCCCCCAGGGGAAATCACGTGGGCCCCCAGGGCAAATCACGTGGGCCGCCAGGGGAAATCACGTGGGCCCCCAGGGGAAAACACGTGCGCCCCCAGGGGAAATCACGTGGGCCCCCAGGGGAAATCACGTGGGCCCCCAGGGGAAATCACGTGGGCCCCCAGGGGAAATCACGTGGGCCCCCAGGGGAAATCACGTGGGCCCCCAGGGGAAATCACGTGGGCCCCCAGGGGAAATCACGTGGGCCAGGTGGGGCAATCACGTGGGCCAGGTGGGGCAATCACGTGGGCCCCCAGGGGAAATTACGAGGGCCCCCAGGGCAAATCACGTGGGCCCCCAAGGGAAATCAGGTGGGCCCCCAGGGCAAATCACGTGGGCCGCCATGGGAAATCACGTGGGCCCCCAGGGGAAATCACGTGGGCCCCCAGGGGAAATCACGTGGGCCCCCAGGGGAAATCACGTGGGCCCCCAGGGGAAATCACGTGGGCCCCCACGGGAAATCACGTGGTCCCCCAGGGGAAATCACGTGGGCCTCCAGGGGAAATCACGTATGCCCCCAGGGGAAATCACGTGGGCCCCCAGGGGAAATCACGTTGGCCCCCACGGGAAATCACGTGGTCCCCCAGGGGAAATCACGTGGGCCTCCAGGGGAAATCACGTGGGCCAGGTGGGGCAATCACGTTGGGCCCCATGGGAAATCACGTGGGCCCCCACGGGAAATCACGTGGGCCCCCAGGGGAAATCACGTGGGCCCCCAGGGGAAATCACGTGGGCCCCCAGGGGAAATCACGTGGGCCCCCAGGGGAAATCACGTGGGCCCCAGTGGAAATCACGTGGGCCCCCAGGGGAAATCACGTGGGCCAGGTGGGGCAATCACGTGGGCCAGGTGGAGCAATCACGTGGGCCCCCAGGGGAAATCACGTGGGCCCCCAGGGGAAATCACGTGGGCCAGGTGGGGCAATCACGTGGGCCAGGTGTGGCAATCATGTGGGCCAGGTGGAGCAATCACGTGGGCCCCCAGGGGAAATCACGTGGGCCCCCAGGGGAAATCACGTGGGCCCCCAGGGGAAATCACGTGGGCCAGGTGGGGCAATCACGTGGGGCCCCAGGGGAAATCACGTGGGCCCCCAGGGGAAATCACGTGGGCCCCCAGGGGAAATCACGTGGGCCCCCAGGGGAAATCACGTGGGTCCCCAGGGGAAATCACGTGGGCCCCCAGGGGAAATCACGTGGGCCCCCAGGGGAAATCACGTGGGCCCCCAGGGGAAATCACGTGGGCCAGGTGGGGCAATCACGTGGGCCAGGTGGAGCAATCACGTGGGCCCCCAGGGGAATTCACGTGGGCCCCCAGGGGAAATCACGTGGGCCCCCAGGGGAAATCACGTGGGCCAGGTGGGGCAATCACGTGGGCCAGGTGGAGCAATCACGTGGGCCCCCAGGGGAAATCACGTTGGCCCCCACGGGAAATCACGTGGGCCCCCAGGGGAAATCACGTGGGCCCCCAGGGGAAATCACGTGGGCCCCCAGGGGAAATCACGTCGGCCAGGTAGGGCAATCACGTGGGCCAGGTGTAGCAATCACGTGGGCCAGGTGGAGCAATCACGTGGGCCCCCAGGGGAAATCACGTGGGCCCCCAGGGGAAATCACGTGGGCCCCCAGGGGAAATCACGTGGGCCCCCAGGGGAAATCACGTGGGCCCCCAGGGGAAATCACCTGGGCCCCCAGGGGAAATCACGTGGGCCCCCAGGGGAAATCACGTGGGCCCCCAGGGCAAATCACGTGGGCCCCCAGGGGAAATCACGTGGGCCAGGTGGGGCAATCACGTGGGCCAGGTGGGGAAATCACGTGGGCCCCCAGGGGAAATCACGTGGGCCCCCAGGGGAAATCACGTGGGCCCCCAGGGGAAATCACGTGGGCCCCCAGGGGAAATCACGTGGGCCCCCAGGGGAAATCACGTGGGCCCCCAGGGGAAATCACGGGGGCCCCCAGGGGAAATCACGTGGGCCAGGTGGGGCAATCACGTGGGCCAGGTGGGGAAATCACGTGGGCCCCCAGGGGAAATCACGTGGGCCCCCAGGGGAAATCACGTGGGCCCCCAGGGTAAATCACGTGGGCCCCCAGGGGAAATCACGTGGGCCAGGTTCGGCAATCACGTGGGCCAGGTGGGGCAATCACGTGGGCCCCCAGGGGAAATCACGTATGCCCCCAGGGGAAATCACGTGGGCCCCCAGGTGAAATCACGTGGGCCCGCACGGGAAATCACGTGGTCCCCCAGGGGAAATCACGTGGGCCTCCAGGGGAAATCACGTGGGCCAGGTGGTGCAATCACGTGGCGCCCCAGAGGAAATAACGTGGGCCCCCAGGGGAAATCACGTGGGCCCCCACGGGAAATCACGTGGGCCCCAAGGGGAAATCACGTGGGCCAGGTGGGGCAATCACGTTGGGCCCCATGGGAAATCACGTGGGCCCCCAGGGGAAATCACGTGGGCCCCCAGGGGAAATCACGTCGGCCCCCAGGGGAAATCACGTGGGCCCCCAGGGGAAATCACGTGGGCCAGGTGGGGCAATCACGTGGGCCAGGTGGGGCAATCACCTGGGCCCCCAGGGAAATCACGTGGGGCCCCAGGGGAAATCAGGTGGGCCCCCAGGGGAAATCACGTGGGCCCCCAGGAGAAATCACGTGGGCCCACACGGGAAATCACGTGGTCCCCCAGGGGAAATCACGTGGGCCTCCAGGGGAAATCACGTGGGCCAGGTGGGGCAATCACGTGGGGCCCCAGGGGAAATCACGTGGGCCCCCAGGGGAAATCACGTGGGCCCCAGTGGAAATCACGTGGGCCCCCAGGGGAAATCACGTGGGCCAGGTGGGGCAATCACGTGGGCCCCCAGGGGAAATCACGTGGGCCCCCAGGGGAAATCACGTGGGCCAGGTGTGGCAATCACGTGGGCCCCCAGGGGAAATCACGTGGGCCCCCAGGGGAAATCACGTGGGCCCCCAGGGGAAATCACGTGGGCCCCCAGGGGAAATCACGTGGGCCCCCAGGGGAAATCACGTGGGCCCCCAGGGGATATCACGTGGGCCCCCAGGGGAAATCACGTGGGCCCCCAGGGGAAATCACGTGGGGCCCCAGGGGAAATCACGGGGGCCCCCAGGGGAAATCACGTGGGCCAGGTGGGGCAATCACGTGGGCCAGGTGGAGCAATCACGTGGGCCCCCAGGGGAAATCTCGTGGGCCCCCAGGGGAAATCACGTAGGCCAGGTGGGGCAATCACGTGGGCCCCCAGGGCAAATCACGTGGGCCCCCAAGGGAAATCACGTGGGCCCCCAGGGGAAATCACGTGGGCCCCCAGGGGAAATCACGTGGGCCTCCAGGGGAAATCACTTGGGCCCCCAGGGTAAATCACGTGGGCCCCCAGGGGAAATCACGTGGGCCCCCAGGGGAAATCACGTGGGACCCCAGGGGAAATCACGTGGGCCCCCAGGGGAAATCTCGAGGGCCAGGTGGGGCAATCACGTGGGCCAGGTGGGGCAATCACATGGGCCAGGTGGGGCAATCACGTGGGCCCCCAGGGGAAATCACGTGGGCCCCCAGGGGAAATTACGTGGGCCCCCAGGGGAAATCACGTAGGCCAGGTGGGGCAATCACGTGGGCCAGGTGGGGCAATCACGTGGGCTCCCAGGAGAAATCACGTGGGCCCCCAGGGGAAATCACGTGGGCCCCCAGGGGAAATCACTTGGGGCCCCAGGGGAAATCACGTGGGCCCCAAGGGGAAATCACGTGGGCCCCCAGGGGAAATGACGTGGGCCCCCAGGGAAAATCACGTGGGCCCCCAGGGGAAATCACGTGGGCCCCCAGGGGAAATCACGAGGGCCCCCAGGGGAAATCACGTGGGCCCCCAGGGGAAATCACGTGGGCCAGGTGGGGCAATCACGTGGGCCAGGTGGAGCAATCACGTGGGCCCCCAGGGGAAATCACGTGGGCCCCCAGGGGAAATCACGTGGGCCCCCAGGTGAAATCACGTGGGCCCCCAGGGGAAATCACGTGGGCCCCCAGGGGAAATCACGTGGGCCCCCAGGGGAAATCACGTGGGCCCCCAGGGGAAATCACGTGGGCCCCCAGGGGAAATCACGTGGGCCCCCAGGGGAAATCACGTGGGCCCGCAGGGGAAATCACGTGGGCCCCCAGGGGAAATCACGGGGGCCCCCAGGGGAAATCACGTGGGCCAGGTGGGGCAATCACGTGGGCCAGGTGGAGCAATCACGTGGGCCCCCAGGGGAAATCACGTGGGCCCCCAGGGGAAATCACGTAGGCAAGGTGGGGCAATCACGTGGGCCCCCAGGGCAAATCACGTGGGCCCCCAAGGGAAATCACGTGGGCCCCCAGGGGAAATCACGTGGGCCCCCAGGGGAAATCACGTGGGCCCCCAGGGGAAATCACATGGGCCCCCAGGGTAAATCACGTGGGCCCCCAGGGGAAATCACGTGGACCCCCAGGGGAAATCAAGTGGGCCCCCAGGGGAAATCACGTGGGCCCCCAGGGGAAATCACGTGGGCCCCCAGGGGAAATCACGTGGGCCCCCAGGGGAAATCTCCTGGGCCAGGTGGGGCAATCACGAAGGCCAGGTGGGGCAATCACGTGGGCCAGGTGGGGCAATCACGTGGGCCCCCAGGTGAAATCACGTGGGCCCCCAGGGGAAATCACGTGGGGCCCCAGGGGAAATCACGTGGGCCCCAAGGGGAAATCACGTGGGCCCCCAGGGGAAATCACGTGGGCCCCCAGGGGAAATCACGTGGGCCCCCAGGGGAAATCACGTGGGCCCCCAGGGGAAATCACGTGGGCCCCCAGGGGAAATCACGTGGGCCAGGTGGGGCAATCACGTGGGCCAGGAGGAGCAATCACGTGGGCCCCCAGGGGAAATCACGTGGGCCCCCAGGGGAAATCACGTGGGCACCCAGGGGAAATCACGTGGGCCCCCAGGGGAAATCACGTGGGCCCCCAGGGGAAATCACGTGGGCCCCCAGGGGAAATCACGTGGGCCCCCAGGGCAAATCACGTGGGCCCCCAGGGGAAATCACGTGTGCCCCCAGGGGAAATCACGTGGGCCCCCAGGGGAAATCACGTGGGCCCGGTGGGGCAATCACGTGGGCCAGGTGGGGAAATCACGTGGGCCCCCAGGGGAAATCACGTGGGCCCCCAGGGGAAATCACGTGGGCCCCCAGGGGAAATCACGTGGGCCCCCAGGGGAAATCACGTGGGCCAGGTGAGGCAATCACGTGGGCCAGGTGGGGCAATCACGTGGGCCCCCAGGGGAAATCACGTATGCCCCCAGGGGAAATCACGTGGGCCCCCAGGTGAAATCACGTGGGCCCCCACGGGAAATCACGTGGTCCCCCAGGGGAAATCACGTGGGCCCCCAGGGGAAATCACGTGGGCCCCCAGTGGAAATCACGTGGGCCCCCAGGGGAAATCACGTGGGCCAGGTGGGGCAATCACGTGGGCCAGTTGGAGCAATCACGTGGGCCCCCAGGGGAAATCACGTGGGCCCCCAGGGGAAATCACGTGGGCCCCCAGGGGAAATCACGTGGGCCCCCAGGGGAAATCACGTGGGCCAGGTGGGGCAATCACGTGGGCCAGGTGGAGCAATCACGTGGGCCCCCAGGGGAAATCACGTGGGCCCCCAGTGGAAATCACGTGGGCCCCCAGGGGAAATCACGTGGGCCAGGTGGGGCAATCACGTGGGCCAGGTGGAGCAGTCACGTGGGCCCCCAGGGGAAATCACGTGGGCCCCCACGGGAAATCACGTAGGCCAGGTGGGGCCATCACGTGGGCCCCCAGGGCAAATCACGTGGGCCCCCAAGGGAAATCACGTGGGCCCCCAGGGGATATCACGTGGGCCCCCAGGGGAAATCACGTGGGCCCCCAGGGGAAATCACGTGGGGCCCCAGGGGAAATCACGTGGGCCCCCAGGGGAAATCACGTGGGCCCCCAGGGGAAATCACGTGGGCCAGGTGGGGCAATCACGTGGGCCAGGAGGAGCAATCACGTGGGCCCCCAGGGGAAATCACGTGGGCCCCCAGGGGAAATCACGTGGGCACCCAGGGGAAATCACGTGGGCCCCCAGGGGAAATCACGTGGGCCCCCAGGGGAAATCACGTGGGCCCCCAGGGGAAATCACGTGGGCCCCCAGGGGAAATCACGTGGGCCCCCAGGGGAAATCACGTGGGCCCCCAGGGGAAATCACGTGTGCCCCCAGGGGAAATCACGTGGGCCCCCAGGGGAAATCACGTGGGCCCGGTGGGGAAATCACGTGGGCCAGGTGGGGAAATCACGTGGGCCCCCAGGGGAAATCACGTGGGCCCCCAGGGGAAATCACGTGGGCCCCCAGGGGAAATCACGTGGGCCCCCAGGGGAAATCACGTGGGCCAGGTGGGGCAATCACGTGGGCCCCCAGGGGAAATCACGTATGCCCCCAGGGGAAATCACGTGGGCCCCCAGGTGAAATCACGTGGGCCCCCACGGGAAATCACGTGGTCCCCCAGGGGAAATCATGTGGGCCTCCAGTGGAAATCACGTGGGCCAGGTGGTGCAATCACGTGGGGCCCCAGGGGAAACCACGTGGGCCCCCAGGGGAAATCACGTGGGCCCCCACGGGAAATCACGTGGGCCCCCAGGGGAAATCACGTGGGCCAGGTGGGGCAATCACGTGGGGCCCCATGGGAAATCACGTGGGCCCCCAGGGGAAATCACGTGGGCCCCCACGGAAATCACGTGGGCCCCCAGGGGAAATCACGTGGGCCCCCACGGGAAATCACGTGGTCCCCCAGGGGAAATCACGTGGGCCTCCAGGGGAAATCACGTGGGCCAGGTGGGGCAATCACGTGGGGCCCCTGGGGAAATCACGTGGGCCCCCAGGGGAAATCACGTGGGCCCCCAGGGGAAATCACGTGGGCCCCCAGTGGAAATCACGTGGGCCCCCAGGGGAAATCACGTGGGCCAGGTGGGGCAATCACGTGGGCCAGGTGGAGCAATCACGTGGGCCCCCAGGGGAAATCACGTGGGCCCCCAGGGGAAATCACGTGGGCCCCCAGGGGAAATCACGTGGGCCCCCAGGGGAAATCACGTGGGCCCCCAGGGGAAATCACGTGGGCCTCCAGGGGAAATCACGTGGGCCCCCAGGGGAAATCACGTGGGCCCCCAGGGGAAATCACGTGGGCCCCCAGGGGAAATCACGTGGGCCCCCAGGGGAAATCACGTGGGCCAGGTGGGGCAATCACGTGGCCAGGTAGAGCAATCAAGTGGGCCCCCAGGGGAAATCATGTGGGCCCCAGGGGAAATCACGTGGGCCCCCAGGGGAAATCACGTGGGCCAGGTGGGGCAATCACGTTGGGCCCCATGGGAAATCACGTGGGCCCCCAGGGGAAATCACGTGGGCCCCCACGGAAATCACGTGGGCCCCCAGGGGAAATCACGTGGGCCTCCAGGGGAAATCACGTGGGCCAGGTGGGGCAATCACGTGGGGCCCCAGGGGAAATCACGTGGGCCCCCAGGGGAAATCACTTGGGCCCCCAGGGGAAATCACGTCGGCCCCCAGGGGAAATCACGTGGGCCCCCAGGGGATATCACGTGGGCCAGGTGGGGCAATCACGTGGGCCAGGTGGGGCAATCACGTGGGCCCCCAGGGAAATCAAGTGGGCCCCCAGGGGAAATCAGGTGGGCCCCCAGGGGAAATCACGTGGGCCCCCAGGAGAAATCACGTGGGCCCCCACGGGAAATCACGTGGTCCCCCAGGGGAAATCACGTGGGCCTCCAGGGGAAATCACGTGGGCCAGGTGGGGCAATCACGTGGGGCCCCAGGGGAAATCACGTGGGCCCCCAGGGGAAATCACGTGGGGCCCCAGGGGAAATCACGTGGGCCCCCAGTGGAAATCACGTGGGCCCCCAGGGGAAATCACGTGGGCCAGGTGGGGCAATCACGTGGGCCAGGTGGAGCAATCACGTGGGCCCCCAGGGGAAATCACGTGGGCCCCCAGGGGAAATCACGTGGGCCCCCAGGGGAAATCACGTGGGCCCCCAGGGGAAATCACGTGGGCCCCCAGGGGAAATCACGTGGGCCCCCAGGGGAAATCACGTGGGCCCCCAGGGCAAATTACGTGGGCCCCCAGGGGAAATAACGTGGGCCCCCAGGGGAAATCACGTGGGCCCCCAGGGGAAATCACGTGGGCCCCCAGGGGAAATCACGTTGGCCCCCAGGGGAAATCACGTGGGCCAGGTGGGGCAATCACGTGGGCCAGGTAGAGCAATCACGTGGGCCCCCAGGGGAAATCATGTGGGCCCCAGGGGAAATCACGTGGGCCCCCAGGGGAAATCACGTGGGCCAGGTGGGGCAATCACGTGGGCCAGGTGGGGCAATCACGTGGGCCCCCAGGGGAAATCACGAGGGCCCCCAGGGCAAATCACGTGGGCCCCCAAGGGAAATCACGTGGGCCCCCAGGGGAAATCACGTGGGCCCCCAGGGGAAATCACGTGGGCCAGGTGGGGCAATCACGTGGGCCAGGTGGGGCAATCACGTGGGCCAGGTGGAGCAATCACGTGGGCCCCCAGGGGAAATCACGTGGGCCCCCAGGGGAAATCACGTGGGCCCCCAGGGCAAATCACGTGGGCCGCCAGGGGAAATCACGTGGGCCCCCAGGGGAAAACACGTGCGCCCCCAGGGGAAATCACGTGGGCCCCCAGGGGAAATCACGTGGGCCCCCAGGGGAAATCACGTGGGCCCCCAGGGGAAATCACGTGGGCCCCCAGGGGAAATCACGTGGGCCCCCAGGGGAAATCACGTGGGCCCCCAGGGGAAATCACGTGGGCCCCCAGGGGAAATCACGTGGGCCCCCAGGGGAAATCACGTGGGCCCCCAGGGGAAATCACGTGGGCCCCCAGGGGAAATCACGTCGGCCAGGTAGGGCAATCACGTGGGCCAGGTGTAGCAATCACGTGGGCCAGGTGGAGCAATCACGTGGGCCCCCAGGGGAAATCACGTGGGCCCCCAGTGGAAATCACGTGGGCCCCCAGGGGAAATCACGTGGGCCCCCAGGGGAAATCACCTGGGCCCCCAGGGGAAATCACGTGGGCCCCCAGGGGAAATCACGTGGGCCCCCAGGGCAAATCACGTCGGCCAGGTAGGGCAATCACGTGGGCCAGGTGTAGCAATCACGTGGGCCAGGTGGAGCAATCACGTGGGCCCCCAGGGGAAATCACGTGGGCCCCCAGTGGAAATCACGTGGGCCCCCAGGGGAAATCACGTGGGCCCCCAGGGGAAATCACCTGGGCCCCCAGGGGAAATCACGTGGGCCCCCAGGGGAAATCACGTGGGCCCCCAGGGCAAATCACGTGGGCCCCCAGGGGAAATCACGTGGGCCAGGTGGGGCAATCACGTGGGCCAGGTGGGGAAATCACGTGGGCCCCCAGGGGAAATCACGTGGGCCCCCAGTGGAAATCACGTGGGCCCCCAGGGGAAATCACGTGGGCCCCCAGGGGAAATCACGTGGGCCCCCAGGGGAAATCACGTGGGCCCCCAGGGGAAATCACGTGGGCCCCCAGGGGAAATCACGGGGGCCCCCAGGGGAAATCACGTGGGCCAGGTGGGGCAATCACGTGGGCCAGGTGGGGAAATCACGTGGGCCCCCAGGGGAAATCACGTGGGCCCCCAGGGGAAATCACGTGGGCCCCCAGGGTAAATCACGTGGGCCCCCAGGGGAAATCACGTGGGCCAGGTTCGGCAATCACGTGGGCCAAGTGGGGCAATCACGTGGGCCCCCAGGGGAAATCACGTATGCCCCCAGGGGAAATCACGTGGGCCCCCAGGTGAAATCACGTGGGCCCCCACGGGAAATCACGTGGTCCCCCAGGGGAAATCACGTGGGCCTCCAGGGGAAATCACGTGGGCCAGGTGGTGCAATCACGTGGCGCCCCAGAGGAAATAACGTGGGCCCCCAGGGGAAATCACGTGGGCCCCCACGGGAAATCACGTGGGCCCCAAGGGGAAATCACGTGGGCCAGGTGGGGCAATCACGTTGGGCCCCATGGGAAATCACGTGGGCCCCCAGGGGAAATCACGTGGGCCCCCAGGGGAAATCACGTCGGCCCCCAGGGGAAATCACGTGGGCCCCCAGGGGAAATCACGTGGGCCAGGTGGGGCAATCACGTGGGCCAGGTGGGGCAATCACCTGGGCCCCCAGGGAAATCACGTGGGGCCCCAGGGGAAATCAGGTGGGCCCCCAGGGGAAATCACGTGGGCCCCCAGGAGAAATCACGTGGGCCCACACGGGAAATCACGTGGTCCCCCAGGGGAAATCACGTGGGCTTCCAGGGGAAATCACGTGGGCCAGGTGGGGCAATCACGTGGGGCCCCAGGGGAAATCACGTGGGCCCCCAGGGGAAATCACGTGGGCCCCAGTGGAAATCACGTGGGCCCCCAGGGGAAATCACGTGGGCCAGGTGGGGCAATCACGTGGGCCCCCAGGGGAAATCACGTGGGCCCCCAGGGGAAATCACGTGGGCCAGGTGTGGCAATCACGTGGGCCCCCAGGGGAAATCACGTGGGGCCCCAGGGGAAATCACGTGGGCCCCAAGGGGAAATCACGTGGGCCCCCAGGGGAAATCACGTGGGCCCCCAGGGGAAATCACGTGGGCCCCCAGGGGAAATCACGTGGGCCCCCAGGGGAAATCACGTGGGCCCCCAGGGGAAATCACGTGGGCCAGGTGGGGCAATCACGTGGGCCAGGAGGAGCAATCACGTGGGCCCCCAGGGGAAATCACGTGGGCCCCCAGGGGAAATCACGTGGGCACCCAGGGGAAATCACGTGGGCCCCCAGGGGAAATCACGTGGGCCCCCAGGGGAAATCACGTGGGCCCCCAGGGGAAATCACGTGGGCCCCCAGGGGAAATCACGTGGGCCCCCAGGGGAAATCACGTGTGCCCCCAGGGGAAATCACGTGGGCCCCCAGGGGAAATCACGTGGGCCCGGTGGGGCAATCACGTGGGCCAGGTGGGGAAATCACGTGGGCCCCCAGGGGAAATCACGTGGGCCCCCAGGGGAAATCACGTGGGCCCCCAGGGGAAATCACGTGGGCCCCCAGGGGAAATCACGTGGGCCAGGTGGGGCAATCACGTGGGCCAGGTGGGGCAATCACGTGGGCCCCCAGGGGAAATCACGTATGCCCCCAGTGGAAATCACGTGGGCCCCCAGGTGAAATCACGTGGGCCCCCACGGGAAATCACGTGGTCCCCCAGGGGAAATCACGTGGGCCCCCAGGGGAAATCACGTGGGCCCCCAGTGGAAATCACGTGGGCCCCCAGGGGAAATCACGTGGGCCAGGTGGGGCAATCACGTGGGCCAGTTGGAGCAATCACGTGGGCCCCCAGGGGAAATCACGTGGGCCCCCAGGGGAAATCACGTGGGCCCCCAGGGGAAATCACGTGGGCCCCCAGGGGAAATCACGTGGGCCAGGTGGGGCAATCACGTGGGCCAGGTGGAGCAATCACGTGGGCCCCCAGGGGAAATCACGTGGGCCCCCAGTGGAAATCACGTGGGCCCCCAGGGGAAATCACGTGGGCCCCCAGGGGAAATCACGTGGGCCAGGTGGAGCAACCACGTGGGCCCCCAGGGGAAATCACGTGGGCCCCCACGGGAAATCACGGAGGCCAGGTGGGGCCATCACGTGGGCCCCCAGGGCAAATCACGTGGGCCCCCAAGGGAAATCACGTGGGCCCCCAGGGGATATCACGTGGGCCCCCAGGGGAAATCACGTGGGCCCCCAGGGGAAATCACGTGGGGCCCCAGGGGAAATCACGTGGGCCCCCAGGGGAAATCACGTGGGCCCCCAGGGGAAATCACGTGGGCCAGGTGGGGCAATCACGTGGGCCAGGAGGAGCAATCACGTGGGCCCCCAGGGGAAATCACGTGGGCCCCCAGGGGAAATCACGTGGGCACCCAGGGGAAATCACGTGGGCCCCCAGGGGAAATCACGTGGGCCCCCAGGGGAAATCACGTGGGCCCCCAGGGGAAATCACGTGGGCCCCCAGGGGAAATCACGTGGGCCCCCAGGGGAAATCACGTGGGCCCCCAGGGGAAATCACGTGTGCCCCCAGGGGAAATCACGTGGGCCCCCAGGGGAAATCACGTGGGCCCGGTGGGGAAATCACGTGGGCCAGGTGGGGAAATCACGTGGGCCCCCAGGGGAAATCTCGTGGGCCCCCAGGGGAAATCACGTGGGCCCCCAGGGGAAATCACGTGGGCCCCCAGGGGAAATCACGTGGGCCAGGTGGGGCAATCACGTGGGCCCCCAGGGGAAATCACGTATGCCCCCAGGGGAAATCACGTGGGCCCCCAGGTGAAATCACGTGGGCCCCCACGGGAAATCACGTGGTCCCCCAGGGGAAATCATGTGGGCCTCCAGTGGAAATCACGTGGGCCAGGTGGTGCAATCACGTGGGGCCCCAGGGGAAATCACGTGGGCCCCCAGGGGAAATCACGTGGGCCCCCACGGGAAATCACGTGGGCCCCCAGGGGAAATCACGTGGGCCAGGTGGGGCAATCACGTTGGGCCCCATGGGAAATCACGTGGGCCCCCAGGGGAAATCACGTGGGCCCCCACGGAAATCACGTGGGCCCCCAGGGGAAATCACGTGGGCCCCCACGGGAAATCACGTGGTCCCCCAGGGGAAATCACGTGGGCCTCCAGGGGAAATCACGTGGGCCAGGTGGGGCAATCACGTGGGGCCCCAGGGGAAATCACGTGGGCCCCCAGGGGAAATCACGTGGGCCCCCAGGGGAAATCACGTGGGCCCCCAGTGGAAATCACGTGGGCCCCCAGGGGAAATCACGTGGGCCAGGTGGGGCAATCACGTGGGCCAGGTGGAGCAATCACGTGGGCCCCCAGGGGAAATCACGTGGGCCCCCAGGGGAAATCACGTGGGCCCCCAGGGGAAATCACGTGGGCCCCCAGGGGAAATCACGTGGGCCCCCAGGGGAAATCACGTGGGCGTCAGGGGAAATCACGTGGGCCCCCAGGGGAAATAACGTGGGCCCCCAGGAGAAATCACGTGGGCCCCCAGGGGAAATCACGTGGGCCCCCAGGGGAAATCACGTGGGCCCCCAGGGGAAATCACGTGGGCCAGGTGGGGCAATCACGTGGCCAGGTAGAGCAATCAAGTGGGCCCCCAGGGGAAATCATGTGGGCCCCAGGGGAAATCACGTGGGCCCCCAGGGGAAATCACGTGGGCCAGGTGGGGCAATCACGTGGGCCAGGTGGGGCAATCACGTGGGCCCCCAGGGGAAATCACGAGGGCCCCCAGGGCAAATCACGTGGGCCCCCAAGGGAAATCACGTGGGCCCCCAGGGGAAATCACGTGGGCCCCCAGGGGAAATCACGTGGGCCAGGTGGGGCAATCACGTGGGCCAGGTGGGGCAATCACGTGGGCCAGGTGGAGCAATCACGTGGGCCCCCAGGGGAAATCACGTGGGCCCCCAGGGGAAATCACGTGGGCCCCCAGGGCAAATCACGTGGGCCGCCAGGGGAAATCACGTGGGCCCCCAGGGGAAAACACGTGCGCCCCCAGGGGAAATCACGTGGGCCCCCAGGGGAAATCACGTGGGCCCCCAGGGGAAATCACGTGGGCACCCAGGGGAAATCACGTGGGCCCCCAGGGGAAATCACGTGGGCCCCCAGGGGAAATCACGTGGGCCCCCAGGGGAAATCACGTGGGCCCCCAGGGGAAATCACGTGGGCCAGGTGGGGCAATCACGTGGGCCAGGTGGGGCAATCACGTGGGCCCCCAGGGGAAATTACGAGGGCCCCCAGGGCAAATCACGTGGGCCCCCAAGGGAAATCAGGTGGGCCCCCAGGGCAAATCACGTGGGCCGCCATGGGAAATCACGTGGGCCCCCAGGGGAAATCACGTGGGCCCCCAGGGGAAATCACGTGGGCCCCCAGGGGAAATCACGTGGGCCCCCAGGGGAAATCACGTGGGCACCCAGGGGAAATCACGTGGGCCCCCAGGGGAAATCACGTGGGCCCCCAGGGGAAATCACGTGAGCCCCCAGGGGAAATCACGTGGGCCCCCAGGGGAAATCACGTGGGCCCCCAGGGGAAATCACGTGGGCCCCCAGGGGAAATCACGTGGGCCCCCAGGGGAAATCACGTGGGCCAGGTGGGGCAATCACGTGGGCCAGGTGGAGCAATCACGTGGGCCCCCAGGGGAAATCACGTGGGCCCCCAGGGGAAATCACGTGGGCCCCCAGGGGAAATCACGTGGGCCCCTAGGGGAAGTCACGTGGGCCCCCAGGGGAAATCACGTGGGCCCCCAGGGGAAATCACGTGGGCCAGGTGAGGCAATCACGTGGGCCAGGAGGAGCAATCACGTGGGCCCCCAGGGGAAATAACGTGGGCCCCCAGGGAAATCACGTGGGGCCCCAGGGGAAATCAGGTGGGCCCCCAGGGGAAATCACGTGGGCCCCCAGGAGAAATCACGTGGGCCCCCACGGGAAATCACGTGGTCCCCCAGGGGAAATCACGTGGGCCTCCAGGGGAAATCACGTGGGCCAGGTAGGGCAATCACGTGGGGCCCCAGGGGAAATCACGTGGGCCCCCAGGGGAAATCACGTGGGCCCCCAGGGGAAATCACGTGGGCCCCGAGGGGAAATCACGTGGGCCCCAGTGGAAATCACGTGGGCCCCCAGGGGAAATCACGTGGGCCAGGTGGGGCAATCACGTGGGCCAGGTGGAGCAATCACGTGGGCCCCCAGGGGAAATCACGTTGGCCCCCAGGGGAAATCACTTGGGCCAGGTGGGGCAATCACGTGGGCCAGGTGGGGCAATCACGTGGGCCAGGTGGAGCAATCACGTGGGCCCCCAGGGGAAATCACGTGGGCCAGGTGGAGCAATCACGTGGGCCCCCAGGGGAAATCACGTGGGCCCCCAGGGGAAATCACGTGGGCCCCCAGGGGAAATCACGTGGGCCCCCAGGGGAAATCACGTGGGCCAGGTGGGGCAATAACGTGGGCCAGGTGGGGCAATCACGTGGGCCAGGTGGAGCAATCACGTGGGCCCCCAGGGGAAATCACGTGGGCCCCCAGGGGAAATCACGTGGGCACCCAGGGGAAATCACGTGGGCCCCCAGGGGAAATCACCTGGGCCAGGTGGGGCAATCACGTGGGCCAGGAGGAGCAATCACGTGGGCCCCCAGGGGAAATCACGTGGGCCCCCAGGGGAAATCACGTGGGCCCCCAGGGGAAATCACGTGGGCCAGGTGGGGCAATCACGTGGGCTCCAAGTTGAAATCACGTGGGCCCCCAGGGGAAATCACGTGGGCACCCAGGGGAAATCATGTGGGCCCCCAGGGGAAATCACGTGGGCCCCCAGGGGAAATCACGTGGGCCCCCAGGGGAAATCACGTGGGCCCCCAGGGGAAATCACGTGGGCCCCCAGGGGAAATCACGTGGGCCCCCAGGGGAAATCACGTGGGCCTGGTGGGGCAATCACGTGGGCCCCCAGGGGAAATCACGTGGGCCCCCAGGGGAAATCACGTGGGCCCCCAGGGGAAATCACGTGGGCCGCCTGGGGAAATCATGTGGGCCCCCAGGGGAAATCACGTGGGCCCCCAGGGGAAATCACGTGTGCCCCCAGGGGAAATCACGTTGGCCCCCAGGGGAAATCACGTGGGCCAGGTGTGGCAATCACGTGGGCCAGGTGGGGCAATCACGTGGGCCAGGTGGAGCAATCACGTGGGCCCCCAGGGGAAATCACGTGGGCCCCCAGGGGAAATCACGTGGGCCCCAGGGGAAATAACGTGGGCTCCCAAGGGAAATCACGTTGGCCCCCAGGGGAAATCACGTGGGCCCCCAGGGGAAATCATGTGGGCCCCCAGGGGAAATCACGTGGGCCCCCAGGGGAAATCACGTGGGCCAGGTGGGGCAATCAC
The DNA here is from genome assembly GCA_963981305.1 of Rupicapra rupicapra. NCBI lineage: Eukaryota > Metazoa > Chordata > Mammalia > Artiodactyla > Bovidae > Rupicapra > Rupicapra rupicapra. The sequence goes on along the minus strand of CAXCFB010000025.1, from coordinate 18,302 downwards.
ATGGGCCAGGTGGGGAAATCACGTGGGCCCCCAGGGGAAATCATGTGGGCCCCCAGGGGAAATCACGTGGGCCCCCAGGGGAAATCACGTGGGCCGCCTGGGGAAATCACGTGGGCCCCCAGGGGAAATCACGTGGGCCGCCTGGGGAAATCACGTGGGCCCCCAGGGGAAATCACGTGGGCCAGGTGGGGCAATCACGTGGGCCAGGTGGGGCAATCACGTGGGCCCCCAGGGGAAATCACGTGGGCCCCCAGGGGAAATCACGTGGCCCCCAGGGGAAATCACGTGGGCCCCCTGGGGAAATCACGTGGGCCCCCACGGGAAATCACGTGGTCCCCCAGGGGAAATGACGTGGGCCTCAAGGGGAAATCACGTGGGCCAGGTGGGGCAATCACGTGGGGCCCCAGGGGAAATCACGTGGGCCCCCAGGGGAAATCACGTGGGCCCCCAGGGGAAATCACGTGGGCCCCCAGGGGAAATCACGTGGGCCCCCAGGGGAAATCACGTGTGCCTCCAGGGGAAATCACGTGGGCCCCCAGGGGAAATCACGTGGGCCCCCAGGGGAAATCACGTGGGCCCCCAGGGGAAATCACGTGGGCCCCCAGGGGAAATCACGTGGGCCAGGTGGGGCAATCACGTGGGCCACGTGGGGCAATCACGTGGGCCCCCAGGGGAAATCACGTATGCCCCCAGGGGAAATCACGTGGGCCCCCAGGTGAAATCACGTGGGCCCCCACGGGAAATCACGTGGTCCCCCAGGGGAAATCACGTGGGCCCCCAGGTGAAATCACGTGGGACCCCAGGGGAAATCACGTGGTCCCCCAGGGGAAATCACGTGGGCCCCCAGGGGAAATCACGTGGGCCCCCAGGGGAAATCACGTGGGCCCCCAGGGGAAATCACGTGGGCCCCCAGGGGAAATCACGTGGGCCCCCAGGGGAAATCACGTGGGCCCCCAGGGGAAATCACGTGGGCCCCCAGGGGAAATCACGTGGGCCCCCACGGGAAATCACGTGGGCCCCCAGGGGAAATCACGTGGGCCAGGTGGGGCAATCACGTTGGGCCCCATGGGAAATCACGTGGGCCCCCAGGGGAAATCACGTGGGCCCCCAGGGGAAATCACGTGGGCCCCCAGGGGAAATCACGTGGGCCCCCACGGGAAATCACGTGGTCCCCCAGGGGAAATCACGTGGGCCCCCACGGGAAATCACGTGGGCCCCCAGGGGAAATCACGTCGGCCCCCAGGGGAAACCACGTGGGCCCCCAGGGGATATCACGTGGGCCAGGTGGGGCAATCACGTGGGCCAGGTGGGGCAATCACGTGGGCCAGGTGGGGCAATCACGTGGGCCCCCAGGGAAATCAAGTGGGCCCCCAGGGGAAATCAGGTGGGCCCCCAGGGGAAATCACGTGGGCCCCCAGGGGAAATCACGTGGGCCCCCAGGGGAAATCACGTGGGTCCCCAGGGGAAATCACGTGGGCCCCCAGGGGAAATCACGTGGGCCCCCAGGGGAAATCACGTGGGCCAGGTGGGGCAATCACGTGGGCCAGGTGGAGCAATCACGTGGGCCCCAAGGGGAAATCACGTGGGCCCCCAGGGGAAATCACGTGGGCCCCCAGTGGAAATCACGTGGGCCAGGTGGGGCAATCACGTGGGCCCCCAGGGGAAATCACGAGGGCCCCCAGGGCAAATCACATGGGCACCCAAGGGAAATCACGTGGGCCCCCAGGGGAAATCACGTGGGCCCCCATGGGAAATCACGTGGGCCCCCAGGGGAAATCACGTGGGCCCCCAGGGGAAATCACGTGGGCCCCCAGGGGAAATCACGTGGGCCCCCAGGGGAAATCACGTGGGCCCCCAGGGGAAATCACGTGGGCCCCCAGGGGAAATCACGTGGGCCCCCAGGGGAAATCAAGTGGGCCCCCAGGGGAAATCACGTGGGCCCCCAGGGGAAATCACGTGGGCCAGGTGGGGCAATCACGTGGGCCAGGTGGAGCAATCACGTGGGCCCCCAGGGGAAATCACGTGGGCCCCCAGGGGAAATCACGTGGGCCCCCAGGGGAAATCACGTGGGCCAGGTGGGGCAATCACGTGGGCCATGTGGAGCAATCACGTGGGCCCCCAGGGGAAATCACGTTGGCCCTAAGGGGAAATCACGTGGGCCCCCAGGGGAAATCACGTGGGCCCCCAGGGGAAATCACGTGGGCCCCCAGGGGAAATCACGTGGGCCCCCAGGGGAAATCACGTGGGCCAGGTGGGGCAATCACGTGGGCCAGGTGGAGCAATCACGTGGGCCCCCAGGGGAAATCACGTGGGCCCCCAGGTGAAATCACCTGGGCCCCCAGGGGAAATCACGTGGGACCCCAGGGGAAATCACGTGGGCCCCCAGGGGAAATCACTTGGCCCCCAGGGGAAATCACGTGGGCCCCCAGGGGAAATCACGTGGGCCCCAAGGGGAAATCACGTGGGCCCCCAGGGGAAATCACGTGGGCCCCCAGGGGAAATCACGTAGGCCAGGTGGGGCAATCACGTGGGCCAGGTGGGGCAATCACGTGGGCCAGGTAGAGCAATCACGTGGGCCTCCAGGGGAAATCACTTGGGCCCCCAGGGGAAATCACGTGGGCCCCCAGGGCAAATCACGTGGGCCGCCAGGGGAAATCACGTGGGCCCCCAGGGGAAATCACGTGGGCCCCCAGGGGAAATAACGTGGGCCCCCAGGGGAAATCACGTGGGCCCCCAGGGGAAATCACGTGGGCACCCAGGGGAAATCACGTGGGCCAGGTGGGGCAATCACGTGCCCCAGGTGGAGCAATCACGTGGGCCCCCAGGGGAAATCACGTGGGCCCCCAGGGCAAATCACGTGGGCCCCCAGGGGAAATCACGTGGGCCCCCAGGGGAAATCACGCGGGCCCCCAGGCAAATCACGTGGGCCCCCAGGGAAAATCACGTGGGCCAGGTGGGGCAATCACGTGGGCCAGGTGGGGCAATCACGTGGGCCAGGTGGAGCAATCACGTGGGCCCCCAGGGGAAATCACGTGGGCCCCCAGGGGAAATCACGTGGGCCCCTAGGGGAAATCACGTGGGACCCCAGGGGAAATCACGTGGGCCCCCAGGGGAAATCACGTGGGCCCCAAGGGGAAATCACGTGGGCCCCCAGGGGAAATCACGTGGGCCCCTAGGGGAAATCACGTGGGCCCCCAGGGGAAATCACGTGGGCCCCCAGGGGAAATCACGTGGGCCCCCAGGGGAAATCACGTGGGCGAGGTGGGGCAATCACGTGGGCCAGGTGGAGCAATCACGTGGGCCCCCAGGGGAAATCATGTGGGCCCCGAGGGGAAATCACGTCGGCCCCCAGGGGAAATCACGTGGGCGAGGTGGGGCAATCACGTGGGCCAGGTGGGGCAATCACGTGGGCCCCCAGGGGAAATCACGTGGGCCCCCAGGGGAAATCACGTGGGCCCCCAGGGGAAATCACGTGGGCCAGGTGGGGCAATCACGTGGGCCCCCAGGGGAAATCACTTGGGCCTCCAGGGGAAATCACGTGGCCCCCAGGGGAAATCACGTGGGCCCCCTGGGGAAATCACGTGGGCCCCCACGGGAAATCACGTGGTCCCCCAGGGGAAATGACGTGGGCCTCAAGGGTAAATCACGTGGGCCAGGTGGGGCAATCACGTGGGGCCCCAGGGGAAATCACGTGGGCCCCCAGGGGAAATCACGTGGGCCCCCAGGGGAAATCACGTGGGCCCCCAGGGGAAATCACGTGGGCCCCCACGGGAAATCACGTGGTCCCCCAGGGGAAATCACGTGGGCCCCCACGGGAAATCACGTGGGCCCCCAGGGGAAATCACGTCGGCCCCCAGGGGAAACCACGTGGGCCCCCAGGGGATATCACGTGGGCCAGGTGGGGCAATCACGTGGGCCAGGTGGGGCAATCACGTGGGCCAGGTGGGGCAATCACGTGGGCCCCCAGGGAAATCAAGTGGGCCCCCAGGGGAAATCAGGTGGGCCCCCAGGGGAAATCACGTGGGCCCCCAGGAGAAATCACGTGGGCCCCCAGGGGAAATCACGTGGGTCCCCAGGGGAAATCACGTGGGCCCCCAGGGGAAATCACGTGGGCCCCCAGGGGAAATCACGTGGGCCAGGTGGGGCAATCACGTGGGCCAGGTGGAGCAATCACGTGGGCCCCAAGGGGAAATCACGTGGGCCCCCAGGGGAAATCACGTGGGCCCCCAGGGGAAATCACGTGGGCCAGGTGGGGCAATCACGTGGGCCCCCAGGGGAAATCACGAGGGCCCCCAGGGCAAATCACATGGGCACCCAAGGGAAATCACGTGGGCCCCCAGGGGAAATCACGTGGGCCCCCATGGGAAATCACGTGGGCCCCCAGGGGAAATCACGTGGGCCCCCAGGGGAAATCACGTGGGCCCCCAGGGGAAATCACGTGGGCCCCCAGGGGAAATCACGTGGGCCCCCAGGGGAAATCACGTGGGCCCCCAGGGGAAATCACGTGGGCCCCCAGGGGAAATCAAGTGGGCCCCCAGGGGAAATCACGTGGGCCCCCAGGGGAAATCACGTGGGCCAGGTGGGGCAATCACGTGGGCCAGGTGGAGCAATCACGTGGGCCCCCAGGGGAAATCACGTGGGCCCCCAGGGGAAATCACGTGGGCCCCCAGGGGAAATCACGTGGGCCAGGTGGGGCAATCACGTGGGCCATGTGGAGCAATCACGTGGGCCCCCAGGGGAAATCACGTTGGCCCTAAGGGGAAATCACGTGGGCCCCCAGGGGAAATCACGTGGGCCCCCAGGGGAAATCACTTGGCCCCCAGGGGAAATCACGTGGGCCCCCAGGGGAAATCACGTGGGCCCCCAGGGGAAATCACGTGGGCCCCCAGGGGAAATCACGTGGGCCCCCAGGGGAAATCACGTAGGCCAGGTGGGGCAATCACGTGGGCCAGGTGGGGCAATCACGTGGGCCAGGTAGAGCAATCACGTGGGCCCCCAGGGGAAATCACTTGGGCCCCCAGGGGAAATCACGTGGGCCCCCAGGGCAAATCACGTGGGCCGCCAGGGGAAATCACGTGGGCCCCCAGGGGAAATCACGTGGGCCCCCAGGGGAAATAACGTGGGCCCCCAGGGGAAATCACGTGGGCCCCCAGGGGAAATCACGTGGGCACCCAGGGGAAATCACGTGGGCCAGGTGGGGCAATCACGTGCCCCAGGTGGAGCAATCACGTGGGCCCCCAGGGGAAATCACGTGGGCCCCCAGGGCAAATCACGTGGGCCCCCAGGGGAAATCACGTGGGCCCCCAGGGGAAATCACGCGGGCCCCCAGGCAAATCACGTGGGCCCCCAGGGAAAATCACGTGGGCCAGGTGGGGCAATCACGTGGGCCAGGTGGGGCAATCACGTGGGCCAGGTGGAGCAATCACGTGGGCCCCCAGGGGAAATCACGTGGGCCCCCAGGGGAAATCACGTGGGCCCCTAGGGGAAATCACGTGGGACCCCAGGGGAAATCACGTGGGCCCCCAGGGGAAATCACGTGGGCCCCCAGGGGAAATCACGTGGGCCCCCAGGGGAAATCACGTGGGCCCCTAGGGGAAATCACGTGGGCCCCCAGGGGAAATCACGTGGGCCCCCAGGGGAAATCACGTGGGCCCCCAGGGGAAATCACGTGGGCGAGGTGGGGCAATCACGTGGGCCAGGTGGAGCAATCACGTGGGCCCCCAGGGGAAATCATGTGGGCCCCGAGGGGAAATCACGTCGGCCCCCAGGGGAAATCACGTGGGCGAGGTGGGGCAATCACGTGGGCCAGGTGGGGCAATCACGTGGGCCCCCAGGGGAAATCACGTGGGCCCCCAGGGGAAATCACGTGGGCCCCCAGGGGAAATCACGTGGGCCAGGTGGGGCAATCACGTGGGCCCCCAGGGGAAATCACGTGGGCCTCCAGGGGAAATCACGTGGCCCCCAGGGGAAATCACGTGGGCCCCCTGGGGAAATCACGTGGGCCCCCACGGGAAATCACGTGGTCCCCCAGGGGAAATGACGTGGGCCTCAAGGGTAAATCACGTGGGCCAGGTGGGGCAATCACGTGGGGCCCCAGGGGAAATCACGTGGGCCCCCAGGGGAAATCACGTGGGCCCCCAGGGGAAATCACGTGGGCCCCCAGGGGAAATCACGTGGGCCCCCAGGGGAAATCACGTGTGCCTCCAGGGGAAATCACATGGGCCCCCAGGGGAAATCACGTGGGCCCCCAGGGGAAATCACGTGGGCCCCCAGGGGAAATCACGTGGGCCCCCAGGGGAAATCACGTGGGCCCCCAGGGGAAATCACGTGGGCCAGGTGGGGCAATCACGTGGGCCAGGTGGGGCAATCACGTGGGCCCCCAGGGGAAATCACGTATGCCCCCAGGGGAAATCACGTGGGCCCCCAGGTGAAATCACGTGGGCCCCCACGGGAAATCACGTGGTCCCCCAGGGGAAATCACGTGGGCCCCCAGGTGAAATCACGTGGGACCCCAGGGGAAATCACGTGGGCCCCCAGGGGAAATCACGTGGGCCCCCAGGGGAAATCACGTGGGCCCCCAGGGGAAATCACGTGGGCCTCCAGGGGAAATCACGTGGGCCCCCAGGGGAAATCACGTTGGCCCCCAGGGGAAATCACGTGGGCCCCCACGGGAAATCACGTGGGCCCCCAGGGGAAATCACGTGGGCCAGGTTGGGCAATCACGTTGGGCCCCATGGGAAATCACGTGGGCCCCCAGGGGAAATCACGTGGGCCCCCAGGGGAAATCACGTGGGCCCCCAGGGGAAATCACGTGGGCCCCCACGGGAAATCACGTGGTCCCCCAGGGGAAATCACGTGGGCCCCCACGGGAAATCACGTGGGCCCCCAGGGGAAATCACGTGGGCCAGGTGGGGCAATCACGTGGGCCAGGTGGGGCAATCACGTGGGCCCCCAGGGGAAATCACGAGGGCCCCCAGGGCAAATCACGTGGGCCCCCAGGGGAAATCACGTGGGCCAGGTGGGGCAATCACGTGGGCCAGGTGGGGCAATCACGTGGGCCCCCAGGGGAAATCACGAGGGCCCCCAGGGCAAATCACGTGGGCCCCCAAGGGAAATCACGTGGGCCCCCAGGGGAAATCACGAGGGCCCCCAGGGGAAATCACGTGGGCCAGGTGGGGCAATCACGTGGGCCAGGTGGGGCAATCACGTGGGCCAGGTGGAGCAATCACGTGGGCCCCCAGGGGAAATCACGTGGGCCCCCAGGGGAAATCACGTGGGCCCCCAGGGCAAATCACGTGGGCCGCCAGGGGAAATCACGTGGGCCCCCAGGGGAAATCACGTGGGCCCCCAGGGGAAATCACGTGGGCCCCCAGGGGAAATCACGTGGGCCCCCAGGGGAAATCACATGGGCCCCCAGGGGAAATCACGTGGGCCAGGTGGGGCAATCACGTGGGCCAGGTGGGGCAATCACGTGGGCCAGGTGGAGCAATCACGTGGGCCCCCAGGGGAATCACGTGGGCCGCCAGGGGAAATCACGTGGGCCCCCAGGGGAAATCACGTGGGCCCCCAGGGGAAATCACGTGGGCCCCCAGGGGAAATCACGTGGGCCCCCACGGGAAATCACGTGGTCCCCAAGGGGAAATCACGTGGGCCTCCAGGGGAAATCACGTGGGCCAGGTGGGGCAATCACGTGGGGCCCCAGGGGAAATCACGTGGGCCCCCAGGGGAAATCACGTGGGCCCCCAGGGGAAATCACGTGGGCCCCCAGGGGAAATCACGTGGGCCCCCAGGGGAAATCACGTGGGCCCCCAGGGGAAATCACGTGGGCCCCCAGGGGAAATCACGTGGGCCCCCAGGGCAAATCACGAGGGCCCCCAGGGCAAATCACGTGGGCCAGGTGGGGCAATCACGTGGGCCAGGTGGGGCAATCACGTGGGCCAGGTGGAGCAATCACGTGGGCCCCAAGGGGAAATCACGTGGGCCCCCAGGGGAAATCACGTGGGCCCCTAGGGGAAATCACGTGGACCCCCAGGGGAAATCACGTGGGCCCCCAGGGGAAATCACGTGGGCCCCCAGGGGAAATCATGTGGGCCCCTAGGGGAAATCACGTGGGCCCCCAGGGGAAATCACGTGGGCTCCAAGGGGAAATCACGTGGGCCCCCAGGGGAAATCATGTGGGCCGCCAGGGGAAATCACCTGGGCCGCCTGGGGAAATCACGTGGGCCCCCAGGGGAAATCAAGTGGGCCCCCAGGGGAAATCACGTGGGCCCCCAGGGGAAATCACGTGGGCCAGGTGGGGCAATCACGTGGGCCAGGTGGAGCAATCACGTGGGCCCCAGGGGAAACCACGTGGGCCCCCAGGGGAAATCACGTGGGCCCCCAGGGGAAATCACGTGGGCCCCCAGGGGAAATCACGTGGGCCTCCAGGGGAAATCACGTGGGCCAGGTGGGGCAATCACGTGGGCCAGGTGGAGCAATCACGTGGGCCCCAAGGGGAAATCACGAGGGCCCCCAGGGGAAATCACGTGGGCCCCTAGGGGAAATCACGTGGGCCCCCAGGGGAAATCACGTGGGCCCCCAGGGGAAATCACGTGGGCCCCCAGGGGAAATCACGTGGGCCCCTAGGGGAAATCACGTGGGCCCCCAGGGGAAATCACGTGGGCTCCAAGGGGAAATCACGTGGGCCCCCAGGGGAAATCATGTGGGCCCCCAGGGGAAATCACCTGGGCCGCCTGGGGAAATCACGTGGGCCCCCAGGGGAAATCAAGTGGGCCCCCAGGGGAAATCACGTGGGCCCCCAGGGGAAATCACGTGGGCCAGGTGGGGCAATCACGTGGGCCAGGTGGAGCAATCACGTGGGGCCCCAGGGGAAATCACGTGGGCCCCCAGGGGAAATCACGTGGGCCCCCAGGGGAAATCACGTGGGCCCCCAGGGGAAATCACGTGGGCCAGGTGGGGCAATCACGTGGGCCCCCAGGGGAAATCACGTGGGCCCCCAGGGGAAATCACGTGGGCCCCCACGGGAAATCACGTGGTCCCCCAGGGGAAATCACGTGGGCCTCCAGGGGAAATCTCGTGGGCCAGGTGGGGCAATCACGTGGGCCAGGTGGAGCAATCACGTGGGCCCCCAGGGGAAATCACGTGGGCCCCCAGGGGAAATCACGTGGGCCCCCAGGGCAAATCACGTGGGCCCCCAGGGGAAATCACGTGGGCCCCAAGGGAAAATCACGTGGGCCCCCAGGGGAAATCACGTGGGCGCCCAGGGGAAATCACGTGGGCCCCCAGGGGAAATCACGTGGGCCCCCAGGGGAAATCACGTGGGCCAGGTTGGGCAATCACGTGGGCCAGGTGGAGCAATCACGTGGGCCAGGTGGAGCAATCACGTGGGCCCCCAGTGGAAATCACGTGGGCCCCCAGGGGAAATCACGTGGGCCAGGTGGGGCAATCACGTGGGCCAGGTGGAGCAATCACGTGGGCCCCCAGGGGAAATCACGTGGGCCCCGAGGGGAAATCACGTGGGCCCCGAGGGGAAATCAAGTGGGCCCCCAGGGGAAATCACGTGGGCCAGGTGGGGCAATCACGTGGGCCAGGTGGGGCAATCACGTGGGCCAGGTGGAGCAATCACGTGGGCCGCCAGGGGAAATCACGTCGGCCCCCAGGGGAAATCACGTGGGCCACCAGGTGATATCACGTGGGCCCCCAGGGGAAATCACGTGGGCCCCCAGGGGAAATCAGGTGGGCCCCCAGGGGAAATCACGTGGGCCCCCAGGGGAAATCACGTGGGCCCCCAGGGGAAATCACGTGGGCCCCCAGGGGAAATCACGTGGGCCCCCAGGGCAAATCACGTGGGCCCCCAGGGGAAATCACGTGGGCCCCCAGGGGAAATCACGTGGGCCCCCAGGGGAAATCACGTGGGCCCCCAGGGGAAATCACGTGGGCCCCCAGGGGAAATCACGTGGGCCAGGTGGGGCAATCACGTGGGCCAGGTGGAGCAATCACGTGGGCCCCCAGGGGAAATCACGTGGGCCCCCAGGGGAAATCACGTGGGCCAGGTGGGGCAATCACGTGGGCCAGGTGGGGCAATCACGTGGGCCAGGTAGAGCAATCACGTGGGCCCCCAGATGAAATCACGTGGGCCCCCAGGGGAAATCACGTGGGCCCCCAGGGCAAATCACGTGGGCCCCCAGGGGAAATCACGTGGGCCCCCAGGGGAAATCACGTGGGCCCCCAGGGGAAGTCACGTGGGCCCCCAGGGGAAATCACGTGGGCCCCCAGGGGAAATCACGTGGGCCCCCTGGGGAAATCACGTGGGCCCCCAGGGGAAATCACGTGGGCCCCCAGGGGAAATCACGTGGGCCAGGTGGGGCAATCACGTGGGCCAGGTGGAGCAATCACGTGGGCCCCCAGGGGAAATCACGTGGGCCCCCAGGGGAAATCACGTGGGCCCCCAGGGGAAATCACGTGGGCCCCCAGGGGAAATCACGTGGGCCCCCAGGGGAAATCACGTGGGCCCCCATCGGAAATCACGTGGGCCCCCAGGGGAAATCAAGTGGGCCCCCAGGGGAAATCACGTGGGCATCCAGGGGAAATCACGTGGGCCCCCAGGGGAAATCACGTGGGCCCCCAGGGGAAATCACGTGGGCCCCCAGGGCAAATCACGTGGGCACCCAGGGGAAATCACGTGGGCCCCCAGGGCAAATCACGTGGGCCCCCAGGGGAAATCACGTGGGCCCCCAGGGGAAATCACGTGGTCCCCCAGGGGAAATCACGTGGGCCCCCAGGGGAAATCACGTGGGCCCCCAGGGGAAATCACGTGGGCCCCCAGGGGAAATCACGTGGGCCCCCAGGGGAAATCACGTGGGCCCCCAGGGGAAATCACGTGGGCCAGGTGGGGCAATCACGTGGGCCAGGTGGAGCAATCACGTGGGCCCCCAGGGGAAATCACGTGGGCCCCCAGGGGAAATCACGTGGGCCCCCAGGGGAAATCACGTGGGCCCCAGGGGAAATCACGTGGGCCCCCAGGGGAAATCACGTGGGCCAGGTGGGGAAATCACGTGGGCCAGGTGGGGCAATCACGTGGGCCAGGTGGGTCAATCACGAGGGCCAGGTGGTGCAATCACGTGGGGCCCCAGGGGAAATCACGTGGGCCCCCAGGGGAAATCACGTGGGCCCCCAGGGGAAATCACGTGGGCCCCCAGGGGAAATCACGTGGGCCCCCAGGGGAAATCACGTGGGCCCCCAGGGGAAATCACGTGGGCCCCCAGGGGAAATCACGTGGGCCCCCAGTGGAAATCACGTGGGCCCCCAGGGGAAATCACTTGGGCCCCCAGGGGAAATCACGTGGGCCAGGTGGGGCAATCACGTGGGCCAGGTGGAGCAATCACGTGGGCCCCCAGGGGAAATCACGTGGGCCCCCAGGGGAAATCACGTGGGCCAGGTGGGGCAATCACGTGGGCCAGGTGGGGCAATCACGTGGGCCAGGTGGAGCAATCACGTGGGCCCCCAGGGGAAATCACGTGGGCCCCCAGGGGAAATCACGTGGGCCCCCAGGGCAAATCACGTGGGCCCCCAGGGGAAATCACGTGGGCCCCCAGGGGAAATCACGTGGGCCCCCAGGGGAAGTCACGTGGGCCCCCAGGGGAAATCACGTGGGCCCCCATGGGAAATCACGTGGGCCCCCTGGGGAAATCACGTGGGCCCCCAGGGGAAATCACGTGGGCCCCCAGGGGAAATCACGTGGGCCAGGTGGGGCAATCACGTGGGCCAGGTGGAGCAATCACGTGGGCCCCCAGGGGAAATCACGTGGGCCCCCAGGGGAAATCACGTGGGCCCCCAGGGGAAATCACGTGGGCCCCCAGGGGAAATCACGTGGGCCCCCAGTGGAAATCACGTGGGCCCCCAGGGGAAATCACGTGGGCCCCCATCGGAAATCACGTGGGCCCCCAGGGGAAATTACGTGGGCCCCCAGGGGAAATCACGTGGGCCCCCAGGGGAAATCACGTGGGCCCCCAGGGGAAATCACGTGGGCATCCAGGGGAAATCACGTGGGCCCCCAGGGGAAATCACGTGGGCCCCCAGGGGAAATCACGTGGGCCCCCAGGGGAAATCACGTGGGCCCCCAGGGGAAATCACGTGGGCCAGGTGGGGCAATCACGTGGGCCAGGTGGAGCAATCACGTGGGCCCCCAGGGGAAATCACGTGGGCCCCCAGGGGAAATCACGTGGGCCCCCAGGGGACATCACGTCGGCCCCCAGGGGAAATCACGTGGGCCCCCAGGGGAAATCACGTGGGCCCCCAGGGGAAATCACGTGGGACCCCAGGGGAAATCACGAGGGCCCCCAGGGGAAATCACGTTTGCCAGGTGGGGCAATCACGTGGGCCAGGTGGGGCAATCACGTGGGCCAGGTGGAGCAATCACGTGGGCCCCCAGGGGAAATCACGTGGGCCCCCAGGGGAAATCACGTGGGACCCCAGGGCAAATCACGTGGGCCGCCAGGGGAAATCACGTGGGCCCCCAGGGGAAATCACGTGGGCCCCAAGGGGAAATAACGTGGGCCCCCAGGGGAAATCACGTGGGCCCCCAGGGGAAATCACGTGGGCCCCCAGGGGAAATCACGTGGGCCAGGTGCGGCAATCACATGGGCCAGGTGGGGAAATCACGTGGGCCCCCAGGGGAAATCATGTGGGCCCCCAGGGGAAATCACAAGGGCCCCCAGGGGAAATCACGTGGGCCAGGTGGGGCAATCACGTGGGCCCCCAGGGGAAATCACGTGGGCCCCCACGGGAAATCACGTGGTCCCCCAGGGGAAATCACGTGGGCCTCCAGGGGAAATCAGGTGGGCCCCCAGGGGAAATCACGTGGGCCCCAACGGAAAATCACGTGGGCCCCCAGGGGAAATCACGTGAGCCCCCAGGGGAAATCACGTGGGCCCCCAGGGCAAATCACGTGGGCCCCCAGGGGAAATCACGTGGGCCCCAATGGAAAATCACGTGGGCCCCCAGGGGAAATCACGTGGGCCCCCAGGGGAAATCACATGGGCCCCCAGGGGAAATCACGTGGGCCCCCAGGGGAAATCACGTGGGCCCCCAGGGGAAATCACGTGGGCCCCCAGGGGAAATCACGTGGGCCAGGTGGGGCAATCACGTGGGCCAGGTGGAGCAATCACGTGGGCCAGGTGGAGCAATCACGTGGGCCCCCAGGGGAAATCACTTGGGCCCCCAGGGGAAATCACGTGGGCCAGGTGGGGCAATCACGTGGTCCAGGTGGAGCAATCACGTGGGCCCCCAGGGGAAATCACGTGGGCCCCGAGGGGAAATCACGTGGGCCCCCAGGGGAAATCACGTGGGCCAGGTGGGGAAATCACGTGGGACAGGTGGGGCAATCACGTGGGCCAGGTGGGGCAATCACGTGGGGCAGGTGGAGCAATCACGTGGGCCCCCAGGGGAAATCACGTGGGCCCCCAGGGGAAATCACGTGGGCCCCCAGGGGAAATCACGTGGGCCCCCAGGGGAAATCACGTGGGCCCCCAGGGGAAATCACGTGGGCCCCCAGGGCAAATCACGTGGGCCCCCAGGGGAAATCACGTGGTCCCCCAGGGGAAATCACGTGGGCCCCCAGGGCAAATCACGTGGGCCCCCAGGGCAAATCACGTGGGCCAGGTGGGGCAATCACGTGGGCCAGGTGGGGCAATCACGTGGGCCAGGTGGAGCAATCACGTGGGCCCCCAGGGGAAATCACGTGGGCCCCCAGGGGAAATCACGTGGGCCCCTAGGGGAAATCTCGTGGGACCCCAGGGGAAATCACGTGGGCCCCCAGGGGAAATCACGTGGGCCCCCAGGGGAAATCACGTGGGCCCCCAGGGGAAATCACGTGGGCCCCTAGGGGAAATAACGTGGGCCCCCAGGGGAAATCACGTGGGCCCCCAGGGGAAATCACGTGGGCCCCCAGGGGAAATCACGTGGGCGAGGTGGGGCAATCACGTGGGCCAGGTGGAGCAATCACGTGGGCCCCCAGGGGAAATCTTGTGGGCCCCGAGGGGAAATCACGTGGGCCCCCAGGGGAAATCACGTGGGCCAGGTGGGGAAATCACGTGGGCCAGGTGGGGCAATCACGTGGGCCAGGTGGGGCAATCACGTGGGCCAGGTGGAGCAATCACGTGGGCCCCCAGGGGAAATCACGTGGGCCCCCAGGGGAAATCACGTCGGCCCCCAGGGGAAATCACGTGGGCCCCCAGGGGAAATCACGTGGGCCCCCAGGGGAAATCACGTGGGCCCCCAGGGGAAATCACGTGGGCCCCCAGGGGAAATCACGTGGGCCCCCAGGGGAAATCACGTGGGCCCCCAGGGCAAATCACGTGGGCCCCCAGGGGAAATCACGTGGGCCCCCAGGGGAAATCACGTGGGCCCCCAGGGGAAATCACGTGGGCCCCCAGGGGAAATCACGTGGGCCCCCAGGGCAAATCACGTGGGCCCCCAGGGCAAATCACGTGGGCCCCCAGGGGAAATCACGTGGGCCCCCAGGGGAAATCACGTGGGCCCCCAGGGGAAATCACGTGGGCCCCCAGGGGAAATCACGTGGGCCCCCAGGGGAAATCACGTGGGCCCCCAGGGGAAATCACGTGGGCCCCCAGGGGAAATCACGTGGGCCCCCAGGGGAAATCACGTGGGCCCCCAGGGGAAATCACTTGGGCTCCAAGGGGAAATCACGTGGGCCCCCAGGGCAAATCACGTGGGCCCCCAGGGGAAATCACGTGGGCCCCCAGGGGAAATCACGTGGGCCCCCAGGGCAAATCACGAGGGCCCCCAGGGCAAATCACGTGGGCCAGGTGGGGCAATCACGTGGGCCAGGTGGGGCAATCACGTGGGCCAGGTGGAGCAATCACGTGGGCCCCAAGGGGAAATCACGTGGGCCCCCAGGGGAAATCACGTGGGCCCCTAGGGGAAATCACGTGGGCCCCCAGGGGAAATCACGTGGGCCCCCAGGGGAAATCACGGGGGCCCCCAGGGGAAATCACGTGGGCCCCTAGGGGAAGTCACGTGGGCCCCCAGGGGAAATCACGTGGGCTCCAAGGGGAAATCACGTGGGCCCCCAGGGGAAATCATGTGGGCCCCCAGGGGAAATCACCTGGGCCGCCTGGGGAAATCACGTGGGCCCCCAGGGGAAATCAAGTGGGCCCCCAGGGGAAATCACGTGGGCCCCCAGGGGAAATCACGTGGGCCAGGTGGGGCAATCACGTGGGCCAGGTGGAGCAATCACGTGGGCCCCCAGGGGAAATCACGTGGGCCCCCAGGGGAAATCACGTGGGCCCCCAGGGGAAATCACGTGGGCCCCAAGGGGAAATCACGTGGGCCAGGTGGGGCAATCACGTGGGCCCCCAGGTGAAATCACGTGGGCCCCCAGGGGAAATCACGTGGGCCCCCACGGGAAATCACGTGGTCCCCCAGGGGAAATCACGTGGGCCTCCAGCGGAAATCACGTGGGCCAGGTGGGGCAATCACGTGGGCCAGGTGGAGCAATCACGTGGGCCCCCAGGGGAAATCACGTGGGCCCCCAGGGGAAATCACGTGGGCCCCCAGGGCAAATCACGTGGGCCCCCAGGGGAAATCACGTGGTCCCCAAGGGAAAATCACGTGGGCCCCCAGGGGAAATCACGTGGGCCCCCAGGGGAAATCACGTGGGCCCCCAGGGGAAATCACGTGGGCCCCCAGGGGAAATCACGTGGGCCCCCAGGGGAAATCACGTGGGCCCCCAGGGGAAATCACGTGGGCCAGGTTGGGCAATCACGTGGGCCAGGTGGAGCAATCACGTGGGCCAGGTGGAGCAATCACGTGGGCCCCCAGGGGAAATCACGTGGGCCCCCAGGGGAAATCACGTGGGCCAGGTGGGGCAATCACGTGGGCCAGGTGGAGCAATCACGTGGGCCCCCAGGGGAAATCACGTGGGCCCCGAGGGGAAATCACGTGGGCCCCCAGGGGAAATCACGTGGGCCAGGTGGGGCAATCACGTGGGCCAGGTGGGGCAATCACGTGGGCCAGGTGGAGCAATCACGTGGGCCGCCAGGGGAAATCACGTGGGCCGCCAGGGGAAATCACGTCGGCCCCCAGGGGAAATCACGTGGGCCACCAGGGGATATCACGTGGGCCCCCAGGGGAAATCACGTGGGCCCCCAGGGGAAATCACGTGGGCCCCCAGGGGAAATCACGTGGGCCCCCAGGGGAAATCACGTGGGCCCCCAGGGGAAATCACGTGGGCCCCCAGGGGAAATCACGTGGGCCCCCAGGGGAAATCACGTGGGCCCCCAGGGGAAATCACGTGGGCCCCCAGGGGAAATCACGTGGGCCCCCAGGGGAAATCACGTGGGCCCCCAGGGGAAATCACGTGGGCCCCCAGGGGAAATCACGTGGGCCCCCAGGGGAAATCACGTGGGCCAGGTGGGGCAATCACGTGGGCCAGGTGGAGCAATCACGTGGGCCCCCAGGGGAAATCACGTGGGCCCCCAGCGGAAATCACGTGGGCCCCCAGGGGAAATCACGTGGGCCCCCAGGGGAAATCACGTGGGCCCCCAGGGGAAATCACGTGGGCCAGGTGGGGAAATCACGTGGGCCAGGTGGGGCAATCACGTGGGCCAGGTGGGGCAATCACGAGGGCCAGGTGGTGCAATCACGTGGGGCCCCAGGGGAAATCACGTGGGCCCCCAGGGGAAATCACGTGGGCCCCCAGGGGAAATCACGTGGGCCCCCAGCGGAAATCACGTGGGCCCCCAGGGGAAATCACGTGGGCCCCCAGGGGAAATCACGTGGGCTCCAAGGGGAAATCACGTGGGCCCCCAGGGCAAATCACGTGGGCCCCCAGGGGAAATCACGTGGGCTCCAAGGGAAAATCACGTGGGCCCCCAGGGCAAATCACGTGGGCCCCCAGGGGAAATCACGTGGGCCCCCAGGGGAAATCACGTGGGCCCCCAGGGGAAATCACGTGGGCCCCCAGGGGAAATCACGTGGGCCCCCAGTGGAAATCACGTGGGCCCCCAGGGGAAATCACGTGGGCCCCCAGGGGAAATCACGTGGGCCAGGTGGGGCAATCACGTGGGCCAGGTGGAGCAATCACGTGGGCCCCCAGGGGAAATCACGTGGGCCCCCAGGGGAAATCACGTGGGCCAGGTGGGGCAATCACGTGGGCCAGGTGGGGCAATCACGTGGGCCAGGTGGAGCAATCACGTGGGCCCCCAGGGGAAATCACGTGGGCCCCCAGGGGAAATCACGTGGGCCCCCAGGGGAAATCACGTGGGCCAGGTGGGGCAATCACGTGGGCCAGGTGGAGCAATCACGTGGGCCCCCAGGGGAAAACACGTGGGCCCCCAGGGGAAATCACGTGGGCCCCCAGGGGAAATCACGTGGGCCCCCAGGGGAAATCACGTGGGCCAGGTGGGGCAATCACGTGGGCCAGGTGGAGCAATCACGTGGGCCCCCAGGGGAAATCACCTGGGCCCCCAGGGGAAATCACGTGGGCCCCCAGGGGAAATCACGTGGGCCAGGTGGGGAAATCACGTGGGCCAGGTGGGGCAATCACGTGGGCCAGGTGGGGCAATCACGTGGGCCAGGTGGAGCAATCACGTGGGCCCCCAGGGGAAATCACGTGGGCCGCCAGGGGAAATCACGTCGGCCCCCAGGGGAAATCACGTGGGCCCCCAGGGGATATCACGTGGGCCCCCAGGGGAAATCACGTGGGCCCCCAGGGGAAATCAGGTGGGCCCCCAGGGGAAATCACGTGGGCCCCCAGGGGAAATCACGTGGGCCCCCAGGGGAAATCACGTGGGCCCCCAGGGGAAATCACGTGGGCCCCCAGGGGAAATCACGTGGTCCCCCAGGGCAAATCACGTGGGCCCCCAGGGGAAATCACGTGGGCCCCCAGGGGAAATCACGTGGGCCCCCAGGGGAAATCACGTGGGCCCCCAGGGGAAATCACGTGGGCCAGGTGGGGCAATCACGTGGGCCAGGTGGAGCAATCACGTGGGCCCCCAGGGGAAATCACGTGGGGCCCCAGGGGAAATCACGTGGGCCAGGTGGGGAAATCACGTGGGCCAGGTGGGGCAATCACGTGGGCCAGGTGGGGCAATCACGTGGGCCAGGTGGTGTAATCACGTGGGCCCCCAGGGGAAATCACGTGGGCCGCCAGGGGAAATCACGTCGGCCCCCAGGGGAAATCACGTGGGCCCCCAGGGGATATCACGTGGGCCCCCAGGGGAAATCACGTGGGCCCCCAGGGGAAATCAGGTGGGCCCCCAGGGGAAATCACGTGGGCCCCC
>CAXCFB010000024.1:52500-55046 GCA_963981305.1 Rupicapra rupicapra | reverse complement strand
TAACCCTAACCCTAACCCTAACCCTAACCCTAACCCTAACCCTAACCCTAACCCTAACCCTAACCCTAACCCTAACCCTAACCCTAACCCTAACCCTAACCCTAACCCTAACCCTAACCCTAACCCTAACCCTAACCCTAACCCTAACCCTAACCCTAACCCTAACCCTAACCCTAACCCTAACCCTAACCCTAACCCTAACCCTAACCCTAACCCTAACCCTAACCCTAACCCTAACCCTAACCCTAACCCTAACCCTAACCCTAACCCTAACCCTAACCCTAACCCTAACCCTAACCCTAACCCTAACCCTAACCCTAACCCTAACCCTAACCCTAACCCTAACCCTAACCCTAACCCTAACCCTAACCCTAACCCTAACCCTAACCCTAACCCTAACCCTAACCCTAACCCTAACCCTAACCCTAACCCTAACCCTAACCCTAACCCTAACCCTAACCCTAACCCTAACCCTAACCCTAACCCTAACCCTAACCCTAACCCTAACCCTAACCCTAACCCTAACCCTAACCCTAACCCTAACCCTAACCCTAACCCTAACCCTAACCCTAACCCTAACCCTAACCCTAACCCTAACCCTAACCCTAACCCTAACCCTAACCCTAACCCTAACCCTAACCCTAACCCTAACCCTAACCCTAACCCTAACCCTAACCCTAACCCTAACCCTAACCCTAACCCTAACCCTAACCCTAACCCTAACCCTAACCCTAACCCTAACCCTAACCCTAACCCTAACCCTAACCCTAACCCTAACCCTAACCCTAACCCTAACCCTAACCCTAACCCTAACCCTAACCCTAACCCTAACCCTAACCCTAACCCTAACCCTAACCCTAACCCTAACCCTAACCCTAACCCTAACCCTAACCCTAACCCTAACCCTAACCCTAACCCTAACCCTAACCCTAACCCTAACCCTAACCCTAACCCTAACCCTAACCCTAACCCTAACCCTAACCCTAACCCTAACCCTAACCCTAACCCTAACCCTAACCCTAACCCTAACCCTAACCCTAACCCTAACCCTAACCCTAACCCTAACCCTAACCCTAACCCTAACCCTAACCCTAACCCTAACCCTAACCCTAACCCTAACCCTAACCCTAACCCTAACCCTAACCCTAACCCTAACCCTAACCCTAACCCTAACCCTAACCCTAACCCTAACCCTAACCCTAACCCTAACCCTAACCCTAACCCTAACCCTAACCCTAACCCTAACCCTAACCCTAACCCTAACCCTAACCCTAACCCTAACCCTAACCCTAACCCTAACCCTAACCCTAACCCTAACCCTAACCCTAACCCTAACCCTAACCCTAACCCTAACCCTAACCCTAACCCTAACCCTAACCCTAACCCTAACCCTAACCCTAACCCTAACCCTAACCCTAACCCTAACCCTAACCCTAACCCTAACCCTAACCCTAACCCTAACCCTAACCCTAACCCTAACCCTAACCCTAACCCTAACCCTAACCCTAACCCTAACCCTAACCCTAACCCTAACCCTAACCCTAACCCTAACCCTAACCCTAACCCTAACCCTAACCCTAACCCTAACCCTAACCCTAACCCTAACCCTAACCCTAACCCTAACCCTAACCCTAACCCTAACCCTAACCCTAACCCTAACCCTAACCCTAACCCTAACCCTAACCCTAACCCTAACCCTAACCCTAACCCTAACCCTAACCCTAACCCTAACCCTAACCCTAACCCTAACCCTAACCCTAACCCTAACCCTAACCCTAACCCTAACCCTAACCCTAACCCTAACCCTAACCCTAACCCTAACCCTAACCCTAACCCTAACCCTAACCCTAACCCTAACCCTAACCCTAACCCTAACCCTAACCCTAACCCTAACCCTAACCCTAACCCTAACCCTAACCCTAACCCTAACCCTAACCCTAACCCTAACCCTAACCCTAACCCTAACCCTAACCCTAACCCTAACCCTAACCCTAACCCTAACCCTAACCCTAACCCTAACCCTAACCCTAACCCTAACCCTAACCCTAACCCTAACCCTAACCCTAACCCTAACCCTAACCCTAACCCTAACCCTAACCCTAACCCTAACCCTAACCCTAACCCTAACCCTAACCCTAACCCTAACCCTAACCCTAACCCTAACCCTAACCCTAACCCTAACCCTAACCCTAACCCTAACCCTAACCCTAACCCTAACCCTAACCCTAACCCTAACCCTAACCCTAACCCTAACCCTAACCCTAACCCTAACCCTAACCCTAACCCTAACCCTAACCCTAACCCTAACCCTAACCCTAACCCTAACCCTAACCCTAACCCTAACCCTAACCCTAACCCTAACCCTAACCCTAACCCTAACCCTAACCCTAACCCTAACCCTAACCCTAACCCTAACCCTAACCCTAACCCTAACCCTAACCCTAACCCTAACCCTAACCCTAACCCTAACCCTAACCCTAACCCTAACCCTAACCCTAACCCTAACCCTAACCCTAACCCTAACCCTAACCCTAACCCTAACCCTA
>CAXCFB010000024.1:42500-47500 GCA_963981305.1 Rupicapra rupicapra | reverse complement strand
AACCCTAACCCTAACCCTAACCCTAACCCTAACCCTAACCCTAACCCTAACCCTAACCCTAACCCTAACCCTAACCCTAACCCTAACCCTAACCCTAACCCTAACCCTAACCCTAACCCTAACCCTAACCCTAACCCTAACCCTAACCCTAACCCTAACCCTAACCCTAACCCTAACCCTAACCCTAACCCTAACCCTAACCCTAACCCTAACCCTAACCCTAACCCTAACCCTAACCCTAACCCTAACCCTAACCCTAACCCTAACCCTAACCCTAACCCTAACCCTAACCCTAACCCTAACCCTAACCCTAACCCTAACCCTAACCCTAACCCTAACCCTAACCCTAACCCTAACCCTAACCCTAACCCTAACCCTAACCCTAACCCTAACCCTAACCCTAACCCTAACCCTAACCCTAACCCTAACCCTAACCCTAACCCTAACCCTAACCCTAACCCTAACCCTAACCCTAACCCTAACCCTAACCCTAACCCTAACCCTAACCCTAACCCTAACCCTAACCCTAACCCTAACCCTAACCCTAACCCTAACCCTAACCCTAACCCTAACCCTAACCCTAACCCTAACCCTAAACCCTAACCCTAACCCTAACCCTAACCCTAACCCTAACCCTAACCCTAACCCTAACCCTAACCCTAACCCTAACCCTAACCCTAACCCTAACCCTAACCCTAACCCTAACCCTAACCCTAACCCTAACCCTAACCCTAACCCTAACCCTAACCCTAACCCTAACCCTAACCCTAACCCTAACCCTAACCCTAACCCTAACCCTAACCCTAACCCTAACCCTAACCCTAACCCTAACCCTAACCCTAACCCTAACCCTAACCCTAACCCTAACCCTAACCCTAACCCTAACCCTAACCCTAACCCTAACCCTAACCCTAACCCTAACCCTAACCCTAACCCTAACCCTAACCCTAACCCTAACCCTAACCCTAACCCTAACCCTAACCCTAACCCTAACCCTAACCCTAACCCTAACCCTAACCCTAACCCTAACCCTAACCCTAACCCTAACCCTAACCCTAACCCTAACCCTAACCCTAACCCTAACCCTAACCCTAACCCTAACCCTAACCCTAACCCTAACCCTAACCCTAACCCTAACCCTAACCCTAACCCTAACCCTAACCCTAACCCTAACCCTAACCCTAACCCTAACCCTAACCCTAACCCTAACCCTAACCCTAACCCTAACCCTAACCCTAACCCTAACCCTAACCCTAACCCTAACCCTAACCCTAACCCTAACCCTAACCCTAACCCTAACCCTAACCCTAACCCTAACCCTAACCCTAACCCTAACCCTAACCCTAACCCTAACCCTAACCCTAACCCTAACCCTAACCCTAACCCTAACCCTAACCCTAACCCTAACCCTAACCCTAACCCTAACCCTAACCCTAACCCTAACCCTAACCCTAACCCTAACCCTAACCCTAACCCTAACCCTAACCCTAACCCTAACCCTAACCCTAACCCTAACCCTAACCCTAACCCTAACCCTAACCCTAACCCTAACCCTAACCCTAACCCTAACCCTAACCCTAACCCTAACCCTAACCCTAACCCTAACCCTAACCCTAACCCTAACCCTAACCCTAACCCTAACCCTAACCCTAACCCTAACCCTAACCCTAACCCTAACCCTAACCCTAACCCTAACCCTAACCCTAACCCTAACCCTAACCCTAACCCTAACCCTAACCCTAACCCTAACCCTAACCCTAACCCTAACCCTAACCCTAACCCTAACCCTAACCCTAACCCTAACCCTAACCCTAACCCTAACCCTAACCCTAACCCTAACCCTAACCCTAACCCTAACCCTAACCCTAACCCTAACCCTAACCCTAACCCTAACCCTAACCCTAACCCTAACCCTAACCCTAACCCTAACCCTAACCCTAACCCTAACCCTAACCCTAACCCTAACCCTAACCCTAACCCTAACCCTAACCCTAACCCTAACCCTAACCCTAACCCTAACCCTAACCCTAACCCTAACCCTAACCCTAACCCTAACCCTAACCCTAACCCTAACCCTAACCCTAACCCTAACCCTAACCCTAACCCTAACCCTAACCCTAACCCTAACCCTAACCCTAACCCTAACCCTAACCCTAACCCTAACCCTAACCCTAACCCTAACCCTAACCCTAACCCTAACCCTAACCCTAACCCTAACCCTAACCCTAACCCTAACCCTAACCCTAACCCTAACCCTAACCCTAACCCTAACCCTAACCCTAACCCTAACCCTAACCCTAACCCTAACCCTAACCCTAACCCTAACCCTAACCCTAACCCTAACCCTAACCCTAACCCTAACCCTAACCCTAACCCTAACCCTAACCCTAACCCTAACCCTAACCCTAACCCTAACCCTAACCCTAACCCTAACCCTAACCCTAACCCTAACCCTAACCCTAACCCTAACCCTAACCCTAACCCTAACCCTAACCCTAACCCTAACCCTAACCCTAACCCTAACCCTAACCCTAACCCTAACCCTAACCCTAACCCTAACCCTAACCCTAACCCTAACCCTAACCCTAACCCTAACCCTAACCCTAACCCTAACCCTAACCCTAACCCTAACCCTAACCCTAACCCTAACCCTAACCCTAACCCTAACCCTAACCCTAACCCTAACCCTAACCCTAACCCTAACCCTAACCCTAACCCTAACCCTAACCCTAACCCTAACCCTAACCCTAACCCTAACCCTAACCCTAACCCTAACCCTAACCCTAACCCTAACCCTAACCCTAACCCTAACCCTAACCCTAACCCTAACCCTAACCCTAACCCTAACCCTAACCCTAACCCTAACCCTAACCCTAACCCTAACCCTAACCCTAACCCTAACCCTAACCCTAACCCTAACCCTAACCCTAACCCTAACCCTAACCCTAACCCTAACCCTAACCCTAACCCTAACCCTAACCCTAACCCTAACCCTAACCCTAACCCTAACCCTAACCCTAACCCTAACCCTAACCCTAACCCTAACCCTAACCCTAACCCTAACCCTAACCCTAACCCTAACCCTAACCCTAACCCTAACCCTAACCCTAACCCTAACCCTAACCCTAACCCTAACCCTAACCCTAACCCTAACCCTAACCCTAACCCTAACCCTAACCCTAACCCTAACCCTAACCCTAACCCTAACCCTAACCCTAACCCTAACCCTAACCCTAACCCTAACCCTAACCCTAACCCTAACCCTAACCCTAACCCTAACCCTAACCCTAACCCTAACCCTAACCCTAACCCTAACCCTAACCCTAACCCTAACCCTAACCCTAACCCTAACCCTAACCCTAACCCTAACCCTAACCCTAACCCTAACCCTAACCCTAACCCTAACCCTAACCCTAACCCTAACCCTAACCCTAACCCTAACCCTAACCCTAACCCTAACCCTAACCCTAACCCTAACCCTAACCCTAACCCTAACCCTAACCCTAACCCTAACCCTAACCCTAACCCTAACCCTAACCCTAACCCTAACCCTAACCCTAACCCTAACCCTAACCCTAACCCTAACCCTAACCCTAGCCCTAGCCCTAGCCCTAGCCCTAGCCCTAGCCCTAGCCCTAGCCCTAGCCCTAGCCCTAGCCCTAGCCCTAGCCCTAGCCCTAACCCTAACCCTAACCCTAACCCTAACCCTAACCCTAACCCTAACCCTAACCCTAACCCTAACCCTAACCCTAACCCTAACCCTAACCCTAACCCTAACCCTAACCCTAACCCTAACCCTAACCCTAACCCTAACCCTAACCCTAACCCTAACCCTAACCCTAACCCTAACCCTAACCCTAACCCTAACCCTAACCCTAACCCTAACCCTAACCCTAACCCTAACCCTAACCCTAACCCTAACCCTAACCCTAACCCTAACCCTAACCCTAACCCTAACCCTAACCCTAACCCTAACCCTAACCCTAACCCTAACCCTAACCCTAACCCTAACCCTAACCCTAACCCTAACCCTAACCCTAACCCTAACCCTAACCCTAACCCTAACCCTAACCCTAACCCTAACCCTAACCCTAACCCTAACCCTAACCCTAACCCTAACCCTAACCCTAACCCTAACCCTAACCCTAACCCTAACCCTAACCCTAACCCTAACCCTAACCCTAACCCTAACCCTAACCCTAACCCTAACCCTAACCCTAACCCTAACCCTAACCCTAACCCTAACCCTAACCCTAACCCTAACCCTAACCCTAACCCTAACCCTAACCCTAACCCTAACCCTAACCCTAACCCTAACCCTAACCCTAACCCTAACCCTAACCCTAACCCTAACCCTAACCCTAACCCTAACCCTAACCCTAACCCTAACCCTAACCCTAACCCTAACCCTAACCCTAACCCTAACCCTAACCCTAACCCTAACCCTAACCCTAACCCTAACCCTAACCCTAACCCTAACCCTAACCCTAACCCTAACCCTAACCCTAACCCTAACCCTAACCCTAACCCTAACCCTAACCCTAACCCTAACCCTAACCCTAACCCTAACCCTAACCCTAACCCTAACCCTAACCCTAACCCTAACCCTAACCCTAACCCTAACCCTAACCCTAACCCTAACCCTAACCCTAACCCTAACCCTAACCCTAACCCTAACCCTAACCCTAACCCTAACCCTAACCCTAACCCTAACCCTAACCCTAACCCTAACCCTAACCCTAACCCTAACCCTAACCCTAACCCTAACCCTAACCCTAACCCTAACCCTAACCCTAACCCTAACCCTAACCCTAACCCTAACCCTAACCCTAACCCTAACCCTAACCCTAACCCTAACCCTAACCCTAACCCTAACCCTAACCCTAACCCTAACCCTAACCCTAACCCTAACCCTAACCCTAACCCTAACCCTAACCCTAACCCTAACCCTAACCCTAACCCTAACCCTAACCCTAACCCTAACCCTAACCCTAACCCTA
>CAXCFB010000024.1:0-37500 GCA_963981305.1 Rupicapra rupicapra | reverse complement strand
AGTACCCAAAATTCTCTGGACCACCTGTCTTACTGGCCTCTTGGTCCAGGAAAATATTCCCTCTTGTTGCGTCCTCCCATATCTACAGTTACACTATTACCATCATCGATCTCATATGGGACTGTATATTATTCTATTAGACACATCAAACACACATTTGACAGTGTAAGAAACAGCAATTTTGTAAAGCAGGTGAAATACAAATAACATAGCCAGCAGTATTAATAAAGTCACAAGTAAAACTTAAGAGCTTCCATTAGATGTAGCCCAGCATATCTCAGGTCATCTGACTTAGTCTGCTCTGTAGAATCTTTATCTTCCAGGGAAATTATATATTGGCCACATCTATAAGGCACATAGCCCAGTTTTCTAGTGTTACTAGACTGATTATCCTTAGTATGATTTAATTGTTTCCAACACCGAGGAGACTTTAAACATAAATTACTATAGCCTGTTGTTATCTACATAAACCTATCCCATAATTGTGGGAGATTTTTCCCTTCTTTGTGGAAACCCTTCTTGTTCTGATTGAGCTTGGATAATAGAAAAAACCTCAAATTTATGGCCAAAGTCAGAGAAGGCGTTATTAATCGGCCCGGTAAAGGGATTCTATCTAGTAATATCACAGTGACCTGAATATGACTATAATTTTTTTAAGTAAATTTTCTCAGGGCCAACCAGTTACAGTCTGGTAGTAGAGAAACTTACCAAGGTAACCCAAAGCTCAGCATTCAGGAAATGAAGATCATGAAGTCAGAGAAAGAAAATATAATTGTTTTGTTTATAACATTTAGTCTTACCAAAGTATTGTCATAATTAGTCTGAGAGGTAGGTTTTCCCTACTCCCTGAAAACATAAGATTCAAACTCATAATTTTTCAGATAGAAACCATAAAAGTTATAAGCATATTCGCTGGTTCATTCAGTCCTCTGCTAACTTTTGTGAAGTCATCAGGTTTTCCATTAGAATACCAGGACATATCAGAATGTTAAGAAATCCATATAATTTTATATCTCTATTAGTAATTTTACCATACATTATAACATGAGCGGATTTATTATTCATTGGATAATCTTTTTCATGTACTTTAACCAACCAAATTAACCCAGTTTAATATCTCTCTTTGGGATGTTTCAGGGGCCCTCTGAAGCACCCCAAAGTTAGCTAGAGGTCAAAGGAACTTAAAAAGAATTTGATTTAGGAAGTTTTATCAAAAAGATCAATTAAAAGCATTTAGAACATTTGGTCAGATTTAGTCAATGGTGATGGGTGTATCATTTAGCTTGTTGATATGTCACAATGGGTGTAAATACTAAGGCTCCCTGGTGGCTCAGATGGTAAAGCATTTGCCTGCAATGCGGGAGACCTGGGTTCGATCCCTGGGTTGGGAAGATCTCCTGGAGAAAGAAATGGCAACCCACTCCAGTACTCTTGCCTGGAGAATCCCACGGACAGAGGAGGATGGTAGGCTACAGTCCATGGGGTCACAAACAGTCGGACACGACTGAGCGACTTCACTTCACCAAGGCTCAAGCTCTAGTGAAAGTCAGCTCCGCCATCTTGCACCTAGTTGGTTTTAAGCAGTTTTCTTATGGCTGAGTCATTCCTAACAAAATCCATTTATCTAACTAACCATACTCCAATTTTAGAAAATCCTGATCCTGCATAAGTCTTTCTAGCATTTTTCATACCTTTTTTTTTAGTTGAAAACACACTTCTTACTTTCCTTTAGCAACCAAGAACTAACTTTTATATTAGCATTTTATAGGTTGGTGAGCATAAATACCAGTGATAATTTCTAAAACCCTTGCTTTCTTAGAACATTTTAGGATGGCACCAAACATTATTCATTTATAGTCCCAAATCTCTTTAGTTTCTTTGTAAAAGGAAATTAGTGTTTAGTAGTAAATGTTTCAAAATCTTATTTTATTTAGAATAAGACTTATTTTAGTTGGAATAGACTTCCAACACTTAGCACACTTAGCACAACCCTTAGAAATTTAAGTTATGCCAATCTGGAGACAGATATTTCTAAAGAATAATTATTCTTAATAGAGTTTATAAAAAGCTCATATCTCATTTATATTTTTTAGAAGTTTCTTCATTTGAGGTAATTTCCTGTTGACAAACTTGTAACAGATATAATATTTAACTTGTATTAACCCGAGGTACAATGAAAATGATGTTCAAGCTGGTTTTAGAAAAGACAGAGGAACCAGAGAAAAAAGTGAAAGAGGAGAGTGAAAAAGTTGGCTTAAGCTCAACATTCAGAAAACAAAGATCATGGCATCCAGTCCCATCACTTCATGGGAAATAGATGGGGAAACAGTAGAAACAGTGTCAGACTTTATTTTCGGGGGCTCAAAAATCACTACAGATGGCGACTGCAACCATGAAATTAAAAGATGCTTACTTCTTGTAAGAAAAGCGATGACCAACTAGATCAGTTCAGTCTAGTTCAATCTGTCAGTTGTGTCCGACTTTTTGCCATCACATGAATTGCAGCATGCCAGGCCTCCTTGTTCATCACCATCTACCGGAGTTCACTCAGACTCAGGTCCATCGAGTCCGTGATGCCATCCAGCCATCTCATCCTGGGTCGTCCCCTTCTCCTCCTGCCCTCAATCCCTCCCAGCATCAGAATCTTTTCCAATGAGTCAACTCTTTGCATCAGGTGGCCAAAGTACTGGAGTTTCAGCTTTAGCATCATTCCTTCCAAAGAAATCTCAGGGCTGATCTCCTTCAGAATGGACTGGTTGGATATCCTTGCAGTCCAAGGGACTCTCGAGAGTCTTCTCCAACACCACAGTTCAAACGCATCAATTCTTCGGCACTCAGCCTTCTTCACAGTCCAACTCTCACATCCATACATGACCACAGGAAAAACCACTGCCTTGACTAGATGGACCTTGGCAAAGTAATGTCTCTGCTTTTGAATATACTATCTAGGTTGGTCATAATTTTTCTTCCAAAGAGAAAGCGTCTTTTAATTTCATGGCTGCAGTCACAATCTGCAGTGATTTTGGAGCCCCCAAAAATAAAGTCTGACACAGTTTCTACTGTTTCTCCATCTATTTCCCATGAAGTGATGGCACCGGATGCCATGATTTTTGTTTTCTGAATGGAGAGCTTGAAGGCAACTTTTTCACTCTCCTCTTTCACTCTCATCAAGAGGCTTTTTGGTTCCTCTTCACTTTCCTCTTCACCCTTAGCCATAAGGGTGGTGTCATCTGCATATCTGAGGTGATTGATACTTCTCCCGGCAATCTTGATTCCAGCTTGTGCTTCTTCTAGTCCAGCATTTCTCATGATGTACTCTGCACAGAAGTTAAATAAGCACGGTGACAATATACAGCCTTGATGTACTCCTTTTCCTATTTGGAACCAGTCTGTTGTTCCATGTCTAGTTCTAACTGTTGCTTCCTGATCTGCATACAGATTTCTCAAGAGGCAGGTCAGGTGGTCTGGTATTCCCATCTCTCTCAGAATTTTCCACAGTTTATTGTGGTCCACACAGTCAAAGTCTTTGGCATAGTCAATAAAGCAGAAATAGATATTTTTCTGGAACTCTCTTGCTTTTTCCATGATCCAGCAGATGTTGGCAATTTGAGCTCTGGTTCCTCTGCCTTTTATAAATTCAGCTTGAACATCTGGAAGTTCACGGTTCAGGTATTGCTAAAGCCTGGCTTGGAGAATTTTGAGCATTACTTTACTAGCATGTGAGATGAGTGCAATTCTGCAGTAGTTTGAGCATTCTTTGCCATTGCCTTTCTTTGAGATTGGAATGGAAACTGATGTTTTCCAGTCCTGTGGCCACTGCTGAGTTTTCCAAATTTGCTGCCATATGGAGTGCAGCATTTTCATAGCATCATCTTTCAGGATTTGAAACAGCTCAACTGGAATGCCATCACCTCCACTAGCTTTGTTCGTAGCGATGCTTTCCAAGGCCCACTTGACTTCACATTCCAAGATGTCTGGCTCTAGATTAGTGATCACATCATCATGATTATCTGGGTCGTGAAGATCTTTTTGGTACAGTTCTTCCGTGTATTCTTGCCACCTCTTCCTAATATCTTCTGCTTCTGTTAGATCCATACCATTTCTGTCCTTGATCGAGCCCATCTTTGCATGAAATGTTCTCTTGGTATCTCTAATTTTCTTGAAGAGATCTCTAGTCTTTCCGAATCTGTTGTTTTCCTCTATTTCTTTGCATTGATAGCTGAAGAAGGCTTTCTTGTCTCTTCTTGCTATTCTTTGGAACTCTGCATTCAGATGCTTATATCTTTCCTTTTCTCCTTTGCTTTTTGCCTCTCTTCTTTTCACAGCTATTTGTAAGGCCTCTCCAGACAGCCATTTTGCTTTTTTGCATTTCTTTTCCATGGGGATGGTCTTGATCCCTGTCTCCTGTACAGTGTCATGAACTTCATTCCATAGCTCATCAGGCACTCTATCAGATCTATGCCCTTAAATCTATTTCTCACTTCCACTGTAAAATCATAAGGGATTTGATTTAGATCATACCTGAATGGTCTAGTGGTTTTGCCTACTTTCTTCAATTTCAGTCTGAATTTGGTAATAAGGAGTTCATGATCTGAGCCATAGTCAGCTCCTGGTCTTGTTTTTGTTGACTGTATAGAGCTTCTCCATCTTTGGCTGCAAAGAATATAATCAATCTGATTTCGGTGTTGACCATCTGGTGATGTCCATGTGTAGACTCTTCTCCTGTGTTGTTGGAACACGGTGTTTGCTATGACCAGTGCATTTTCTTGGCAAAACTCTATTAGTCTTTGCCCTGCTTCATTTCACATTCCAAGGCCAAATTTGCGTGTTACGCCAGGTGTTTCTTGACTTCCTACTTTTGCATTCCAGTCCCCTATAATGAAAAGGACATCTTTTTTGGGTGTTAGTTCTAAAAGATCTTGTAGGTCTTCATAAAACCGTTCGACTTCAGCTTCTTCAGCATTACTGGTTGGGGCATAGACTTGGATAACTCTGATAGTGAATGGTTTGCCTTGGAGATGAACAGAGATCATTCTGTCGTTTTTGAGATTGCATCCAAGTACTGCATTTCGGACTCTTTGGTTGACCATGATGGCTACTCCACTTCTTCTGAGGGATTCCTGCCCGCAGTAGTAGATATAATGGTCATCTGAGTTAAATTCACCCATTCCAGTCCATTTTAGTTCGCTGATTCATAGAATGTCTACGTTCACCCTTGCCATCTCTTGTTTCACCACTTCCAATGTGCCTTGATTCATGGACCTGACATTCCAGGTTCCTATGCAATATTGCTCTTTACAGCCGAGGATCTTCCTTCTATCACCAGTCACATCCACAACTGGGTACTGGTTTTGTTTTGGCTCCATCCCTTCGTTCTTTCTGGACTTATTTCTCCATTGATCTCCAGTAGCATATTGGGCACCTAATGACCTGGGGAGTTCCTCTTTTGGTGACCGATCATATTGCCTTTTCATACTGTTCATGGGGTTCTCAAGGCAAGAATACTGAAGTGGCTTGCCATTCCCTTCTCCAGTGGACCACGTTCTGTCAGACCTCTCCACCATGACCTTGGGTTGCCCCGCAGGCATGGCTTGGTTTCATTGAGTTAGACAAGGCTGTGGTCCTAGTGTGATTAGATTGACTAGTTATCTGGGATTATGGTTTCAGTGTGTCTGCCCTCTGAGGCCCTCTTGCAACACCTACCATCTTACTTGGGTTTCTCTTACCTTGGGCATGGGGTATCTCTTCACGGCTGCTCCCGCAAAGCACCGCCACTGCTCCTTACCTTGGATGAGGGGTATCTCCGTACCACCACCATTCCTGACCTTCAACATGGGATGGATAGTATATTCAAAAGCAGAGACATTACTTTGCCAACTAAGGTCCATCTAGTTAAGGCTATGGTTTTCCCTGTGGTCATGTATGGATGTGAGACTTGGACTGTGAAGAAGGCTGAGTGCCAAAGAATTGATGCGTTTGAACTGTGGTGTTGGAGAAGACTCTCGAGAGTCCCTTGGACTGCAAGGAGATCCAACCAGTCCATTCTGAAGGAGATCAACCCTGGCATTTCTTTGGAAGGAATGATGCTAAAGCTGAAGCTCCAGTACTTTGGCCACTTCATGCGAAGAGTTGACTCATTGGAAAAGACTCTGATGCTGGGAGGGATTGGGGGCAGGAGGAGAAGGGGACGACCCAGAATGAGATGGCTGGATGGCATCACGGACTTGATGGATGTGAGTCTGAGTGAACTCCGGGAGATGGTGATGGACAGGGAGGCCTGGCGTGCTGTGATTCATGGGATGGCAAAGTGTTGGACAAGACTGAGCGACTGAACTGAACTGAACTGACAATGAAATTATTCTATTTAATGTTAATTACTCTAAGGCATGTCTATATTAGATAGGTCAACAAACAAACATTAATATCAGATATTTAATACTGAATATTTCCAGTTCACATTAACCTGGAATTTGTTGTTTAATTTCATTATTTGATTTGTAAGTGCTTACCTTTTGTTAAGCCAAATAAATAGAGCTCATTTACAAATTAACCTCAAAAATATTACCCAGAGACAAAGACATACCAAGACATATTTAGACAGTACAAGATCTAGCTTCATTTTCTAAGTTTAGTCATGAATTACATATTACAATATAAAATTACTAGTTTATAAAAGAAATAGTTGAAATAAATAAAATCTTTAAAGTCTTTTTCCCCTTTTCCCTCAGTCTCAGGAGTTAGATATGGTCTAGGTAAGTGTTCCTGAGAGCCCTGGTCTCAAGGCACAGGGAAAGAAAATCAAGTTCTAACAAAATGGCGGCAGGTCTAAACCAAATGGTGGCCAGACAAAGCAAAATGGCCACCAAAAACCACAATACAGAACACAGAGTTAAACACACACACATATAAACCTGGCAATCTTCATCAGACACTCCCTTAAATACAAGAATACAGTCTCTCAGAAAACCTCCTATAGAGACACAGAACTTCAGATCCAAGTACTGACATCAAAGATTTCAAAGAGAGGAAAGGAAGCCAGTCAGGTTGAAAGAAGAAGGGGGAGGAGGTGGGAGAGAGGGGCAAAAGGGGTGGCCTTACAAACGTCTCCTGCCACCTACAGATACCCAGGCGTTATGGGACTTTTCCCTGGGCCTCTAGAGAAGGGAGGACTGGAACTTGGCCCTACCAGAAATCAGACCAGAACAGAACCAGAATTTGAGTTCTCTGCCAAGAGGAGGTGATCAGTCTCCAGTCCTCAGCTCAGGCTGAGGGCCCTTCAACCAGATTCCTGTGTCCAGGACCAGGGGGACTAGAAAAATGGAGAATAGGAAGGGTTAAGGAGAGGAAAGAGAGAGGGAAGGGGAGAAAGGTAAATAAAGTCTCTTGTTCCTTACCCAGTCAGGGTACTCGGGCCAGTTGTCCACGTCAGGAGGAGACCAGGAACAAAAGGGTCCCAGTTGCAGCTGCTGGGTCTGATCCATTGGCAGGCAAGCTGGCCCCTGAGTACCCCAAGTGGTCAGGATGTCAGTCTCAGCGAAGAAGAGTCCCGCCAGAGTCGCCATTTGTTGCAGGAAGAGGGACCCCTTCCAAGGCCCAAAACTGGGCTCTTGTCTAACACTCAGAAATGAATTGTCTGAGGAGACACATGTGCTGACAAAGCAAGAGATTTTATTGGGAAAGGGCACCCGGGTGGAAAGTAGTAGGGTAAGGGAACCCAGGAGAACTACTCTGCCGCGCAGCTTGCAGTCTTGGGTTTTATGGTGATGGGATTAGTTTCCGAGTGGTCTTTGGCCAATCATTCTAATTCAGAGTCTTTCCTGGCAGCACACGTGTAACTCAGCCAAGATGGATGCTAGCGAGAGAGATTCTGGGAAGCGGACAGACACGCAGTGTCTCCTTTAGACCTTTCCCGAACTCTTCCAGTTGGTGGTGGCTTATTAATTCTGTCCTGTCAGGAAACAACTCATGCAAATGGTTACTATGGTGCCTGGCCAGGGCGGGTGGTTTCAATCACTGTGCTTCCCCTAACAGCTTGTTAACAAAGAAAGTACCTCTAAAAACAAACAAACAAACAAAACTCCAAAAAATGTAAATGCAATATGAACTTTTAGATAAACTATAAAAAATAATTATATTTTAAAATATCTGTTACCGGGATCCAGCCCCAGTTGGATCCAGGGTATCCGAAGGGGGACAGCATTGGTGACTGAAAGAGATTAATTAGAGATATAGAGAGAGAGAAAGAAAGAATGTTGCAGTTAAGAAAATAGAGGAGAGAAAGAGGCTATTATTCCTTGGTTTACACAGAAAGCCAATAAAGCCCCAGCACAGGACTTGCTCTGTTCATGTAGGCTACAGGTGCCCGCTTGAATAGCAGAGAGTGCCCCACCTTGGGCTCCCTCTCACATGGGTCTTAGAAGCCCGGCCAGGAAAGTGAACTCAGAGAGCCTCTCCACTCCAGGGAGTCAGCCTGAAAAGTAAGAAGAGGAAGAAAAAAAGACACAGGGTGTCCAAGCTTCAGTGAGCAAGGCCCAAAACTTTATTTTCCAAAGAAGCTTATATACCTTGAGCTGTATATAGAAAATAATGGAAGGTGCAGAGTCATGGAGGGTCAGCAGTCCTGACCCTTATCGAGACCAGGCTTTCTTTCCTCATACCTTTCCATATGCAAAAGTCTCAGGTAATTTACATCATCTTATAGCCAGGAGGCCTATTAACATTTTATGACCCTTTCTGATGATGATTAGTCAACCAGAAAACTTATTTTCTCCAAAGGTGATTTTTCTAAAGTCAGGTGCCATTCTCTGAAAGCACTAGATAAGGTTACATTCCTATAGGGTAAGGGTGTAGTGGGCTATAACACGGAAAAAGTCTATTAACTCAAGGTCTAATGTGGTTAAATCAAATGCTACAACTTATTTTTCCTATATACCAGCTATATTAATTACTGTATATTCTCAAAGACATAATGGGTAAGAGATATGGAAACTTAGCAGCAAGTATGGGCTCAACAATGAAACCCTCCACCAGTGCTATTCTAATAATTTCTTAACTCCCTGAAAAGGCTCTGTATTTTTAGAATATTACAGGCTTCCCATGCCTCTCATGGTTGGGAGGCTATAAACAATCACATGCATAACTGCAGGAGTCTGAACATAAATAATCACATGTGTATCTGCAGGAGTCCAAACAAACGTGTCAGGCTAGCTAAAAAGTCATCAGGGGGTTTGGATTGGAACACTCTTATTATGCCCAGACTTATTAACTAGAGCTCTCAGTTGGTTTTCTTCAAAGAAAGGTGGTCGGGGACAGCCCCTCCGTTGGTGTCAGAGGGATTGGTGAGAGGCATGAAATAATAAGACAGACAGATTCTGGTTTCGCGGTAGATGCTCAAGCAGGTCCAGGGGATCCCTCGAGTCCTGATCCGCCTTGCCCATCAGGCCTCTCCGCATGACCTTGTCATAGGGGGGATCTCCCATGCTGGCTCCCGGCAATTTGTCTATAATAGTCTCGATGGAAGGCAGAGGAGAAGGGGACAACCGAGGATAAGATGGTTGGATGGCATCACTGACTCGATGGACATGAGTTTGAGCAAGCCCCTGGAGTTGGTGATGGACAGGGAAGCCTGGCATCCTGCAGTCCATGGGGTCAGAAAGAGTCAGACACGACTGAGCAACTGAACTGAACTGAACTTACAATAGTTTCTCCAGATTTTGTTTACTTGAATTTCTATCGTTATGCTAAACTAACTGATGACAGTGTATTGAATAGTGAGGTCATTTCCAAATAAATTAAGGTTCTGAAACATTCACTACTTGACAGGACCTTCCTCTTACACAGAAACTAAAGAGGTTTCTGACTGTCCTGAATAGTGTCTGGTGCCACCCTAGGGTGTCCACTGTGAGAAAGCGATTACTTTTTTCAATAGTATCACTGATGTGTATGCTCACCAACCTACAGAACACCAAAATAAAAGTCAGCTCTTGGTTGCTTAAGGAAAATGTATGTCTTGTTATTAAAGAAGGTATGAGGAATGAAATTGCATTTTATGAAGGAAAAATAAGTAGTTCTGACCTACAGGTGGCAGTTTCAGGATGAGAGAAGCATAGGAATGGGTACAGAACGGGAAAAGGAGGTTTTATGGAAAATGGACCCCCAGAAAAGAGTTTTGTGCCTGATACAAGTTTCTTGAGATCTTGAACTGCCTTTGCTAATGGATTTTAAGTTTATTTACCTCTTAAGTGATCTGTTCTAGGTTTACCTTTTAAATCTTTTGTTAACTTTGGCTAAGTGGAGAAGTATTGTTTCACAGTAACTTCTGTGATCCTACCCGACTGTTATAAACGCTTTCGATATTTGTGAACAAACCTTCCTAAATAATTGACTTCTAGCTAACTTTGGGATGGTTCAGAGGGCCCCTGAGAGCTCCCAAAGAGAGATGTTAAACAACTTGAGTTCATTTGGCATGTCAAACTACATGGGAAGTGTTGTCAGAAAGAGTGATGAATCTTCTCAAGTTATACTGTATGGCTGATAATACTAATATTTATATCCTAGAAATTATGTGATATTCATGAAAATCCGATACTTTATGGTAAAATGCTGTCAGTTATAATTCTAGTTATCTTATTTAAGTGTTTCAAGTCACAGCAATGACCAGATTCCTTTGTAAATTTCAATTTAATCAGCTTTTAAACATGCCTTCTATGGTTTCACACTGATGCCTTTGCAAAAATACTGCTCCTTCAAGATATGAAACAGACTTTTCTAAGCTTTCCCATAAACAATTTTTTTTATTTGTTTGTTATCTGGTAAGCTGGCCCCAGACTGGAATTTAGTCTACTCTCTAGATTAAGACAACACAGTTTTCTTAGAATAAATCTTTTGATCACAGATTATGAAAAGTAAATAAGCATTATTTAAGATTATGGTACATGTAGGATGGACCAAGCTTTCCCCAATCCTGCAAATTCCCTTAAACCCTCAGATTCTTCTGATGGGACCAAAGTCTCACTTCAATGAGAAATGAAATTGTATTTTATGAAGGAAAAATTAGTTCTGACTTACAGGTGGCAGTTTCAATCCAAGCTTTTTATCAGCTGATCTGCCCCTGATATCAGAGTCAATTTGAGCATTATTTGGTCTATAATTTAGGCATGAACCTATGGCACCCCACTCCAGTACTCTAGCCTGGAAAATCCCATGGATGGAGGAGCTTCGTGGGCTGCAGTCCATGGGGTCGCTAAGAGTCGGACACGACTGAGCGACTTCCCTTTCACTTTTCACTTTCATGCATTGGAGAAGGAAATGGCAACCGACTCCGATGTTCTTGCCTGGAGAATCCCAGGGACCGGGGAGCCTGGTAGGCTGCCCTCTATGGGGTCGAACAGAGTCGGACACGACTGAAGCGACTCAGCAGCAGCGGCAGCAGGCATGAACCTATGACTACATACAGGAAAGGTGACTTTGATGCAGGATGGCCATGATACTCCTTGGATTTCAGAGAAAATTGGTTAAAATGAAACTTTTTTTTTTTTTTCTGAGAAACTGCAAAGCTGGTGCTTTTAGCATATGCAATTGAAAACCTCTAGGTTGTTAGGTCAGTTTTCATTCCAGTTCCAAAAAAAGTCAGTGACAAAGAATGTTCAAACTGCCTCACAGTTGCATTCATCTCACACACTAGTAAAGTAATGCTCAAAATTCTCCAAGCTAGGCTTCAACTATACGTGAGCCATGAACTTCCAGATGTTCAAGCTGGATTTAGAAAAGGCAGAGGAACCAGAGATCAAATTGCCAATATCCACTGGATCAAGGGGAAAGTAAGAGAGTTCCAGAGAAACATCTATTTCTGCTTTATTGACTATGCCAAAGCCTTTGACTGTGTGGATCACAAGAAACTGTGGAAAATTCTGAAAGAGATAGGAATATCACACCACCTGACCTGCCTCCTGAGAAATCTGTATGCAGGTCAGGAAGAAACAGTTAGAACTGGACATGTAACAACAGACTGGTTCCAAATATGAAAAGGAATATGTCAAGGCTGTGTATTGTCACCCTGCTTATATAACTTATATGCAGAGTACATCGTGAGAAACAATGGGTTGGATGGAGCACAAGCTGAAATCAAGATTGCCAGGAGAAATATCAATAACCTCAGATATGCAGATGACACCACCCTTATGGCAGAAAGGGAAGAACTAAAGAGCCTCTTGATGAAAGTGAAAAAGGAGAGTATAAGAGCTACCTTAAAGCTCAACATTCAGAAAACTAAGATCATGGGATCTAGTCTCATCACTTCATAGCAAATAGATGGTGAAACAGTGGCAGACTTTATTTTCGGGGGCTCGGAAATCACTGCAGATGGTAACTGCAGCCATGAAATTAAAAGAGGCTTGCTACTGCTGCTGCTATGTCACTTCAGTCATGTTGAACTCTGTGCAACCTCATAGACGGCAGCCCACCAGGCTCCCCTGTCCCTTGGATTCTCCAGGCAAGAACACTGGACTGGGTTGCCATTTCCTTATCCAATGTATGAAAGTGAAAAGTGAAAGAGAGGTCACTCAGTCGTGTCCCATTCTTAGCGACCCCATGGACTGCAGCCTACCAGGCTTGTCCGTCCATGGAGTTTTCCAGGCAAGAGTACTGGAGTGGGTTGGCATTGCCTTTTCTGAAAAGACACTTACGACTTGGAAAGAAAGTCATGACCAAACTAGACAGCATGCTAAAAAGCAGAGACATTAATTTGCCAACAAATATCTATCTAGTCAAGGCTATGGTTTATCCATGTGTTAGGTATGGATGTGAAAGTTGAACTATAAAGAAAGTTGACCACCGAAGATTTGATGGTTTTGAACTGTGGAGACCCAACCACTTCATCCTAAAGGAAATTATGCCTGAATATACATTGGAAGGAAAAATATGAACCTGAAACTCCAATACTTTGACCACTTGATGCAAAGAGCTTACTCATTTGGAGGTCACTTTGATTTGCCTGTGAGTGTGGGAGCCCAACCTAAGTGCAGGGCCTCAGAGGAAACTGCTACTGAATAACGACATTAAAGCAACTGCATTCCAGCCCTGTGTGACTCTCAGCACACAAGAGACTGGGAAAGCTATCTATCTTGGAGGAAAGAAAGGCTGGTGAGAGAATGTGTTTTCAGGGCTCTCCTCACAGCTGGGGTTTGGCTCATCAGAGGTCAGACCACCAAGCCTGCTCCAAGAGCCTCAATTCCCAAGTCAGGGCCATGCATCACCCTACAATCTCCAAGCCTTGCAAACACATTTCTAGGTCAGCACAGTACTGCCCATGGGGAAGGAGGCTTCTGGAGTGTATCAACACCACAGCAGGGTGCCATGCTGGGGTCACATAGCTGAGGCCCCCAGTGAACAGTGGCAGGCCGAGCCCTGGCTTGTGGAAAACCAAAGCGGAGAGCACAGCTAGCTCTGGTAGAAGGAAGCAAACAGCCACAGGAGGCCTTTGCAAGCAGTTGCTGGGCCGCCCCGCATTAGGGCTCCCCAGGCTAACAATGCCAGCTGGGGCCCCTAGGCCCAGGCTCCAGGTGGGCACCCAGGTTGTTCTGCCCACAGAAGACAAACACGGTGCAGACAGGCCTAGGCTCCCAAGCTTACTCCTGCAGAGCAGACGCGACAGAACAGCTGTGTGGAGGTTGCCTGGATGTTCCCTGGGAGTGTGGGGGCCCTCCCTGGGCACAGGGCCCAGGGACCATCGCCACTACAAAATGATCTCCCAGCCAGTGTTTGGCAGCTAGGGGTGACTCTCAGCCTGCAGGCAGCTTGGGACACTAGCGTCCTTGGAGGCAGGAAAGTCAACCCTGGAGAGTGGGTTTTCAGGCCTCTAGCATGCAGCCAGTGTGGGGCTTCTCAGACATCAGACCTCTGGAACTGATCCCAGGGCCTCGATTCACGAGTCAGGGCAGGGTGTCTGCCTGCACTCTGCGTGCCTTGCAAACACATTCCTAGGTCAGTGCGGTCCTGCCCATAGGGAAGGAGGCTGCAGGAGTGCTTCTGAGAGGGCCAGGTACCATGCTAGGGTCAGCTGGCCAAAGGTACCCGGCATCTCCTATGGGCCCCAGGCGAGGGGTGGCGGGCCAGCCTCTGGCGTGCCCAATGCCAGGGTGGGGGGCAAAGCTAGCTCTGGCAGATGGAAGCAAACAGCCATGGGAGGCCTTTGCAAGCAGTTGCTGGGCGGCCAGTGTTAGGGATCCACGGGCAAAAAAATCACTAAAAATTTGTAACACCGATAATGTTCACTTCAGTTCAGTTCAGTCTCTCAGTCGTGTCCGACTCTTTGCGACCCCATGAATCGCAGAACACCAGGCCTCCCTGTACATCACCATCTCCTGGAGTTCACTCAGACTCACATCCATCGAGTCCGTGATGCCATCCAGCTATCTCATCCTGGGTCGTCCCCTTCTCCTCCTGCCCCCAATCCCTGCCAGCATCAGAGTCTTTTCCAAGAGTCAACTCTTCTCATGAGGTGGCCAAAGTACTGGAGTTTCAGCTTTAGAATCATTCCCTCCGAAGCAATCCCAGGGTTGATCTCCTTCAGAACGGACTGGTTGGATCTCCCTGCACTCCAAGGGACTCTCAAGAGTCTTCTCCAACACTACAGTTCAAATGCATCAATTCTTCAGCACTCAGCCTTCCTCACAGTCCAACTCTCACATCCGTACAAATGACCACAGGAAAAACCATAGCCTTGACTAGACGGACCTTAGTCGGCAAAGTAATGTCTCTGCTTTTGAATATGCTATCTAGGTTGGTCATAACTTTTCTTCCAAGGAGTAAGAGTCTTTTAATTTCATGGCTGCAGTCACCATCTGCAGTGATTCTGGGGCCCAAAAAAATTAAGTTTGACACTGTTTCCACTGTTTCCCCATCTATTTCCCATGAAGTGATGGGACTGGATGCCATGATCTATGTCTTCTGAATGTTGAGCTTGAAGCCACCTTTTTCACTCTCCTCTTTCACTTTCATCAAGAGGCTTTTTAGCTCCTCTTCACTGTCTGCCATAAGGGTGGTGTCATCTGCATATCTGAGGTGATTGATATTTCTCCCAGCCATCTTGATTTCAGCTTGTGTTTCTTCCAGTCCAACGTTTCTCATGATGTACTCTGCATATAAGTTAAATAAGCAGGGTGACAATATCCAGCCTTGACGTACTCCTTTTCCTATTTGGAACCAGTCTGTTGTTCCATGTCCAGTTCTAACTGTTGCTTCCTGACCTGCATACAGATTTCTCAAGAGGCAGGTTAGGTGGTCTTGTATTCCCATCTCTTTCAGAATTTTCCACAGTTTCTTGGGATCCACACAACAAAGGCTTTGGCATAGTCAATAAAGCAGAAATAGATGTTTTTCTGGAACTCTCTTGCTTTTTCCATGATCCAGCGGATGTTGGCAATTTGA
Organism: Rupicapra rupicapra; assembly: GCA_963981305.1. NCBI lineage: Eukaryota > Metazoa > Chordata > Mammalia > Artiodactyla > Bovidae > Rupicapra > Rupicapra rupicapra. The sequence goes on along the minus strand of CAXCFB010000024.1, from coordinate 22,074 downwards.
TCTCTGGTTCCTCTGCCTTTTCTAAAACCAGCTTGAACATCAGCAAGTTCACAGTTCACGTATTGCTGAAGCCTGGCTTGGAGAATTTTGAGCATTACTTTACTAGCATGTGAGATGAGTGCAATTCTGCAGTAGTTTAGGATTCTTTGCCATTGCCTTTCTTTGGAATGAAAACTGACCTTTTCCAGTCCTGTGGCCACTGCTGAGTTTTCCAAACTTGCTGGCATATTGAGTGCAGCACTTTCACAGCATCATCTTTCAGGATTTGAAACAGCTCAACTGGAATGCCATCGCCTCCACTAGCTTTGTTCGTAGCGATGCTTTCCAAGGCCCACTTGACTTCACATTCCAAGATGTCTGGCTCTAGATTAGTGATCACATCATCATGATTATCTGGGTCGTGAAGATCTTTTTGGTACAGTTCTTCCGTGTATTCTTGCCATCTCTTCTTAATATCTTCTGCTTCTGTTAGGTCCATACCATTTCTGTCCTTTATCGAGCCGATCTTTGCATGAAATGTTCCCTTGGTATCTCTAATTTTCTTGAAGAGATCTCTAGTCTTTCCGAATCTGTTGTTTTCCTCTATTTCTTTGCATTGATAGCTGAAGAAGGCTTTCTTGTCTCTTCTTGCTATTCTTTGGAACTCTGCATTCAGATGCTTATATCTTTCCTTCTCTCCTTTGCTTTTTGCCTCTCTCTTTTTCACAGCTATTTTTAAGGCCTCCCCAGACAGCCATTTTGCTTTTTTGCATTTCTTTTCCATGTGGATGGTCTTGATCCCTGTCTCCTGTACAATGTCATGAATTTCATTCCATAGTTCATCAGGCACTCTATCTGTCAGATCTAGGCCCTTAAATCTATTTCTCACTTCCACTGTATAATCATAAGGGATTTGATTTAGGTCATACCTGAATGGTCTAGCAGTTTTCCCTACTTTCTTCAATTTCAGTCTGAATTTGGTAATAAGGAGTTCATGATCTGAGCCATAGTCAGCTCTTGGTCTTGTTTTTGTTGACTGTATAGAGCTTCTCCATCTTTGGCTGCAAAGAATATAATCAATCTGATTTCGGTGTTGACCATCTGGTGATATCCATGTGTAGAGTCTTCTCTTGTGTTGTTGGAAGAGGCTGTTTGCTATGACCAGTGCGTTTTCTTGGCAAAACTCTATTAGTCTTTGCCCTGCTTCATTCCGCATTCCATGGCCAAATTTGCGTGTTACGCCAGGTGTTTCTTGACTTCCTACTTTTGCATTCCAGTCCCCTATAATGAAAAGGACATCTTTTTTGGGTGTTAGTTCTAAAAGATCTTGTAGGTCTTCATAAAACCGTTCGACTTCAGCTTCTTCAGCATTACTGGTTGGGGCATAGACTTGGATAACTCTGATAGTGAATGGTTTGCCTTGGAGATGAACAGAGATCATTCTGTCGTTTTTGAGATTGCTTCCAAGTACTGCATTTCGGACTCTTTGGTTGACCATGATGGCTACTCCACTTCTGAGGGATTCCTGCCCGCAGTAGTAGATATAATGGTCATCTGAGTTAAATTCACCCATTCCAGTCCATTTTAGTTCGCTGATTCCTAGAATGTCGACATTCACCCTTGCCATCTCTTGTTTCACCACTTCCAATGTGCCTTGATTCATGGACCTGACATTCCAGGTTCCTATGCAATATTGCTCTTTACAGCATTGGATCTTGCTTCTATTACCACTCACATCCACAACTGGGTACTGGTTTTGTTTTGGCTCCATCCCTTCATTCTTTCTGGACTTATTTCTCCACTAATCTCCAGTAGCATATTGGGCACCTACCGATCTGGGGAGTTCCTCTTTTGGTATCCTGTCATTTTGCCTTTTCATACTGTTCATGGGGTTCTCAAGGCAAGAATACTGAAGTGGCTTGCCATTCCCTTCTCCAGTGGACCACGTTCTGTCAGATCTCTCCACCATGACCTGCCCGTCTTAGGGTGCCCCGCAGGCATGGCTTGGTTTCATTGAGTTAGACAAGGCTGTGGTCCTAGTGTGATTAGATTGACTAGTTTTCTGTGAGTATGATTTCAGTGTGTCTGCCCTCTGATGCCCTCTTGCAACATCTACCATCTTACTTGGGTTTCTCTTACCTTGGGCACATCAATAATTTAGAAAGTATTCCTGATTATGTGTTGAAAATAATGTAAAACTATTCGTTGCTGTTCACTGATTCAGACGTGTCTGGCTCTTTGTGACCCCATGTGCTGCAGCATGCCAGCCTTCCCTGTCCTTCACTGTCCCCCGGAGATTGCTCAAACTCATGTCCATTGAGTAAATGATTATAAAGAACTCTACTTTTTAACATATGTGTATTCTAATTCTAACTACAAGTGTACTTTTTCACTTTTAAAAAGTAGTATTTGAAAATGAATAAATTGCATATGAATCCAAAATTTGCCTAATTCACAAAGAGAAATATTTAATTTACTCCACTTTTCTGTCCATGGAATATCCTGTTTAGCTGTGTATTATATTTAGCATAGTGAACATTTGTTAAAATAAATGTCTATTAAGACAAATAAAATGTAGATCTGGGCATGAAACAACAAACTGGTTCCAAATAGGAAAAGGAGTACGTCAAGGCTGGATATTGTCACCCTGCTTATTTAACTTCTATGCAGACTACATCATGAGAAACGCTGGACTGGAAGAAACACAAGCTGAAATCAAGATGGCCGGGAGAAATTTCAATTACCTCAGATATGCAGATGACACCACCCTTATGGCAGAAAGTGAAGAGGAGCTAAAAAGCCTCTTGATGAAAGTGAAAGAGGAGAGTGAAAAAGTTGGCTTCAAGCTCAACATTCAGAAGATGAAGATCAGGGCATCCGGTCCCATCACTTCATGGGAAATAGATGGGGAAACAGTGGAAACAGTGTCAGACTTTATTTTTTTGGGCCCCAGAATCACTGCAGATGGTGACTGCAGCCATGAAATTAAAAGACTCTTACTCCTTGGAAGAAAAGTTATGACCAACCTAGATAGTATATTCAAAAGCAGAGACATTACTTTGCCAACTAAGGTCCGTCTAGTCAAGGCTATGGCTTTTCCTGTGGTCATGTACGGATGTGAGAGTTGGACTGTGAAGAAGGCTGAGTGCCGAAGAATTGATGCATTTGAACTGTAGTGTTGGAGAAGACTCTCGAGAGTCCCTTGGACTGCAAGGAGATCCAACCAGTCCATTCTGAAGGAGATCAACCCTGGGATTTCTTTGGAAGCAATGATGCTAAAGCTGAAGCTCCAGTACTTTGGCCACCTCATGCGAAGAGTTGACTCATTGGAAAAGACTCTGATGCTGGGAGGGATTGGGGGCAGGAGGAGAAGGGGACGACCCAGGATGAGATGGCTGGATGGCATCACAGACTCGATGGACGTGAGTCTGAGTGAACTCCGGGAGATGGTGATGGACAGGAAGGCCTGACGTGCTGCAATTCATGGGGTCGCAGAGAGTCGGACACAAGTGAGTGACTGAACTGAACTGAAAGTTTTACTCCACTGAGAAGTAAACATGGGAGCAGGATATTTTAAAATGTCTTTATTCTCTCTATTATTTAGTATAACTAAAAATAATCTAACCCTAAAATATTACATATATTTATAAATATTATTTTTATTAAACCTCAATTTGGCTTCAGAAAATTATAAACAGTCTGACAGGAGAGTTTGAGAGGACATATTTATTTGTTCTGATACTCTGCTTCAGAGCTTCTGGGGAACTTCCCTGGTGGCTCAGACGGTAAAGCATCTGCCTGCAATGCGGGAGACCTGGGTTCAATCCCTGGGTCCAGAAGATCCCCTGGAGAAGGAAATGGCAACCCACTCCAGTACTCTTGCCTGAAAAAGTCCATGGATGGAGAAGCCTGGTACGCTACAGTCCATGAGGTCACAAAGGGTTGGGCATGACTGAGTGACTTCACTTATTCTGCTTCAATGAGCAATAATTTCTCGTTAAAACACACACATTTTGGCATCTGATGATACTTCCTTACTCCTGATAACTTATCTGTCTTTAACTTGTCTCCTTTCAGCAGTTCAGAGACTAGAACACATGATTGAAGAGAATATTACCAGGGTGATGGAATTCATTCTTTTGGGTTTTTCAGCCCAGAGATATTGAAATCCTTCTCTTTCTTCTCATTTAAGTAGTATATTCTCTAACTCTGGTGGGAAACATTGGCATGATTTCCTAACCCGGATGGATCCTCACCGTCACACACCCATGTACCTTTTTCTCAGTAGTCTGGCCTCTGTAGACTTCTGCTACTCCTCATCAGTAGCCCCAGAATCCCTGGAGACCCTCCTGACCAAGCACAGGTCCATATCTCTCTGTGCATGTGCGCACAGCTGGGCTCTTCCCTGAACTTCTTGGCTTTGGAGACGTTCCTTCTTGCAGCGATGGCTCATGGCCGCTATGTGGCATCTGCAATCCTCTTCTTCACACGGCGATCACGTCCCGAAAGGTGTGCACGCAACTGGTAGCGGGCCCTCCCTCACATCGCTTTTCTGTCGCTTCCCTCCACACAGTTGCTACTTTTAGATTGATCTACTGTGGCCCCATGTTATTAGCCACTTCTATTGTGATGAGGTCCTTTGATGGCCCTTGCATGCTCAGACACCAGCCTCAAAGAGATCTTGATTTTTATCTTTGCTGGATTCAACATAATCAGCTCTTTGACCACAGTCCTTATTTCTTACCTATACATTGTGGCTGCCATCCTGAGAATCCAATCTGCAGAAGGGAGGCAAAAAGCATTCTCATCCTGCGGTTCTCATCTGACTGCTGTCACTATATTCTACAGGACTCTAATCTTCATGTATCTGCAGCTCAAATCAAACCATTCCCTTGACACAGACAAAATGGCCTCTACCTTCTACACAATAGTCATTCCTTTGTTGAATCCCATGATCTGCAGCCTGAGGAACCAAGAGGTAAAAAAATGCCTTGAGGAAAGCCTTTGAAAAATGTTATTTCCTGTCTCTAATAAACATTAAAATGTATCTTGTGACACTGACTGTCTTGGAACTATGCCACATGCAGATATGTTGTTTTTATTATTTTTGATACATTTAATTTATTTCTATCATTTTCATATGAGCAAAATGACTTTGCACATGTGTTCTATTTTTCATATAATTTTTAAGTAAGATAAACGGTTTAAAAGATTATAAGGCACATTTTTAACAAACTGCTACTATTTACATCTGTGACACTTGACAGTTTTGACCTGGATAGTTCCTATTTAACTGATAATAAGATTAAGCCACTGCTTTCAAAAATGTTTCTATTTTATACATTGTGGAGACAGAAAAAGGGAGATGGTAGAGTAAATTTCTTGTCCGTCCCCATGCCACTCCGTGCAGTAGCTGTTCCTCAGCTGCACCCTGTCTGCTAAAAATCGTTCCTCTCTGCTTCTGACTCCCACTAGATTCACTGTCGGTCACTCTCTCTAATTCCATGGTTCTCATGTTGTTTGAAAAAGTGTCATTTTTCGACACGCAGATCTGGAAATCAGGGTCAGCTTTTGGAAAGTCATACTCTCTTTTTCTGTATCAAAACAAAAATGCAGACATACCCCTATATTCCCTCAGCAAAGCTTAAGATCCTTTTATATTTTAGAGATTTGAAGAAATTACAATCGTTTGACAGGAAGCGGTAGTTTAAAACCAAGTTATAGACGTGGTTGCTGTCAGATGTCAGGAATATTGTTCTATTTTGGGGTGGTTGTAAAGTGATGCAACCTAAGACCCACTTAAACCATCAACTGGAATTTTTTTTTATTATTCAGATTCAAATGTTTGGTGTCTACCTTGTTGGTGATACTGTGAGCTATTCTCATAGGGCAAAATCAAAAACATTCCTGAATATCCTGAATAGTCTGCTATTTTGGAAAATACTGGCAAAAAATTGATTGTATAAGTTATTTAGAAACAGTTTAGCTTATTTTACCCGTTATCTTCGTAAACATTTCATTGTTAAGTTAGATTTCACATTTATGTGAAGACATCAATATTGCCATGTTATTTATATTAAACTTTATTTTAATATATGCCTCACCTAATCTCAACACCATTATTAAAGCAGCAACAAGGTGTTCTAAGTGGATGTAAACTGTACAAATTCTGAAGAGAAGCAATGAATTGCAATCCTGATTTTCAAGCTCTTAAATCAACTTCTTTTTGGGTCAGGGAGCACAGTTACAGAGAAATTAATCTTGGAAATCATGACTGTCAATTGCCAAAGATAAAACTCAAGAGAGGAGAACATCTTTGTTGTTGCTTTTTTTTAAATAATTCCAAAAGTATAATTTAAATAGTTAAAAGCACAGCAGCAAGCTTATATAGTAAACTACAGAGTAAGGGCTAAACCTGAGATTGACAATGTGAGAAGGGTTTAAAGGTTAGTGAATCTTTCAAAAGGAATCTGGTGCCCCTTCTGGGTAGCACACTGGATTCAGGGGAGGTTGCTGCAAAACCACAGGTTTACCAAAGAAACTTCAGATACATTTGAAGAGCTCCTAGAGCAGAAAGGATGATAGCCTGGGAGACTAAGAAAAACTAAAGTAAAACCAAAGTTCTAACATTGAAGCAATACTGTAAAGAAATATATTAGTTTCATCAGCCTGCGTTAACAAAGTACCACACACTCATTGACTTAGAACAACAACAATTTATTTTTTTGCAGTTCTGGAGCCTACAAGTCTGAAGTCAAGGTACTGGCGGATCCAGGCTCTCTATGGAGCTCTGGGGGAAGTCCCTTCCTTGTTTTTTCCAGCTGCTCGTGGTCCCAGGCATCCCTGGTCTTGTGAGCATCTTTCCAGTCTCTACTGTCTTCTCGTGGTCATCTTCCCACTACATCTGGTTCCAGATTTCTTCACTCCTGTAAGGACATCACTCACACTGGATTAACGGTCCACCTTACTCCAGTATAACTTCATATTACCAGTTGCATCTTCAACGGCCCTATATCCAAATAATGGCCTATAACCCAATGATCCTGTAACCAGACTCTGAAGTTCTTCAGGTTAGGGACTTAACACATCTTTGGGGGGAACAATTTCACTCATAATAAGTGCGTGTACGTGTGTCATGCTCAGTTGTGCTTGACTCTGTGTGACCCTATGGACTGTAACCCGCCAGGCTCCTCGGTCCATGGGGTTTCCCAGGCAAGAATACTGGAGTAGGTTGCCATTTCCTTCTCCAGGGGATGTTCCCCCAGGGATTGAAATCATGTCTCTTGCCTTGCAGATGATTCTTTGCTGCTGAGCCATTGGGAAACCCCAGTAATCCCATGGGTTTTTCCAGGCAAGAGCACTGGAGGGGGAGCCATTGCCTCCTCCACTAATACGTAAGGACAGTTAAAGACATGCTGGCTCAAATGCATGGTGACAACACACCTTATCTACACCTGCAAGCACAATGCAGAAAAAAAGTAGCTGAGATTTCCTAAGCTTAAGAAAGAGAATTGCAAGTACCTAAAAAAGGCTAGTGAAATGGCCTAGACGATGGGTCAAAAGGGATCAAAAACCAGTTAATGTGACAACTGTAGTCTTAAAGGTCATAACAAGCCCAAGGACTCATCGAGTAGTTAGGACAAAGGGATATATAACGTAATATCTAATATAGATAAGAAGCTTGAGTTTTTCTCCTGCTGGTTAAGACAGAAGACAAGATGCCCTTCTCTCAATAACAGAATAGTTTCTGAAGAGACTTGATCATTCTCAGGTAAAAATCGTCCAGTGAGTGGTAAGATGCAGAGGTGAAGTGCCAAGGATATGTTTATGGAAAGTATTATAAGGGCAAATATAGCACTATAGCTAAGTGAACTCCCAAGATGCAATGACTTAATTATTTATTCCTTTCTCAGGAAGCAGTATGAGTTAAGGGGTTTGGGAAAGGCAATTAGACCCTCAATATGTGGTTTCCATCTTTGCCTAAAAAGTGATCATTTCAGTGGCAACATTTTCAAGTGGGAAGGAAGAGAAAAAAGTCCATATCTAATGGCTTTAACATAGAGAAGGTGATCTTTAGGTTTCAGGCACCACTTTCTACTGATGGCTCATTGCCAAGACTTGACAACATTATGTATCCCACTGACAAGGGGCAATGGGAATGGTGGTGAACAGCTGGATGACAAATTTTTTACTTATAAAATGAAACATAAAATAGTGGACACTGAGGAATATGTCTGCCATAAGGATCACAGAAAATGTGATCTTAAAGGGTCAAGTTATAATGATCTCTGTCGGTATGATTGTTTCTTGAGCAGCCTATTGTTTCATACTTGACACCAACTTGTTAGAAGCAAACTTGGGTGATTTGAAAACATCTTTTTTTAAGTTGTTAATGTAGTTTCTAATACTAATCATATAGTACTCTTTCTTCCTGCTCAGAACCTAAAGTTATGAAAAATAACTCTCCTCCCACCATCTGCTTTTTCTCAGAACCAATCTGAGGGAATGTGGCTTGTGGGCAATTAGTAAATTACCCTGAGTAACAATACTTTCTGTGCTTAAATGACTCCATCTTTCCAGTGATACTACCACAAGTACATGTTACTTCTCAGAGTCTTTCTACACATGTTCAATTGTGCACCACTTAAACAAGAATAAACTCATTCATGAGAAATTACTTCTGCTTCTGATTTGCTTTTATGCTGGTATTATTAGCAAGAGTCAACAAGGACAAAAAATGTATTCCACTTATATTAAGAATGAAGGTAGATTAAGTGGACACCAATCAACATAAATTGAATTATAAACGTGTAATCAGATCTCAGTGGATACCAGTTTGAGCTGTGCTGGTCACATTTTAACACATGTCTAGTGCAATGACATTTGGTTTTACACAGATTCTTATCTGGTTGATCCACTCTAGTTATTAAAAGCGTGACTTAAGCAGCTAAATACAGATCTAAGAATGTAATGGTAGTGACAAGAATTTGGAATCAAACAATACCTTCATCATAGCAATCAAATGTTTTACAGGACATTGTTCTGATCAAAAGTTAGATTTTAAATGACAAAAATCCATATTGCTTCATCCTTTTAAACTATGAGAAGGACATGATAGGGTTTACTCATAAATTTTTCACCTATTTAAATTAATGAAGAGAAAAACAACTAGCCAAAATCCAAACCGAAGAGTAGAATTACGGTGAGTCAACAGATTGTTTGAAACACGAATAGTGTTAATTATAGAGCAATACATACTGAGAGTTAACCTTCTGATTGATTCATGCCACTAGTTGAAGATTCTGAATACATTTTTGTTTTCAAAAGTCCATGCATGTATGAATGTTATTGAAAGCTTTTTTGGTAAATGAGGATCCACCAACTTTTGTATTCATGGAAAAGTGACGAAGTCTTAATTTTTTCTCATAAAATTATATATTACTTATAAAACAAGTGAAAAGCAATTATATAGAGAAAATATCCTAAGAAAGCATATTCAATTCTTCCAAAGATACCTCCAAATTAACATGTGCTTATCCAAATGTATTCATGAGTTATCCGATGACTACACTTAGCACAATTTTACATACACTGTGACTAACAGTAATAGGTCAGGGTTAGTATGTTTGCATATGTAGATAGAGGAGGCTTAGTCCTGAAAGTCCATTCATGGGGTAAACCATCGCTGTGTTAGACTGGACCTCTTAGTATATGTAAGTGTTACCTGTATACAGTCTATTGTAAACAGGGAATTTATGTGCCTGGACATTTATAACAGGAAGCGGCATACACAGAATTGTGTACTGCAGGTCCACTGCCTCAGGTTTGCCTTAACGATTGCCTTGTTGACCGCCTCTTTCACATCTTTGTTCCTCAAACTGTAGATCATAGGATTTAGCATGGGAATCACTGTGGTGTAAAACCCAGCCACTATCCTCCCCTGCTCCATAGACTCTTCAGTGGGCCTCCTGAGATACATGAAGAGGAGAGTCCCATAAAACAAGGTAACAGCTGTCAGGTGGGACCCACACGTGGAGAATGCCTTCCTCCTGCCATCGGCAGAGCGCATGCACAGCATGGCCGCTATGATGAGGGTATAGGAAATGAGAACCACTGAGACGGAATATGTGAAATTAATCCCAGCAATAACAATCATGGTGCATTCTTTAATGTGGACCCTTCCACAGGCAATCTTGATAAGAGGATGGTCAGCACAATAGAAGCGGTTGATTTCAGTTTCCACAGAAGTACAGGCCATATGTCCACAGTGTGCAGATTAGGCTAACAGAGAATCCATAGATGTATGTCACAAAGATGAGAGCACAGACAGTCCTGGACATTTTACTGCCATAAGGCAGAGGGTTGCAGATGGCCATGTAGCGATCAAAGGCCATCACAGCCAAGATATATACTTCCACGGGGACAAGGGCTATGAAGAAGTAACACTGCACCAAACACCCCACATAGGAAATGGTTTTTGTCTCTGATAATAAGTTTTCCAGCATCTTTAGAGTGACATTGGAAGAGAACCACACATCCACAAAAGACAAATGACTCAAGAAAAAGTACATGAGGCTCTGAAGCTGGAGGCTGATGCTGATCAAAATAATCATACTAATGTTCCCTATCAAAGTGTTCATGTAAACTACTAGAAACAACACAATAAAGAGAACTTGAAGCTCCTGATGACTGGTCAACCCCAGAAGAACAAATTCAGGCATATCTGTGAAATTTGGCATTGTCTTCACTTAGACCCAGTCTGCATTGCCTATCAGTTGAGTTCAGTTCAGTCGCTCAGTTGTATCCGACTCTCTGCAACTCCACGAATCACAGCATGCCAGGCCTCACTGTCCATCACCAACTCCAGAGTTCACTCAGACTCACGTCCATCGAGTCCATGATGCCATCCAGACATCTCATCCTCTGTTGTCCCCTTCTTCTCCTGCCCCCAATCCCTCCCAGCATCAAAATCTTTTCCAATGAGTAACTCTTCGCATGAGGTGGCCAAAGTACTGGAGTTTCAGCTTTAGCATCATTCCTTCCAAAGCAATCCCAGGGTTGATCTCCTTCAGAATGGACTGGTTGGATCTCCTTGCAGTCCAAGGGACTCTCAAGAGTCTTCTCCAACACCACAGTTCAAAAGCATCAATTCTTCGGCACTCAGCCTTCCTCACAGTCCAACTCTCACATCCATACATGACCACAGGAAAAACCATAGCCTTGACTAGACGGACCTTAGTCGGCAAAGTAAAGTCTCTGCTTTTGAATATACTATCTAGGTTAGTCATAACTTTTCTTCTAAGGAGTAAGCATCTTTTAATTTCATGGCTGCAGTCACCATCTGCAGTCATTTTGGAGCCCCCCAAAATAAAGTCTGACACTGTTTCCACTGTTTCCCCATCTATTTCCCATGAAGTGATGGGACCAGATGCCATGATCTTCGTTTTCTGAATGTTGAGCTTTAAGCCAACTTTTTCACTCTCCTCTTTCACTCTCATAAAGAGGCTTCTAGTTCCTCTTCACTTTCTGCCATAAGGGTGGTGTCATCTGCATATCTGAGGTGATTGATATTTCTCCTGGCAATCTTGATTCCAGCTTGTGTTTCTTCCAGTCCAGCATTTCTCATGATGTACACTGCATAGAAGTTAAATAAGCAGGGTGACAATATACAACCTTGACAAACTCCTTTCCCTATTTGGAACCAGTCTGTTGTTCCATGTCTAGTTCTAAATGTTGCTTCCTGACCTGCATACAGATTTCTTAAGAGCCAGGTCAGGTGGTCTGGTATTCCCTTCTCTTTCAGAATTTTCCACAGTTTCTTGTGATCCACATAGTCAAAGGCTTTGGCATAGTCAATAAAGCAGAAATAGATGTTTTCTGGAACTCTCTTACTTTTTCCATGATCCAGCAGATGTTGGCAATTTGATCTCTGGTTCCTCTGCCTTTTCTAAAACATCTGGAAGTTCATGGTTCATGTATTGCTGAAGCCTGGCTTGGAGAATTTTGAGCATTACTTTACTAGCATGTGAGATGAGTGCAATTGTGCTGTAGTTTGAGCATTCTTTGGCATTGCCTTTCTTTGGGATTGGAATGAAAACTGACATTTTCCAGTCTTGTGGCCACTGCTGAGTTTTCCAAATTTGCTGGCATATTGAGTGTAACACTTTCACAGCATCATCTTTCAGGATTTGAAACAGCTCAACTGGAATGTCATCACCTCCACTAGCTTTGTTCGTAGTGATGCTTTCTAAGGCCCACTTGACTTCACATTCCAGGATGTCTGGCTCTAGATGAGTGATCACACCCATGATTATCTGGGTCGTGAAGATCTTTTTTGTACAGTTCTTCCGTGTATTCTTGCCATCTCTTCTTAATATCTTCTGCTTCTGTTAGGTCCATACCATTTCTGTCCTTGATCGAGCCCATCTTTGCATGAAATGTTCCCTTGGTATCTCTAATTTTCTTGAAGAGATCTCTAGTCTTTCCCCATTCTGTTCTTTTCTTCTATTTCTTTGCATTGATCACTGAAGAAAGCTTTCTTATCTCTTCTTGCTATTCTTTAGAACTCTGCATTCAGATGCTTATATCTTTCCTTTTCTCCTTGGCTTTTCACTTCTCTTCTTTTCACAGCTATTTGTAAGGCCTCCCCAGACAGCCATTTTGCTTTTTTGCATTTCTTTTCCATGGGGATGGTCTTGATCCCTGTCTCCTGTACAGTGTCATGAACCTCATTCCATAGTTCATCAGGCACTCTTATCAGATCTATGCCCTATATCTATTTCTCACTTCCACTGTATAATCATAAGGGATTTGATTTAGGTCATACCTGAATGGTCTAGTGGTTTTCCCTGCTTTCTTCAATTTCAGTCTGAATTTGGTAATAAGGAGTTCATGATCTGAGCCACAGTCAGCTCCTGGTCTTGTTTTTGATGACTGTATAGAGCTTCTCCATTTTTATGGACAAATTCAAAGAAATGAATGGATTTATTTTATTCTTGAAAATTTTGAGTCATATTTATCAATATTCTTGTTCAAATATTATATAAATCAATGTAGACTTTGCACAAAGTTTAATATGAGTATATAATCACATTTATTTCCTTTAATAGGACTTATAGGTAATTATTACAATATTTATTAGTTTCTTAACTCTAAAATGGACAATTACATTCATATACTACTAGTATTAGACACTTATTTTTGCTAAATTATACTTACTTCAAAGAATTGCTGTGTTAAAGGAGACCCAGACACATGAATCCTTTCATACAGATACCTGGTACACAATTAGTGTGCCCATGGATGACAGCCAGTATTGAACAATATTACAAAGTTGCAGAAATGTGGGAGTTTGCTAACATCATAGATGCTAACAGAAGTAAAGCTAGGCTGAGAGTCATCAGAGAATGACCAAATCCATTTCAACATATTGTCTTATAGGAAATGACTTGAGACTCATAAATGTGAATATTCAATAAGGTCAGATAACCACTTTGTGCTGTACAGGGAAGTAATAAGAGTGAATCACTGAAATTTCATTGAATACTATTTTTGTGTACGACGGTTGCCTCTCATTGTCTATATTAATACACATGCACATGTAATATTAACTTACTCATTCCCCTATGACTTGGATGATATCCTTTTTAAAAATGTACTTATTTATTTTTGGCTGCACTTGGGCTCCTCTTGGTTAGTGTGTGTGGGCTCCTCGCTGCAGCGGCTTCTCCTGCTGTGGAGCCCTGACTCCGGGTGAGCAGGCTTAAATGGCTGTGGCTCACAGGTTCCAGAGCGCAGGCTCAGTGGTTGTGGCTCTCGGGCTTAGTTGGTCATGGCATGTGGAATCTTCCTCCAACCAAGGATCGAACTTATGTCCCCTACATTGGTAGGCATATTCTTATCCACTGAGCCACCAGGGACGTCCAGAAGATATCTTCTTATCTACGCAATTTTACGGGATGATTGTCTTAAACCTTGGTCTTACAATCTAGCCATTGACATACTTCTCGACACTATGCCAGCATATAATATAAAAAGCTTTCAACGTATGAAAATCCTAGTCATGTTTTATTTTATTTTGCTATATATTTCACTTGCTTGATTACTGCTGCTTAAAGGATGAGGTAAGTGGTATTTAACAACACAGACTGTATCAGTTTAACAGTTATCTCAGAAAAGTAAACCACAAGTGGTTCAATCACCATATCAAAATTATATCAATAGATAAATTCTATATACATATAAAATAAAACTCAGGTGCCATGCTTTTAAAATTATTCTCTTATTTCAGATTCTACTGCTTTTCAGCAAAGATCCATTATATGTATAATTATTTATTTTCAAATGCAATGTCATTACAGTTAAAATGTCCACAAGGAATGTTTTCTGTTTAATACACTTCCCCAGATAAGTCTTCTGAGAAGTAAACTGCTCTGAGTACTTAGGGATGCATCTGTAGGATTAACATCATCTCGGGAATTTAAGATCCCCATAATAATATTGCTTGAAGGGAATATTATGACATAAAATGGGCTGTAGTTATAATAGCTTATAATAATTCATTTACAAACATCAAAACCAATGTTCTGTCAAATATATTTGCTATATTATTTATCACAGTCTATCTAGAAGTAGTCTAGGTTTTGAAATGTGAAAGTGAACAAGCTACACAAGATTTTGGTTTGCATCATGATTCTTTTTGAAAAGGAGTGAATGAAAAATACAGAAATGAGACACTTTAGGGAATGGAGCTACTGTGAGATGAAAACGGAGCATCTGATTAACACAGAAATGAGAAGAGGCAGGATGCACACAGAGTGGTCACAGATCTCTTTGAGGAGGTGACTTTTCAGTTACGGGAAAGTAACCACTTATGTAAAAACATTGAGGAAAAAGAAAATACAAAAAGTTAGAAGAGAAACTATTTTTAAAAGTATATAAACTCTATGACTGTATCATGGCTCCCTCCAAAGAGCAACTCACAATTTGGAAGTTGATTAATCTCTGTAAACACTCTTCCTACCCTTGAAATTATTCATATGGGAATTAAATATACCATAGAGAAAATGATTTGGGCACATAACATAGTCACCGATATTTCAGTTCTGGTCTGGGTTCACCTGTACCCTATATTTTCATGATTATAGATCTTCTGGCTTCCAAGTGTGGATAAACTAAACCAGATGAGAGTTACTGATTTTGACTGGAAGATAGAGCTAAGACCAAGAATTTTCACATATAAAAACTCTTACCACTGCTTGGTGGACCCATAATTACCTAATTAACACAGTTTGATTTGGATTATTGGTACAACTAATTATAAGAGGATGAGATCGTTAGATAGCATCACCAACTCAGACATGAGTCTGAGCAAACTCTAGGAGATAGTGAAGGACAGAGGAGCCTGGCATGCTGTAGTCCAGTTCGGTTCAGTTCAGTTGCTCAGTCGTGTCCAACTCTTTGCGACCCCATGAATCGCAGCACGCCAGGCCTCCCTGTTCATCACCATCTCCAGGAGTTCACTCAGACTCATGTCCATTGAGTCCGTGATGCCATCCAGCCATCTCATTCTTGGTTGTCCCCTTCTCCTCCTGCCCTCAATCCCACCCAGCATCACAGTCTTTTCCAATGAGTCAACTCTTCGCATGAGGTGGCCAAAGTACTGGAGTTTCAGCTTTAGCATCATTTCTTCCAAAGAAATCCCAGGGTTGATCTCCTTCAGAATGGACTGGTTGGATCTCCTTGCAGTCCAAGGGACTCTCAAGAGTCTCCTCCAACACCAAGTTCAAAAGCATCAATTCTTTGGCGCTCAGCCTTCTTCACAGTCCAACTCTCACATCCATACATGAACACAGGAAAAACCATAGCCTTGACTAGACGGACCTTAGTCGGCAAAGTAAAGTCTCTGCTTTTGAATATGCTATCTAGGTTAGTCATAACTTTTCTTCCAAGGAGTAAGAGTCTTTTATTTCATGGCTGCAGTCACCATCTGCAGTGATTCTGGAGCCAAAAAAAATAAAGTCTGACACTGTTTCCATTGTTTCCCCATCTATTTCCCATGAAGTGATGGGACCGGATGCCATGATCTTCATTTTCTGGATGTTGAGCTTTAGGCCAACTTTTTCGCTCTCCTCTTTCACTTTCATCAAGAGGCTTTTTAGCTCCTCTTCACTTTCTGCCATAAGGATGGTGTCATCTGCATATCTGAGGTGATTGATATTTCTCCCAGCAATCTGGATTCCAGCTTGTGTTTCTTCCAGTCTAGCGTTTCTCATGATGTACTCTGCATAGAAGTTAAATAAGCAAGGAGACAGTATCCAGCCTTGACGTACTCCTTTTCCTATTTGGAACCAGTCTGTTGTTTCATGTCTAGTTCTAACTGTTGCTTCCTGATCTGCATACAGATTTCTCAAGAGGCAGGTTAGGTGGTCTTGTATTCCCATCTCTTTCAGAATTTTCCAGTTTACTGTGATCCACACAGTCAAAGGCTTTGGCATAGTCAATAAACCAGAAATAGATGTTTTTTATGGAACTCTCTTGCTTTTTCCATGATCCAGCAGATGTTGGCAATTTGATCTCTGGTTCCTCTGCCTTTTATAAAACCGGCTTGAACGTCAGGGAGTTCACGGTTCATGTATTGCTGAAGCCTGGCTTGGAGAATTTTGAGCATTACTTTACTAACATGTGAGATGAGTGCAATTGTGTGGTAGTTTGAGCATTCTTTGGCATTGCCTTTCTTTGGGATAGGAATGAAAACTGACCTTTTCTAGTCTTGTGGCCACTGCTGAGTTTTCCAAACTTGCTGGCATATTGAGTGCAGCACTTTCACAGCATCATCTTTCAGGATTTGAAACAGCTCAACTGGAATGCCATCGCCTCCACTAGCTTTGTTCGTAGCGATGCTTTCTAAGGCCCACTTGACTTCACTTTCCAAGATGTCTGGCTCTAGATTAGAGATCACATCATCATGACTATCTGAGTCATGAAGATCTTTTTTGTACAGTTCCTCCGTGTATTCTTGCCACCTCTTCCTAATATCTTCTGCTTCTGTTAGGTCCATACCATTTCTATCCTTTATTGAGCCCATCTTTGCATGAAATGTTCCCTTGGTATCTCTAATTTTCTTGAAGAGATCTCTAGTCTTTCCCAATCTGTTGTTTTCCTCTATTTCTTTGCATTGGTAGCTGAAGAGGCTTTCTTGTCTCTTCTTGCTATTCTTTGGAACTCTGCATTCAGATGCTTATATCTTTCCTTCTCTCCTTTGCTTTTTGCCTCTCTCTTTTTCACAGCTATTTTTAAGGCCTCCCCAGACAGCCATTTTGCTTTTTTGCATTTCTTTTCCATGGGGATGGTCTTGATCCCTGTCTCCTGTACAATGTCATGAATTTCATTCCATAGTTCATCAGGCACTCTATCTGTCAGATCTAGGCCCTTAAATCTATTTCTCACTTCCACTGTATAATCATAAGGGATTTGATTTAGGTCATACCAGAATGGTCTAGCAGTTTTTCCTACTTTCTTCAATTTCAGTCTGAATTTCGTAATAAGAAGTTCATGATCTGAGCTACAGTCAGCTCCTGGTCTTGTTTTTGTTGACTGTATAGAGCTTCTCCATCTTTGGCTGCATAGAATATAATCAATCTGATTTCGATGTTGACCATCTGGTGATGTCCATGTGTAGAGTCTTCTCTTGTGTTGTTGGAAGAGGGTGTTTGCTATGACCAGTGCATTTTCTTGGCAAAACTCTATTAGTCTTTGCCCTGCTTCATTCCACATTCCAAGGCCAAATTTGCCTGTTACTCCAGGTGTTTCTTGACTTCCTACTTTTGCATTCCAGTCCCCTATAATGAAAAGGACATCTTTTTGGGTGTTAGTTCTAAAAGGTTCCCACATTGAAGGTCAGGAATGGTGGCGGTAAGGAGATACCCCTCATCCAAGGTAAGGAGCAGCGGCTGTGCTCTGCTGGTGCAGCCATGAAGAGATACCCCCACGTCCAAGGTAAGAGAAACCCAAGTAAGATGGTAGGTGTTGCAAGAGGGCATCAGAGGGCAGACACACTGAAACCATACTCACAGAAAACTAGTCAATCTAATCACACTAGGACCACAGCCTTGTCTAACTCAATGAAACCAAGCCATGCCTTCGGGGCAACCTAAGACAGGTGGGTCATGGTGGAGAGGTCTGACAGAATGTGGTCCACTGGAGAAGGGAATGGCAAGCCACTTCAGTATTCTTGCCTTGAGAACCCCATGAACAGTATGAAAAGGCAATATGATCGGTCACCAAAAGAGGAACTCCCCAGGTCATTAGGTGCCCAATATGCTACTGGAGATCAGAGGAGAAATAACTCCAGAAAGAACGAAGGGATGGAGCCAAAGCAAAACCAATACCCAGTTGTGGATGTGACTGGTGATAGAAGCAAGATCCGAGGCTGTAAAGAGCAATATTGCATAGGAACCTGGAATGTCAGGTCCATGAATCAAGGCAAATTGGAAGTGGTGAAACAAGGGATGGCAAGGGTGAACGTCGACATTCTACGAATCAGCAAACTAAAATGGACTGGAATGGGTGAATTTAACTCAGATGACTATTATATCTACTACTGCGGGCAGGAATCCCTCAGAGGAAATGGAGTAGCCATCATGGTCAACAAAAGAGTCTGAAATGCAGTACTTGGATGCAATCTCAAAAACGACAGAATGATCTCTGTTCATCTCCAAGGCAAACCATTCACTATCACAGTTATCCAAGTCTATGCCCCAACCAGTAATGCTGAAGAAGCTGTAGTCCATGGAGTCTCAAATAGCCAAATATGACTTAGTGACTGAACAACAACAGCAAGTAAATATATATAAAAAATCACCAAGGCACCTAAGAAACAAGAAGTAATACTGCTTCTCCAGTTTCCCTTCCTGTGTGATATGTGGGTTTTCTTCCACTTTTCATAATCATTAGCTCTGTGATAGTAGAGTTTGTCTCATTCATTTTAGAACACTTCAAACTGACTACATTAGTTGTTGTATAATGTAGACATTCAGGGATATTCACACATGATTTTTAAGCATCCTGATCTCCAGATAAGCTTTATAGGATGCATTACTGTGTCCATAACTAATAAAATCTCTATTTAAAAAAACTGTTCTAGTGGCAACAGTCTCAGTTTTAAGGTAAGATAATAGCTTACTTTTGTTGAATCTTTACACAATCTTTTATAAATAAAGGTCCCATAAGAGAGGTTCTAATTAACATATCTTTCTGAAAAATGAGAAAACTGAAGCACTGACAGACTAAGAGGCTCTCCTTGGATCGGACATCTGCAAACTGGCCAGATGGAAATGCAAACCAATTAATTGAACTCTAAGGGTACACTCAATAACTTTATATCACTACTACCTCTTTGATAACTTTTTCTAATATTCTATTTCTCTACATTTAAAATGAAGTTTTGTTATTGCCCAAACAAGGGGAAAAGTTATCCTTTTGATAATTCATGCTTGATGAACCAGAAGAGCTTGACATGGCTATAGAGCCTGAAAAACAGAGTTCTTGGACCACCATTATCTATGCCTGTCAAGGTTAGGTGATCCCATAGTCCTAGGGCCAGATGGCTGAAGTCACTTCTCATAGAGAGCCACTTTATTAGATAATTGTGCATCATCTTTTAAAGCAATTAAGTATATAGAATGTATAAGTTAGAAATTTTTAAAAATCACTTTCATTACTTTTTCAGGAATTTTACACACACGATACAGCAAAGGTATTACTATTTCTTCAATATAGTGAAAGACACGGAAGCATGGCATGCTACAGTCCATGGGATGGCAAAGAGGAGGACACAACTTAGTGACTGAACCGGGAATAACAATCATTCCCAATGACACAATACTTTCAGTTCCATTCAGATACATTTTAAAACACAATGTGAAAATCACTGGTCTTTGTAGAGAAGACATAAAAGGCAAAACCTAAAGAGCAAAAACTCTTGTAAGTCCCTATGGTAGCAAGATATTCTTATGAATTTTTATATCAACTTTCATATAAATAGTAATATTTCCCAAGTATATAATTTCAGACAATAAAACACTGTGATAACAAATAGGTCCACAAGTAAGGTCTTGGTCTCTTCTTCAAAAAAAGGGCTAAAAATTAAAGATGTGACTGCATTAACCCCTATTGCAAAGAGGATAAAATTTGCAGAACTACCTTCAGCAGCAACAAAAAATGATGATAATTCCTCCCTATTTATAATAGAATCTTGAACACTGCACACATTGAGAACATCTCCCCAAGGAACTATCCAGATAACGATGAAACACATTATAATTAAAATTATAGAAACATCTCAGGAGTAAGGGATGTTAAGGAGGGTTAATCAGAAGAATGTCTTCTGATAACATTATGTGACCAGTATCCTTAATATCATGGGTATAATCTGTCCCTTCTTCACATGGTATAATATCTGCCTCAAGAAAGCACCTTGCACCTCAGGAAAACATTCTTGGTTTGCTCAGTCACTTTCTTTTCTATTGTGCTTTAGTTCTAATAATCATTATCTTTCAGGCCAAACACAGCAATGCACACCCTATGCATCTCACGGCTGTTGAAGAGATCCCAGGTGCCTCAAAAGTGCAGATCACATGGAAACATCTAGGGAGAATGAGCACAAGTAGAGGTCATTGGTGAAGCTGATTGTAGTAGAACAATTTATCAGTGAACTCAGGCTCTTTTTGGGGTCAGTAGAGCATCAACTTCGATGTCAGTTAGATCGGAAATAAAATCTTAACTCTGCACCATAATTAACTGCCTGTCTTTGGAAAAGTAAGGATTCTCAGTTTCAAAGTTCATCTGTAGAAAAAGGAAACTGCTGTCTCACAGTGAGGTATGGGGATTGGAGACAACATTGGGAAATTCTTAGCACAACGCCTGTCTCTGATGAAGCAATCAAAAAATTGAAATGGGCTGTGAATTTTCACCTATTAACAGTTCACAAGATCTCGCCACCTATTTGTGATTGTAATCGGTATTATCTCTCTGTTGAATGTCAGGAAGTATTTAACAGGAGGCTTCCTGTGTGCTGTTTTGGATCTGTCAGGAATTCTCTGTTCCTTATTAATTCCTGAATATTCAGGAATTAAGAGGAAAGGCAAGCCTCTCCCGGGACTGAGGAATCCAGGCATTTCCTTCATTAGTTTTTCTATACGGTGATAAGTACCCTCTTCCTTTTTATGAACCATATGGTAAAAGTGGTTATTTACAACTCTTTCATATGGGTGATCTCTTGTTTTCTTGATAACTTGTACGTTTTGATTTTATCTCTGCTGAAAATAGCTATCTTGTAAGATAGTACAAATACCTACACAATGTTGAATAAAATCCTTTGCTCCATCAGAGCTCTGGTCCCCATGTCTGTCTGTCTGTCTGTCTCTATCTCTCTGTGTGTGTGTGTGTGTGTGTGTGTGTGTGTGTGTGTGTGTGTGTGTGTGTGTCTCCCCCTCTCTTTTTCAGGCTGATCCCCTGGAGTGCAGAGGCTCTCTGAGTTCACTTTCCTGCCCGGGCTTCTAAGATCCTCCTGAGAAGGTGCTCTGTGCCTTCACCCCATCGAGAGGGCACCTGAGGCCTTCGTGAACAGAGCAAGCCCTGTGCAGGGGCTTTATTGGCTTTCTGAGTAAACCAAGGAATATCAGCCTCTTTCTCTCCTTTACTTTCTTATCATCAACTCCAGACCACCAGGTTCCGGTCCATTAAAGGACCTCAACATTGAAGGGTAAAATATAAAAAACAAACAAACAAACAAAAAAACTACGTAAAATAATTCTGAGGTTCAGTTTTTCCACAAAATATGGATAGTAGGGGCTTCCCTGGTGGCTCAGACTGAAAAGAGTCTACTTGTAACGCAGGAGACCCAGGTTTGATCCCTGAGTCCTGAAGATCCTCTGGAAAAAGGAATGGCTATCCACTCCAGTATTCTTGGTGCTTCTCTGGTGGCTCAGACATTAAAGATATCCAGCAGATTAAAGAATCTGAATGGAAACCAAGATTGTTCATAAATTCCCATTTGTACTATCTCAGTTTTGCTGGAAAATCATGGACAGAATA
>CAXCFB010000023.1:0-70000 GCA_963981305.1 Rupicapra rupicapra | reverse complement strand
AGGGGAAATCACGTGGGCCCCCAGGGGAAATCACGTGGGCCCCCAGGGGAAATCACGTGGGCCCCCAGGGGAAATCACGTGGTCCCCCAGGGCAAATCACGTGGGCCCCCAGGGGAAATCACGTGGGCCCCCAGGGGAAATCACGTGGGCCCCCAGGGGAAATCACGTGGGCCCCCAGGGGAAATCACGTGGGCCCCCAGGGGAAATCACGTGGGCCCCAGTGGAAATCACGTGGGCCCCCAGGGGAAATCACGTGGGCCAGGTGGGGAAATCACGTGGGCCAGGTGGGGCAATCACGTGGGCCAGGTGGGGCAATCACGAGGGCCAGGTGGTGCAATCACGTGGGGCCCCAGGGGAAATCACGTGGGCCCCCAGGGGAAATCACGTGGGCCCCCAGGGGAAATCACGTGGGCCCCCAGGGGAAATCACGTGGGCCCCCAGGGGAAATCACGTGGGCCCCCAGGGGAAATCACGTGGGCTCCAAGGGGAAATCACGTGGGCCCCCAGGGCAAATCACGTGGGCCCCCAGGGGAAATCACGTGGGCTCCAAGGGAAAATCACGTGGGCCCCCAGGGGAAATCAGGTGGGCCCCCAGGGGAAATCACGTGGGCCCCCAGGGGAAATCACGTGGGCCCCCAGGGGAAATCACGTGGGCCCCCAGGGGAAATCACGTGGGCGAGGTGGGGCAATCACGTGGGCCAGGTGGAGCAATCACGTGGGCCCCCAGGGGAAATCTTGTTGGCCCCGAGGGGAAATCACGTGGGCCCCCAGGGGAAATCACGTGGGCCAGGTGGGGAAATCACGTGGGCCAGGTGGGGCAATCACGTGGGCCAGGTGGGGCAATCACGTGGGCCAGGTGGAGCAATCACGTGGGCCCCCAGGGGAAATCACGTGGGCCCCCAGGGGAAATCACGTCGGCCCCCAGGGGAAATCACGTGGGCCCCCAGGGGAAATCACGTGGGCCCCCAGGGGAAATCACGTGGGGCCCCAGGGGAAATCAAGTGGGCCCCCAGGGGAAATCACGTGGGCCCCCAGGGGAAATCACGTTGGCCCCCAGGGGAAATCACGTGGGCCCCCAGGGGAAATCACGTGGGCCCCCAGGGCAAATCACGTGGGCCGCCTGGGGAAATCACGTGGGCCCCCAGGGGAAATCACGTGGGCCCCCAGGGGAAATCACGTGGGCCCCCAGGGGAAATCACGTGGGCCCCCAGGGGAAATCACGTGGGCCCCCAGGGGAAATCACGTGGGCCCCCAGGGGAAATCACGTGGGCCCCCAGGGGAAATCACGTGCCCCCCAGGGGAAATCACGTGGGCCCCCAGGGGAAATCACGTGGGCTCCAAGGGGAAATCACGTGGGCCCCCAGGGCAAATCACGTGGGCCCCCTGGGGAAATCACGTGGGCCCCCAGGGGAAATCACGTGGGCCCCCAGGGCAAATCACGAGGGCCCCCAGGGCAAATCACGTGGGCCAGGTGGGGCAATCACGTGGGCCAGGTGGGGCAATCACGTGGGCCAGGTGGAGCAATCACGTGGGCCCCAAGGGGAAATCACGTGGGCCCCCAGGGGAAATCACGTGGGCCCCTAGGGGAAATCACGTGGGCCCCCAGGGGAAATCACGTGGGCCCCCAGGGGAAATCACGGGGGCCCCCAGGGGAAATCACGTGGGCCCCTAGGGGAAATCACGTGGGCCCCCAGGGGAAATCACGTGGGCTCCAAGGGGAAATCACGTGGGCCCCCAGGGGAAATCATGTGGGCCCCCAGGGGAAATCACCTGGGCCGCCTGGGGAAATCACGTGGGCCCCCAGGGGAAATCAAGTGGGCCCCCAGGGGAAATCACGTGGGCCCCCAGGGGAAATCACGTGGGCCAGGTGGGGCAATCACGTGGGCCAGGTGGAGCAATCACGTGGGCCCCCAGGGGAAATCACGTGGGCCCCCAGGGGAAATCACGTGGGCCCCCAGGGGAAATCACGTGGGCCAGGTGGGGCAATCACGTGGGCCCCCAGGTGAAATCACGTGGGCCCCCAGGGGAAATCACGTGGGCCCCCACGGGAAATCACGTGGTCCCCCAGGGGAAATCACGTGGGCCTCCAGGGGAAATCACGTGGGCCAGGTGGGGCAATCACGTGGGCCAGGTGGAGCAATCACGTGGGCCCCCAGGGGAAATCACGTGGGCCCCCAGGGGAAATCACGTGGGCCCCCAGGGCAAATCACGTGGGCCCCCAGGGGAAATCACGTGGGCCCCAAGGGAAAATCACGTGGGCCCCCAGGGGAAATCACGTGGGCCCCCAGGGGAAATCACGTGGGCCCCCAGGGGAAATCACGTGGGCCCCCAGGGGAAATCACGTGGGCCCCCAGGGGAAATCACGTGGGCCCCCAGGGGAAATCACGTGGGCCAGGTTGGGCAATCACGTGGGCCAGGTGGAGCAATCACGTGGGCCAGGTGGAGCAATCACGTGGGCCCCCAGGGGAAATCACGTGGGCCCCCAGGGGAAATCACGTGGGCCAGGTGGGGCAATCACGTGGGCCAGGTGGAGCAATCACGTGGGCCCCCAGGGGAAATCACGTGGGCCCCGAGGGGAAATCACGTGGGCCCCAGGGGAAATCAAGTGGGCCCCCAGGGGAAATCACATGGGCCAGGTGGGGCAATCACTTGGGCCAGGTGGGGCAATCACGTGGGCCAGGTGGAGCAATCACGTGGGCCGCCAGGGGAAATCACGTCGGCCCCCAGGGGAAATCACGTGGGCCACCAGGGGATATCACGTGGGCCCCCAGGGGAAATCACGTGGGCCCCCAGGGGAAATCACGTGGGCCCCCAGGGGAAATCACGTGGGCCCCCAGGGGAAATCACGTGGGCCCCCAGGGGAAATCACGTGGGCCCCCAGGGGAAATCACGTGGGCCCCCAGGGGAAATCACGTGGGCCCCCAGGGGAAATCACGTGGGCCCCCAGGGGAAATCACGTGGGCCCCCAGGGGAAATCACGTGGGCCCCCAGGGGAAATCACGTGGGCCCCCAGGGGAAATCACGTGGGCCCCCAGGGGAAATCACGTGGGCCAGGTGGGGCAATCACGTGGGCCAGGTGGAGCAATCACGTGGGCCCCCAGGGGAAATCACGTGGGCCCCCAGCGGAAATCACGAGGGCCCCCAGGGGAAATCACGTGGGCACCCAGGGGAAATCACGTGGGCCCCCAGGGGAAATCACGTGGGCCAGGTGGGGAAATCACGTGGGCCAGGTGGGGCAATCACGTGGGCCAGGTGGGGCAATCACGAGGGCCAGGTGGTGCAATCACGTGGGGCCCCAGGGGAAATCACGTGGGCCCCCAGGGGAAATCACGTGGGCCCCCAGGGGAAATCACGTGGGCCCCCAGCGGAAATCACGTGGGCCCCCAGGGGAAATCACGTGGGCCCCCAGGGGAAATCACGTGGGCTCCAAGGGGAAATCACGTGGGCCCCCAGGGCAAATCACGTGGGCCCCCAGGGGAAATCACGTGGGCTCCAAGGGAAAATCACGTGGGCCCCCAGGGCAAATCACGTGGGCCCCCAGGGGAAATCACGTGGGCCCCCAGGGGAAATCACGTGGGCCCCCAGGGGAAATCACGTGGGCCCCCAGGGGAAATCACGTGGGCCCCCAGTGGAAATCACGTGGGCCCCCAGGGGAAATCACTTGGGCCCCCAGGGGAAATCACGTGGGCCAGGTGGGGCAATCACGTGGGCCAGGTGGAGCAATCACGTGGGCCCCCAGGGGAAATCACGTGGGCCCCCAGGGGAAATCACGTGGGCCAGGTGGGGCAATCACGTGGGCCAGGTGGGGCAATCACGTGGGCCAGGTGGAGCAATCACGTGGGCCCCCAGGGGAAATCACGTGTGCCCCCAGGGGAAATCACGTGGGCCCCCAGGGGAAATCACGTGGGCCAGGTGGGGCAATCACGTGGGCCAGGTGGAGCAATCACGTGGGCCCCCAGGGGAAAACACGTGGGCCCCCAGGGGAAATCACGTGGGCCCCCAGGGGAAATCACGTGGGCCCCCAGGGGAAATCACGTGGGCCAGGTGGGGCAATCACGTGGGCCAGGTGGAGCAATCACGTGGGCCCCCAGGGGAAATCACGTGGGCCCCCAGGGGAAATCACGTGGGCCCCCAGGGGAAATCACGTGGGCCCCCAGGGGAAATCACGTGGGCCCCCAGTGGAAATCACGTGGGCCCCCAGGGGAAATCACGTGGGCCCCCATCGGAAATCACGTGGGCCCCCAGGGGAAATTACGTGGGCCCCCAGGGGAAATCACGTGGGCCCCCAGGGGAAATCACGTGGGCCCCCAGGGGAAATCACGGGGGAACCAGGGGAAATCACGTGGGCCCCCAGGGGAAATCACGTGGGCCCCCAGGGGAAATCACGTGGGCCCCCAGGGGAAATCACGTGGGCCCCCAGGGGAAATCACGTGGGCCAGGTGGGGCAATCACGTGGGCCAGGTGGAGCAATCACGAGGGCCCCCAGGGGAAATCACGTGTGCCCCCAGGGCAAATCACGTGGGCCAGGTGGGGCAATCACGTGGGCCAGGTGGGGCAATCACGTGGGCCAGGTGGAGCAATCACGTGGGCCCCCAGGGGAAATCACGTGGGCCCCCAGGGGAAATCACGTGGGCCCCCAGGGGAAATCACGTGGGCCAGGTGGGGAAATCACGTGGGCCAGGTGGGGCAATCACGTGGGCCAGGTGGGGCAATCACGTGGGCCAGGTGGAGTAATCACGTGGGCCCCCAGGGGAAATCACGTAGGCCGCCAAGGGAAATCACGTCGGCCCCCAGGGGAAATCACGTGGGCCCCCAGGGGATATCACGTGGGCCCCCAGGGGAAATCACGTGGGCCCCCAGGGGAAATCAGGTGGGCCCCCAGGGGAAATCACGTGGGCCCCCAGGGGAAATCACGTGGGCCCCCAGGGGAAATCACGTGGGCCCCCAGGGGAAATCACGTGGGCCTCCAGGGGAAATCACGTGGGCCCCCAGGGCAAATCACGGGGGCCCCCAGGGGAAATCACGTGGGCCCCCAGGGGAAATCACGTGGTCCCCCAGGGGAAATCACGTGGGCCCCCAGGGGAAATCACGTGGGCCCCCAGGGGAAATCACGTGGGCCCCCAGGGGAAATCACGTGGGCCAGGTGGGGCAATCACGAGGGCCAGGTGGTGCAATCACGTGGGGCCCCAGGGGAAATCACGTGGGCCCCCAGGGGAAATCACGTGGGCCCCCAGGGGAAATCACGTGGGCCCCCAGCGGAAATCACGTGGGCCCCCAGGGGAAATCACGTGGGCCCCCAGGGGAAATCACGTGGGCTCCAAGGGGAAATCACGTGGGCCCCCAGGGCAAATCACGTGGGCCCCCAGGGGAAATCACGTGGGCTCCAAGGGAAAATCACGTGGGCCCCCAGGGCAAATCACGTGGGCCCCCAGGGGAAATCACGTGGGCCCCCAGGGGAAATCACGTGGGCCCCCAGGGGAAATCACGTGGGCCCCCAGGGGAAATCACGTGGGCCCCCAGTGGAAATCACGTGGGCCCCCAGGGGAAATCACTTGGGCCCCCAGGGGAAATCACGTGGGCCAGGTGGGGCAATCACGTGGGCCAGGTGGAGCAATCACGTGGGCCCCCAGGGGAAATCACGTGGGCCCCCAGGGGAAATCACGTGGGCCAGGTGGGGCAATCACGTGGGCCAGGTGGGGCAATCACGTGGGCCAGGTGGAGCAATCACGTGGGCCCCCAGGGGAAATCACGTGGGCCCCCAGGGGAAATCACGTGGGCCCCCAGGGGAAATCACGTGGGCCAGGTGGGGCAATCACGTGGGCCAGGTGGAGCAATCACGTGGGCCCCCAGGGGAAATCACGTGGGCCAGGTGGGGCAATCACGTGGGCCAGGTGGAGCAATCACGTGGGCCCCCAGGGGAAATCACGTGGGCCCCCAGGGGAAATCACGTGGGCCCCCAGGGGAAATCACGTGGGCCCCCAGGGGAAATCACGTGGGCTCCAAGGGGAAATCACGTGGGCCCCCAGGGCAAATCACGTGGGCCCCCAGGGGAAATCACGTGGGCTCCAAGGGAAAATCACGTGGGCCCCCAGGGGAAATCAGGTGGGCCCCCAGGGGAAATCACGTGGGCCCCCAGGGGAAATCACGTGGGCCCCCAGGGGAAATCACGTGGGCCCCCAGGGGAAATCACGTGGGCGAGGTGGGGCAATCACGTGGGCCAGGTGGAGCAATCACGTGGGCCCCCAGGGGAAATCACGTGGGCCGCCAGGGGAAATCACGTCGGCCCCCAGGGGAAATCACGTGGGCCCCCAGGGGATATCACGTGGGCCCCCAGGGGAAATCACGTGGGCCCCCAGGGGAAATCAGGTGGGCCCCCAGGGGAAATCACGTGGGCCCCCAGGGGAAATCACGTGGGCCCCCAGGGGAAATCACGTGGGCCCCCAGGGGAAATCACGTGGGCCCCCAGGGGAAATCACGTGGGCCCCCAGGGCAAATCACGTGGGCCCCCAGGGGAAATCACGTGGGCCCCCAGGGGAAATCACGTGGGCCCCCAGGGGAAATCACGTGGGCCCCCAGGGGAAATCACGTGGGCCAGGTGGGGCAATCACGTGGGCCAGGTGGAGCAATCACGTGGGCCCCCAGGGGAAATCACGTGGGGCCCCAGGGGAAATCACGTGGGCCAGGTGGGGAAATCACGTGGGCCAGGTGGGGCAATCACGTGGGCCAGGTGGGGCAATCACGTGGGCCAGGTGGAGTAATCACGTGGGCCCCCAGGGGAAATCACGTGGGCCGCCAGGGGAAATCACGTCGGCCCCCAGGGGAAATCACGTGGGCCCCCAGGGGATATCACGTGGGCCCCCAGGGGAAATCACGTGGGCCCCCAGGGGAAATCAGGTGGGCCCCCAGGGGAAATCACGTGGGCCCCCAGGGGAAATCACGTGGGCCCCCAGGGGAAATCACGTGGGCCCCCAGGGGAAATCACGTGGGCCCCCAGGGGAAATCACGTGGTCCCCCAGGGCAAATCACGTGGGCCCCCAGGGGAAATCACGTGGGCCCCCAGGGGAAATCACGTGGGCCCCCAGGGGAAATCACGTGGGCCCCCAGGGGAAATCACGTGGGCCCCCAGGGGAAATCACGTGGGCCCCAGTGGAAATCACGTGGGCCCCCAGGGGAAATCACGTGGGCCAGGTGGGGAAATCACGTGGGCCAGGTGGGGCAATCACGTGGGCCAGGTGGGGCAATCACGAGGGCCAGGTGGTGCAATCACGTGGGGCCCCAGGGGAAATCACGTGGGCCCCCAGGGGAAATCACGTGGGCCCCCAGGGGAAATCACGTGGGCCCCCAGGGGAAATCACGTGGGCCCCCAGGGGAAATCACGTGGGCCCCCAGGGGAAATCACGTGGGCTCCAAGGGGAAATCACGTGGGCCCCCAGGGCAAATCACGTGGGCCCCCAGGGGAAATCACGTGGGCTCCAAGGGAAAATCACGTGGGCCCCCAGGGGAAATCAGGTGGGCCCCCAGGGGAAATCACGTGGGCCCCCAGGGGAAATCACGTGGGCCCCCAGGGGAAATCACGTGGGCCCCCAGGGGAAATCACGTGGGCGAGGTGGGGCAATCACGTGGGCCAGGTGGAGCAATCACGTGGGCCCCCAGGGGAAATCTTGTGGCCCCGAGGGGAAATCACGTGGGCCCCCAGGGGAAATCACGTGGGCCAGGTGGGGAAATCACGTGGGCCAGGTGGGGCAATCACGTGGGCCAGGTGGGGCAATCACGTGGGCCAGGTGGAGCAATCACGTGGGCCCCCAGGGGAAATCACGTGGGCCCCCAGGGGAAATCACGTCGGCCCCCAGGGGAAATCACGTGGGCCCCCAGGGGAAATCACGTGGGCCCCCAGGGGAAATCACGTGGGGCCCCAGGGGAAATCACGTGGGCCCCCAGGGGAAATCACGTGGGCCCCCAGGGGAAATCACGTTGGCCCCCAGGGGAAATCACGTGGGCCCCCAGGGGAAATCACGTGGGCCCCCAGGGCAAATCACGTGGGCCGCCTGGGGAAATCACGTGGGCCCCCAGGGGAAATCACGTGGGCCCCCAGGGGAAATCACGTGGGCCCCCAGGGGAAATCACGTGGGCCCCCAGGGGAAATCACGTGGGCCCCCAGGGGAAATCACGTGGGCCCCCAGGGGAAATCACGTGGGCCCCCAGGGGAAATCACGTGCCCCCCAGGGGAAATCACGTGGGCCCCCAGGGGAAATCACGTGGGCTCCAAGGGGAAATCACGTGGGCCCCCAGGGCAAATCACGTGGGCCCCCTGGGGAAATCACGTGGGCCCCCAGGGGAAATCACGTGGGCCCCCAGGGCAAATCACGAGGGCCCCCAGGGCAAATCACGTGGGCCAGGTGGGGCAATCACGTGGGCCAGGTGGGGCAATCACGTGGGCCAGGTGGAGCAATCACGTGGGCCCCAAGGGGAAATCACGTGGGCCCCCAGGGGAAATCACGTGGGCCCCTAGGGGAAATCACGTGGGCCCCCAGGGGAAATCACGTGGGCCCCCAGGGGAAATCACGGGGGCCCCCAGGGGAAATCACGTGGGCCCCTAGGGGAAATCACGTGGGCCCCCAGGGGAAATCACGTGGGCTCCAAGGGGAAATCACGTGGGCCCCCAGGGGAAATCATGTGGGCCCCCAGGGGAAATCACCTGGGCCGCCTGGGGAAATCACGTGGGCCCCCAGGGGAAATCAAGTGGGCCCCCAGGGGAAATCACGTGGGCCCCCAGGGGAAATCACGTGGGCCAGGTGGGGCAATCACGTGGGCCAGGTGGAGCAATCACGTGGGCCCCCAGGGGAAATCACGTGGGCCCCCAGGGGAAATCACGTGGGCCCCCAGGGGAAATCACGTGGGCCAGGTGGGGCAATCACGTGGGCCCCCAGGTGAAATCACGTGGGCCCCCAGGGGAAATCACGTGGGCCCCCACGGGAAATCACGTGGTCCCCCAGGGGAAATCACGTGGGCCTCCAGGGGAAATCACGTGGGCCAGGTGGGGCAATCACGTGGGCCAGGTGGAGAAATCACGTGGGCCCCCAGGGGAAATCACGTGGGCCCCCAGGGGAAATCACGTGGGCCCCCAGGGCAAATCACGTGGGCCCCCAGGGGAAATCACGTGGGCCCCAAGGGAAAATCACGTGGGCCCCCAGGGGAAATCACGTGGGCCCCCAGGGGAAATCACGTGGGCCCCCAGGGGAAATCACGTGGGCCCCCAGGGGAAATCACGTGGGCCCCCAGGGGAAATCACGTGGGCCCCCAGGGGAAATCACGTGGGCCAGGTTGGGCAATCACGTGGGCCAGGTGGAGCAATCACGTGGGCCAGGTGGAGCAATCACGTGGGCCCCCAGGGGAAATCACGTGGGCCCCCAGGGGAAATCACGTGGGCCAGGTGGGGCAATCACGTGGGCCAGGTGGAGCAATCACGTGGGCCCCCAGGGGAAATCACGTGGGCCCCGAGGGGAAATCACGTGGGCCCCCAGGGGAAATCAAGTGGGCCCCCAGGGGAAATCACATGGGCCAGGTGGGGCAATCACGTGGGCCAGGTGGGGCAATCACGTGGGCCAGGTGGAGCAATCACGTGGGCCGCCAGGGGAAATCACGTCGGCCCCCAGGGGAAATCACGTGGGCCACCAGGGGATATCACGTGGGCCCCCAGGGGAAATCACGTGGGCCCCCAGGGGAAATCACGTGGGCCCCCAGGGGAAATCACGTGGGCCCCCAGGGGAAATCACGTGGGCCCCCAGGGGAAATCACGTGGGCCCCCAGGGGAAATCACGTGGGCCCCCAGGGGAAATCACGTGGTCCCCCAGGGGAAATCACGTGGGCCCCCAGGGGAAATCACGTGGGCCCCCAGGGGAAATCACGTGGGCCCCCAGGGGAAATCACGTGGGCCCCCAGGGGAAATCACGTGGGCCCCCAGGGGAAATCACGTGGGCCAGGTGGGGCAATCACGTGGGCCAGGTGGAGCAATCACGTGGGCCCCCAGGGGAAATCACGTGGGCCCCCAGCGGAAATCACGTGGGCCCCCAGGGGAAATCACGTGGGCACCCAGGGGAAATCACGTGGGCCCCCAGGGGAAATCACGTGGGCCAGGTGGGGAAATCACGTGGGCCAGGTGGGGCAATCACGTGGGCCAGGTGGGGCAATCACGAGGGCCAGGTGGTGCAATCACGTGGGGCCCCAGGGGAAATCACGTGGGCCCCCAGGGGAAATCACGTGGGCCCCCAGGGGAAATCACGTGGGCCCCCAGCGGAAATCACGTGGGCCCCCAGGGGAAATCACGTGGGCCCCCAGGGGAAATCACGTGGGCTCCAAGGGGAAATCACGTGGGCCCCCAGGGCAAATCACGTGGGCCCCCAGGGGAAATCACGTGGGCTCCAAGGGAAAATCACGTGGGCCCCCAGGGCAAATCACGTGGGCCCCCAGGGGAAATCACGTGGGCCCCCAGGGGAAATCACGTGGGCCCCCAGGGGAAATCACGTGGGCCCCCAGGGGAAATCACGTGGGCCCCCAGGGGAAATCACTTGGGCCCCCAGGGGAAATCACGTGGGCCAGGTGGGGCAATCACGTGGGCCAGGTGGAGCAATCACGTGGGCCCCCAGGGGAAATCACGTGGGCCCCCAGGGGAAATCACGTGGGCCAGGTGGGGCAATCACGTGGGCCAGGTGGGGCAATCACGTGGGCCAGGTGGAGCAATCACGTGGGCCCCCAGGGGAAATCACGTGGGCCCCCAGGGGAAATCACGTGGGCCCCCAGGGGAAATCACGTGGGCCAGGTGGGGCAATCACGTGGGCCAGGTGGAGCAATCACGTGGGCCCCCAGGGGAAAACACGTGGGCCCCCAGGGGAAATCACGTGGGCCCCCAGGGGAAATCACGTGGGCCCCCAGGGGAAATCACGTGGGCCAGGTGGGGCAATCACGTGGGCCAGGTGGAGCAATCACGTGGGCCCCCAGGGGAAATCACGTGGGCCCCCAGGGGAAATCACGTGGGCCCCCAGGGGAAATCACGTGGGCCCCCAGGGGAAATCACGTGGGCCCCCAGTGGAAATCACGTGGGCCCCCAGGGGAAATCACGTGGGCCCCCATCGGAAATCACGTGGGCCCCCAGGGGAAATTACGTGGGCCCCCAGGGGAAATCACGTGGGCCCCCAGGGGAAATCACGTGGGCCCCCAGGGGAAATCACGTGGGCATCCAGGGGAAATCACGTGGGCCCCCAGGGGAAATCACGTGGGCCCCCAGGGGAAATCACGTGGGCCCCCAGGGGAAATCACGTGGGCCCCCAGGGGAAATCACGTGGGCCAGGTGGGGCAATCACGTGGGCCAGGTGGAGCAATCACGTGGGCCCCCAGGGGAAATCACGTGTGCCCCCAGGGCAAATCACGTGGGCCAGGTGGGGCAATCACGTGGGCCAGGTGGGGCAATCACGTGGGCCAGGTGGAGCAATCACGTGGGCCCCCAGGGGAAATCACGTGGGCCCCCAGGGGAAATCACGTGGGCCCCCAGGGGAAATCACGTGGGCCAGGTGGGGAAATCACGTGGGCCAGGTGGGGCAATCACGTGGGCCAGGTGGGGCAATCACGTGGGCCAGGTGGAGTAATCACGTGGGCCCCCAGGGGAAATCACGTAGGCCGCCAGGGGAAATCACGTCGGCCCCCAGGGGAAATCACGTGGGCCCCCAGGGGATATCACGTGGGCCCCCAGGGGAAATCACGTGGGCCCCCAGGGGAAATCAGGTGGGCCCCCAGGGGAAATCACGTGGGCCCCCAGGGGAAATCACGTGGGCCCCCAGGGGAAATCACGTGGGCCCCCAGGGGAAATCACGTGGGCCTCCAGGGGAAATCACGTGGGCCCCCAGGGCAAATCACGGGGGCCCCCAGGGGAAATCACGTGGGCCCCCAGGGGAAATCACGTGGTCCCCCAGGGGAAATCACGTGGGCCCCCAGGGGAAATCACGTGGGCCCCCAGGGGAAATCACGTGGGCCCCCAGGGGAAATCACGTGGGCCAGGTGGGGCAATCACGAGGGCCAGGTGGTGCAATCACGTGGGGCCCCAGGGGAAATCACGTGGGCCCCCAGGGGAAATCACGTGGGCCCCCAGGGGAAATCACGTGGGCCCCCAGCGGAAATCACGTGGGCCCCCAGGGGAAATCACGTGGGCCCCCAGGGGAAATCACGTGGGCTCCAAGGGGAAATCACGTGGGCCCCCAGGGCAAATCACGTGGGCCCCCAGGGGAAATCACGTGGGCTCCAAGGGAAAATCACGTGGGCCCCCAGGGCAAATCACGTGGGCCCCCAGGGGAAATCACGTGGGCCCCCAGGGGAAATCACGTGGGCCCCCAGGGGAAATCACGTGGGCCCCCAGGGGAAATCACGTGGGCCCCCAGTGGAAATCACGTGGGCCCCCAGGGGAAATCACTTGGGCCCCCAGGGGAAATCACGTGGGCCAGGTGGGGCAATCACGTGGGCCAGGTGGAGCAATCACGTGGGCCCCCAGGGGAAATCACGTGGGCCCCCAGGGGAAATCACGTGGGCCAGGTGGGGCAATCACGTGGGCCAGGTGGGGCAATCACGTGGGCCAGGTGGAGCAATCACGTGGGCCCCCAGGGGAAATCACGTGGGCCCCCAGGGGAAATCACGTGGGCCCCCAGGGGAAATCACGTGGGCCAGGTGGGGCAATCACGTGGGCCAGGTGGAGCAATCACGTGGGCCCCCAGGGGAAAACACGTGGGCCAGGTGGGGCAATCACGTGGGCCAGGTGGAGCAATCACGTGGGCCCCCAGGGGAAATCACGTGGGCCCCCAGGGGAAATCACGTGGGCCCCCAGGGGAAATCACGTGGGCCCCCAGGGGAAATCACGTGGGCTCCAAGGGGAAATCACGTGGGCCCCCAGGGCAAATCACGTGGGCCCCCAGGGGAAATCACGTGGGCTCCAAGGGAAAATCACGTGGGCCCCCAGGGGAAATCAGGTGGGCCCCCAGGGGAAATCACGTGGGCCCCCAGGGGAAATCACGTGGG
Organism: Rupicapra rupicapra; assembly: GCA_963981305.1. Taxonomy (NCBI): domain Eukaryota; kingdom Metazoa; phylum Chordata; class Mammalia; order Artiodactyla; family Bovidae; genus Rupicapra; species Rupicapra rupicapra. Next base: position 56,944 of record CAXCFB010000023.1, on the reverse strand, counting down.
CCCCCAGGGGAAATCACGTGGGCCCCCAGGGGAAATCACGTGGGCGAGGTGGGGCAATCACGTGGGCCAGGTGGAGCAATCACGTGGGCCCCCAGGGGTAATCTTGTTGGCCCCGAGGGGAAATCACGTGGGCCCCCAGGGGAAATCACGTGGGCCAGGTGGGGAAATCACGTGGGCCAGGTGGGGCAATCACGTGGGCCAGGTGGGGCAATCACGTGGGCCAGGTGGAGCAATCACGTGGGCCCCCAGGGGAAATCACGTGGGCCCCCAGGGGAAATCACGTCGGCCCCCAGGGGAAATCACGTGGGCCCCCAGGGGAAATCACGTGGGCCCCCAGGGGAAATCACGTGGGGCCCCAGGGGAAATCACGTGGGCCCCCAGGGGAAATCACGTGGGCCCCCAGGGGAAATCACGTTGGCCCCCAGGGGAAATCACGTGGGCCCCCAGGGGAAATCACGTGGGCCCCCAGGGCAAATCACGTGGGCCGCCTGGGGAAATCACGTGGGCCCCCAGGGGAAATCACGTGGGCCCCCAGGGGAAATCACGTGGGCCCCCAGGGGAAATCACGTGGGCCCCCAGGGGAAATCACGTGGGCCCCCAGGGGAAATCACGTGGGCCCCCAGGGGAAATCACGTGGGCCCCCAGGGGAAATCACGTGCCCCCCAGGGGAAATCACGTGGGCCCCCAGGGGAAATCACGTGGGCTCCAAGGGGAAATCACGTGGGCCCCCAGGGCAAATCACGTGGGCCCCCTGGGGAAATCACGTGGGCCCCCAGGGGAAATCACGTGGGCCCCCAGGGCAAATCACGAGGGCCCCCAGGGCAAATCACGTGGGCCAGGTGGGGCAATCACGTGGGCCAGGTGGGGCAATCACGTGGGCCAGGTGGAGCAATCACGTGGGCCCCAAGGGGAAATCACGTGGGCCCCCAGGGGAAATCACGTGGGCCCCTAGGGGAAATCACGTGGGCCCCCAGGGGAAATCACGTGGGCCCCCAGGGGAAATCACGGGGGCCCCCAGGGGAAATCACGTGGGCCCCTAGGGGAAATCACGTGGGCCCCCAGGGGAAATCACGTGGGCTCCAAGGGGAAATCACGTGGGCCCCCAGGGGAAATCATGTGGGCCCCCAGGGGAAATCACCTGGGCCGCCTGGGGAAATCACGTGGGCCCCCAGGGGAAATCAAGTGGGCCCCCAGGGGAAATCACGTGGGCCCCCAGGGGAAATCACGTGGGCCAGGTGGGGCAATCACGTGGGCCAGGTGGAGCAATCACGTGGGCCCCCAGGGGAAATCACGTGGGCCCCCAGGGGAAATCACGTGGGCCCCCAGGGGAAATCACGTGGGCCAGGTGGGGCAATCACGTGGGCCCCCAGGTGAAATCACGTGGGCCCCCAGGGGAAATCACGTGGGCCCCCACGGGAAATCACGTGGTCCCCCAGGGGAAATCACGTGGGCCTCCAGGGGAAATCACGTGGGCCAGGTGGGGCAATCACGTGGGCCAGGTGGAGCAATCACGTGGGCCCCCAGGGGAAATCACGTGGGCCCCCAGGGGAAATCACGTGGGCCCCCAGGGCAAATCACGTGGGCCCCCAGGGGAAATCACGTGGGCCCCAAGGGAAAATCACGTGGGCCCCCAGGGGAAATCACGTGGGCCCCCAGGGGAAATCACGTGGGCCCCCAGGGGAAATCACGTGGGCCCCCAGGGGAAATCACGTGGGCCCCCAGGGGAAATCACGTGGGCCCCCAGGGGAAATCACGTGGGCCAGGTTGGGCAATCACGTGGGCCAGGTGGAGCAATCACGTGGGCCAGGTGGAGCAATCACGTGGGCCCCCAGGGGAAATCACGTGGGCCCCCAGGGGAAATCACGTGGGCCAGGTGGGGCAATCACGTGGGCCAGGTGGAGCAATCACGTGGGCCCCCAGGGGAAATCACGTGGGCCCCGAGGGGAAATCACGTGGGCCCCCAGGGGAAATCAAGTGGGCCCCCAGGGGAAATCACATGGGCCAGGTGGGGCAATCACGTGGGCCAGGTGGGGCAATCACGTGGGCCAGGTGGAGCAATCACGTGGGCCGCCAGGGGAAATCACGTCGGCCCCCAGGGGAAATCACGTGGGCCACCAGGGGATATCACGTGGGCCCCCAGGGGAAATCACGTGGGCCCCCAGGGGAAATCACGTGGGCCCCCAGGGGAAATCACGTGGGCCCCCAGGGGAAATCACGTGGGCCCCCAGGGGAAATCACGTGGGCCCCCAGGGGAAATCACGTGGGCCCCCAGGGGAAATCACGTGGTCCCCCAGGGGAAATCACGTGGGCCCCCAGGGGAAATCACGTGGGCCCCCAGGGGAAATCACGTGGGCCCCCAGGGGAAATCACGTGGGCCCCCAGGGGAAATCACGTGGGCCCCCAGGGGAAATCACGTGGGCCAGGTGGGGCAATCACGTGGGCCAGGTGGAGCAATCACGTGGGCCCCCAGGGGAAATCACGTGGGCCCCCAGCGGAAATCACGTGGGCCCCCAGGGGAAATCACGTGGGCACCCAGGGGAAATCACGTGGGCCCCCAGGGGAAATCACGTGGGCCAGGTGGGGAAATCACGTGGGCCAGGTGGGGCAATCACGTGGGCCAGGTGGGGCAATCACGAGGGCCAGGTGGTGCAATCACGTGGGGCCCCAGGGGAAATCACGTGGGCCCCCAGGGGAAATCACGTGGGCCCCCAGGGGAAATCACGTGGGCCCCCAGCGGAAATCACGTGGGCCCCCAGGGGAAATCACGTGGGCCCCCAGGGGAAATCACGTGGGCTCCAAGGGGAAATCACGTGGGCCCCCAGGGCAAATCACGTGGGCCCCCAGGGGAAATCACGTGGGCTCCAAGGGAAAATCACGTGGGCCCCCAGGGCAAATCACGTGGGCCCCCAGGGGAAATCACGTGGGCCCCCAGGGGAAATCACGTGGGCCCCCAGGGGAAATCACGTGGGCCCCCAGGGGAAATCACGTGGGCCCCCAGTGGAAATCACGTGGGCCCCCAGGGGAAATCACTTGGGCCCCCAGGGGAAATCACGTGGGCCAGGTGGGGCAATCACGTGGGCCAGGTGGAGCAATCACGTGGGCCCCCAGGGGAAATCACGTGGGCCCCCAGGGGAAATCACGTGGGCCAGGTGGGGCAATCACGTGGGCCAGGTGGGGCAATCACGTGGGCCAGGTGGGGCAATCACGTGGGCCCCCAGGGGAAATCACGTGGGCCCCCAGGGGAAATCACGTGGGCCCCCAGGGGAAATCACGTGGGCCAGGTGGGGCAATCACGTGGGCCAGGTGGAGCAATCACGTGGGCCCCCAGGGGAAAACACGTGGGCCCCCAGGGGAAATCACGTGGGCCCCCAGGGGAAATCACGTGGGCCCCCAGGGGAAATCACGTGGGCCAGGTGGGGCAATCACGTGGGCCAGGTGGAGCAATCACGTGGGCCCCCAGGGGAAATCACGTGGGCCCCCAGGGGAAATCACGTGGGCCCCCAGGGGAAATCACGTGGGCCCCCAGGGGAAATCACGTGGGCCCCCAGTGGAAATCACGTGGGCCCCCAGGGGAAATCACGTGGGCCCCCATCGGAAATCACGTGGGCCCCCAGGGGAAATTACGTGGGCCCCCAGGGGAAATCACGTGGGCCCCCAGGGGAAATCACGTGGGCCCCCAGGGGAAATCACGTGGGCATCCAGGGGAAATCACGTGGGCCCCCAGGGGAAATCACGTGGGCCCCCAGGGGAAATCACGTGGGCCCCCAGGGGAAATCACGTGGGCCCCCAGGGGAAATCACGTGGGCCAGGTGGGGCAATCACGTGGGCCACGTGGAGCAATCACGTGGGCCCCCAGGGGAAATCACGTGTGCCCCCAGGGCAAATCACGTGGGCCAGGTGGGGCAATCACGTGGGCCAGGTGGGGCAATCACGTGGGCCAGGTGGAGCAATCACGTGGGCCCCCAGGGGAAATCACGTGGGCCCCCAGGGGAAATCACGTGGGCCCCCAGGGGAAATCACGTGGGCCAGGTGGGGAAATCACGTGGGCCAGGTGGGGCAATCACGTGGGCCAGGTGGGGCAATCACGTGGGCCAGGTGGAGTAATCACGTGGGCCCCCAGGGGAAATCACGTAGGCCGCCAGGGGAAATCACGTCGGCCCCCAGGGGAAATCACGTGGGCCCCCAGGGGATATCACGTGGGTCCCCAGGGGAAATCACGTGGGCCCCCAGGGGAAATCAGGTGGGCCCCCAGGGGAAATCACGTGGGCCCCCAGGGGAAATCACGTGGGCCCCCAGGGGAAATCACGTGGGCCCCCAGGGGAAATCACGTGGGCCTCCAGGGGAAATCACGTGGGCCCCCAGGGCAAATCACGTGGGCCCCCAGGGGAAATCACGTGGGCCCCCAGGGGAAATCACGTGGTCCCCCAGGGGAAATCACGTGGGCCCCCAGGGGAAATCACGTGGGCCCCCAGGGGAAATCACGTGGGCCCCCAGGGGAAATCACGTGGGCCAGGTGGGGCAATCACGAGGGCCAGGTGGTGCAATCACGTGGGGCCCCAGGGGAAATCACGTGGGCCCCCAGGGGAAATCACGTGGGCCCCCAGGGGAAATCACGTGGGCCCCCAGCGGAAATCACGTGGGCCCCCAGGGGAAATCACGTGGGCCCCCAGGGGAAATCACGTGGGCTCCAAGGGGAAATCACGTGGGCCCCCAGGGCAAATCACGTGGGCCCCCAGGGGAAATCACGTGGGCTCCAAGGGAAAATCACGTGGGCCCCCAGGGCAAATCACGTGGGCCCCCAGGGGAAATCACGTGGGCCCCCAGGGGAAATCACGTGGGCCCCCAGGGGAAATCACGTGGGCCCCCAGGGGAAATCACGTGGGCCCCCAGTGGAAATCACGTGGGCCCCCAGGGGAAATCACTTGGGCCCCCAGGGGAAATCACGTGGGCCAGGTGGGGCAATCACGTGGGCCAGGTGGAGCAATCACGTGGGCCCCCAGGGGAAATCACGTGGGCCCCCAGGGGAAATCACGTGGGCCAGGTGGGGCAATCACGTGGGCCAGGTGGGGCAATCACGTGGGCCAGGTGGAGCAATCACGTGGGCCCCCAGGGGAAATCACGTGGGCCCCCAGGGGAAATCACGTGGGCCCCCAGGGGAAATCACGTGGGCCAGGTGGGGCAATCACGTGGGCCAGGTGGAGCAATCACGTGGGCCCCCAGGGGAAAACACGTGGGCCCCCAGGGGAAATCACGTGGGCCAGGTGGGGCAATCACGTGGGCCAGGTGGGGCAATCACGTGGGCCAGGTGGAGCAATCACGTGGGCCCCCAGGGGAAATCACGTGGGCCCCCAGGGGAAATCACGTGGGCCCCCAGGGGAAATCACGTGGGCCAGGTGGGGCAATCACGTGGGCCAGGTGGAGCAATCACGTGGGCCCCCAGGGGAAATCACGTGGGCCCCCAGGGGAAATCACGTGGGCCCCCAGGGGAAATCACGTGGGCCAGGTGGGGAAATCACGTGGGCCAGGTGGGGCAATCACGTGGGCCAGGTGGGGCAATCACGTGGGCCAGGTGGAGTAATCACGTGGGCCCCCAGGGGAAATCACGTGGGCCGCCAGGGGAAATCACGTCGGCCCCCAGGGGAAATCACGTGGGCCCCCAGGGGATATCACGTGGGCCCCCAGGGGAAATCACGTGGGCCCCCAGGGGAAATCAGGTGGGCCCCCAGGGGAAATCACGTGGGCCCCCAGGGGAAATCACGTGGGCCCCCAGGGGAAATCACGTGGGCCCCCAGGGGAAATCACGTGGGCCCCCAGGGGAAATCACGTGGTCCCCCAGGGCAAATCACGTGGGCCCCCAGGGGAAATCACGTGGGCCCCCAGGGGAAATCACGTGGGCCCCCAGGGGAAATCACGTGGGCCCCCAGGGGAAATCACGTGGGCCAGGTGGGGCAATCACGTGGGCCAGGTGGAGCAATCACGTGGGCCCCCAGGGGAAATCACGTGGGCCCCCAGGGGAAATCACGTGGGCCCCCAGGGGAAATCACGTGGGCCCCAGTGGAAATCACGTGGGCCCCCAGGGGAAATCACGTGGGCCAGGTGGGGAAATCACGTGGGCCAGGTGGGGCAATCACGTGGGCCAGGTGGGGCAATCACGAGGGCCAGGTGGTGCAATCACGTGGGGCCCCAGGGGAAATCACGTGGGCCCCCAGGGGAAATCACGTGGGCCCCCAGTGGAAATCACGTGGGCCCCCAGGGGAAATCACGTGGGCCCCCAGGGGAAATCACGTGGGCCCCCAGGGGAAATCACGTGGGCTCCAAGGGGAAATCACGTGGGCCCCCAGGGCAAATCACGTGGGCCCCCAGGGGAAATCACGTGGGCTCCAAGGGAAAATCACGTAGGCCCCCAGGGGAAATCAGGTGGGCCCCCAGGGGAAATCACGTGGGCCCCCAGGGGAAATCACGTGGGCCCCCAGGGGAAATCACGTGGGCCCCCAGGGGAAATCACGTGGGCGAGGTGGGGCAATCACGTGGGCCAGGTGGAGCAATCACGTGGGCCCCCAGGGGAAATCTTGTTGGCCCCGAGGGGAAATCACGTGGGCCCCCAGGGGAAATCACGTGGGCCAGGTGGGGAAATCACGAGGGCCAGGTGGGGCAATCACGTGGGCCAGGTGGGGCAATCACGTGGGCCAGGTGGAGCAATCACGTGGGCCCCCAGGGGAAATCGCGTGGGCCCCCAGGGGAAATCACGTCGGCCCCCAGGGGAAATCACGTGGGCCCCCAGGGGAAATCACGTGGGCCCCCAGGGGAAATCACGTGGGCCCCCAGGGGAAATCACGTGGGCCCCCAGGGGAAATCACGTGGGCCCCCAGGGGAAATCACGTTGGCCCCCAGGGGAAATCACGTGGGCCCCCAGGGGAAATCACGTGGGCCCCCAGGGCAAATCACGTGGGCCGCCTGGGGAAATCACGTGGGCCCCCAGGGGAAATCACGTGGGCCCCCAGGGGAAATCACGTGGGCCCCCAGGGGAAATCACGTGGGCCCCCAGGGGAAATCACGTGGGCCCCCAGGGGAAATCACGTGGGCCCCCAGGGGAAATCACGTGCCCCCCAGGGGAAATCACGTGGGCCCCCAGGGGAAATCACGTGGGCTCCAAGGGGAAATCACGTGGGCCCCCAGGGCAAATCACGTGGGCCCCCAGGGGAAATCACGTGGGCCCCCAGGGGAAATCACGTGGGCCCCCAGGGCAAATCACGAGGGCCCCCAGGGCAAATCACGTGGGCCAGGTGGGGCAATCACGTGGGCCAGGTGGGGCAATCACGTGGGCCAGGTGGAGCAATCACGTGGGCCCCAAGGGGAAATCACGTGGGCCCCCAGGGGAAATCACGTGGGCCCCTAGGGGAAATCACGTGGACCCCCAGGGGAAATCACGTGGGCCCCCAGGGGAAATCACGGGGGCCCCCAGGGGAAATCACGTGGGCCCCTAGGGGAAATCACGTGGGCCCCCAGGGAAAATCACGTGGGCTCCAAGGGGAAATCACGTGGGCCCCCAGGGGAAATCATGTGGGCCCCCAGGGGAAATCACCTGGGCCGCCTGGGGAAATCACGTGGGCCCCCAGGGGAAATCAAGTGGGCCCCCAGGGGAAATCACGTGGGCCCCCAGGGGAAATCACGTGGGCCAGGTGGGGCAATCACGTGGGCCAGGTGGAGCAATCACGTGGGCCCCCAGGGGAAATCACGTGGGCCCCCAGGGGAAATCACGTGGGCCCCCAGGGGAAATCACGTGGGCCAGGTGGGGCAATCACGTGGGCCCCCAGGTGAAATCACGTGGGCCCCCAGGGGAAATCACGTGGGCCCCCACGGGAAATCACGTGGTCCCCCAGGGGAAATCACGTGGGCCCCCAGGGGAAATCACGTGGGCCAGGTGGGGCAATCACGTGGGCCAGGTGGAGCAATCACGTGGGCCCCCAGGGGAAATCACGTGGGCCAGGTGGGGCAATCACGTGGGCCAGGTGGAGCAATCACGTGGGCCCCCAGGGGAAATCACGTGGGCCCCCAGGGGAAATCACGTGGGCCCCCAGGGGAAATCACGTGGGCCCCCAGGGGAAATCACGTGGGCCCCCAGGGGAAATCACGTGGGCCAGGTTGGGCAATCACGTGGGCCAGGTGGAGCAATCACGTGGGCCAGGTGGAGCAATCACGTGGGCCCCCAGGGGAAATCACGTGGGCCCCCAGGGGAAATCACGTGGGCCAGGTGGGGCAATCACGTGGGCCAGGTGGAGCAATCACGTGGGCCCCCAGGGGAAATCACGTGGGCCCCGAGGGGAAATCACGTGGGCCCCCAGGGGAAATCAAGTGGGCCCCCAGGGGAAATCACGTGGGCCAGGTGGGGCAATCACGTGGGCCAGGTGGGGCAATCACGTGGGCCAGGTGGAGCAATCACGTGGGCCGCCAGGGGAAATCACGTCGGCCCCCAGGGGAAATCACGTGGGCCACCAGGGGATATCACGTGGGCCCCCAGGGGAAATCACGTGGGCCCCCAGGGGAAATCACGTGGGCCCCCAGGGGAAATCACGTGGGCCCCCAGGGGAAATCACGTGGGCCCCCAGGGGAAATCACGTGGGCCCCCAGGGGAAATCACGTGGGCCCCCAGGGGAAATCACGTGGTCCCCCAGGGGAAATCACGTGGGCCCCCAGGGGAAATCACGTGGGCCCCCAGGGGAAATCACGTGGGCCCCCAGGGCAAATCACGTGGGCCCCCAGGGGAAATCACGTGGGCCCCCAGGGGAAATCACGTGGGCCCCCAGGGGAAATCACGTGGGCCCCCAGGGGAAATCACGTGGTCCCCCAGGGGAAATCACGTGGGCCCCCAGGGCAAATCACGAGGGCCCCCAGGGCAAATCACGTGGGCCAGGTGGGGCAATCACGTGGGCCAGGTGGGGCAATCACGTGGGCCAGGTGGAGCAATCACGTGGGCCCCAAGGGGAAATCACGTGGGCCCCCAGGGGAAATCACGTGGGCCCCTAGGGGAAATCACGTGGGCCCCCAGGGGAAATCACGTGGGCCCCCAGGGGAAATCACGGGGGCCCCCAGGGGAAATCACGTGGGCCCCTAGGGGAAATCACGTGGGCCCCCAGGGGAAATCACGTGGGCTCCAAGGGGAAATCACGTGGGCCCCCAGGGGAAATCATGTGGGCCCCCAGGGGAAATCACCTGGGCCGCCTGGGGAAATCACGTGGGCCCCCAGGGGAAATCAAGTGGGCCCCCAGGGGAAATCACGTGGGCCCCCAGGGGAAATCACGTGGGCCAGGTGGGGCAATCACGTGGGCCAGGTGGAGCAATCACGTGGGCCCCCAGGGGAAATCACGTGGGCCCCCAGGGGAAATCACGTGGGCCCCCAGGGGAAATCACGTGGGCCAGGTGGGGCAATCACGTGGGCCCCCAGGTGAAATCACGTGGGCCCCCAGGGGAAATCACGTGGGCCCCCACGGGAAATCACGTGGTCCCCCAGGGGAAATCACGTGGGCCTCCAGGGGAAATCACGTGGGCCAGGTGGGGCAATCACGTGGGCCAGGTGGAGCAATCACGTGGGCCCCCAGGGGAAATCACGTGGGCCAGGTGGGGCAATCACGTGGGCCAGGTGGAGCAATCACGTGGGCCCCCAGGGGAAATCACGTGGGCCCCCAGGGGAAATCACGTGGGCCCCCAGGGGAAATCACGTGGGCCCCCAGGGGAAATCACGTGGGCCCCCAGGGGAAATCACGTGGGCCAGGTTGGGCAATCACGTGGGCCAGGTGGAGCAATCACGTGGGCCAGGTGGAGCAATCACGTGGGACCCCAGGGGAAATCACGTGGGCCCCCAGGGGAAATCACGTGGGCCAGGTGGGGCAATCACGTGGGCCAGGTGGAGCAATCACGTGGGCCCCCAGGGGAAATCACGTGGGCCCCGAGGGGAAATCACGTGGGCCCCCAGGGGAAATCAAGTGGGCCCCCAGGGGAAATCACGTGGGCCAGGTGGGGCAATCACGTGGGCCAGGTGGGGCAATCACGTGGGCCAGGTGGAGCAATCACGTGGGCCGCCAGGGGAAATCACGTCGGCCCCCAGGGGAAATCACGTGGGCCACCAGGGGATATCACGTGGGCCCCCAGGGGAAATCACGTGGGCCCCCAGGGGAAATCACGTGGGCCCCCAGGGGAAATCACGTGGGCCCCCAGGGGAAATCACGTGGGCCCCCAGGGGAAATCACGTGGGCCCCCAGGGGAAATCACGTGGGCCCCCAGGGGAAATCACGTGGTCCCCCAGGGGAAATCACGTGGGCCCCCAGGGGAAATCACGTGGGCCCCCAGGGGAAATCACGTGGGCCCCCAGGGGAAATCACGTGGGCCCCCAGGGGAAATCACGTGGGCCCCCAGGGGAAATCACGTGGGCCAGGTGGGGCAATCACGTGGGCCAGGTGGAGCAATCACGTGGGCCCCCATGGGAAATCACGTGGGCCCCCAGCGGAAATCACGTGGGCCCCCAGGGGAAATCACGTGGGCACCCAGGGGAAATCACGTGGGCCCCCAGGGGAAATCACGTGGGCCAGGTGGGGAAATCACGTGGGCCAGGTGGGGCAATCACGTGGGCCAGGTGGGGCAATCACGAGGGCCAGGTGGTGCAATCACGTGGGGCCCCAGGGGAAATCACGTGGGCCCCCAGGGGAAATCACGTGGGCCCCCAGGGGAAATCACGTGGGCCCCCAGCGGAAATCACGTGGGCCCCCAGGGGAAATCACGTGGGCCCCCAGGGGAAATCACGTGGGCTCCAAGGGGAAATCACGTGGGCCCCCAGGGCAAATCACGTGGGCCCCCAGGGGAAATCACGTGGGCTCCAAGGGAAAATCACGTGGGCCCCCAGGGCAAATCACGTGGGCCCCCAGGGGAAATCACGTGGGCCCCCAGGGGAAATCACGTGGGCCCCCAGGGGAAATCACGTGGGCCCCCAGGGGAAATCACGTGGGCCCCCAGTGGAAATCACGTGGGCCCCCAGGGGAAATCACTTGGGCCCCCAGGGGAAATCACGTGGGCCAGGTGGGGCAATCACGTGGGCCAGGTGGAGCAATCACGTGGGCCCCCAGGGGAAATCACGTGGGCCCCCAGGGGAAATCACGTGGGCCAGGTGGGGCAATCACGTGGGCCAGGTGGGGCAATCACGTGGGCCAGGTGGAGCAATCACGTGGGCCCCCAGGGGAAATCACGTGGGCCCCCAGGGGAAATCACGTGGGCCCCCAGGGGAAATCACGTGGGCCAGGTGGGGCAATCACGTGGGCCAGGTGGAGCAATCACGTGGGCCCCCAGGGGAAAACACGTGGGCCCCCAGGGGAAATCACGTGGGCCCCCAGGGGAAATCACGTGGGCCCCCAGGGGAAATCACGTGGGCCAGGTGGGGCAATCACGTGGGCCAGGTGGAGCAATCACGTGGGCCCCCAGGGGAAATCACGTGGGCCCCCAGGGGAAATCACGTGGGCCCCCAGGGGAAATCACGTGGGCCCCCAGGGGAAATCACGTGGGCCCCCAGTGGAAATCACGTGGGCCCCCAGGGGAAATCACGTGGGCCCCCATCGGAAATCACGTGGGCCCCCAGGGGAAATTACGTGGGCCCCCAGGGGAAATCACGTGGGCCCCCAGGGGAAATCACGTGGGCCCCCAGGGGAAATCACGTGGGCATCCAGGGGAAATCACGTGGGCCCCCAGGGGAAATCACGTGGGCCCCCAGGGGAAATCACGTGGGCCCCCAGGGGAAATCACGTGGGCCCCCAGGGGAAATCACGTGGGCCAGGTGGGGCAATCACGTGGGCCAGGTGGAGCAATCACGTGGGCCCCCAGGGGAAATCACGTGTGCCCCCAGGGCAAATCACGTGGGCCAGGTGGGGCAATCACGTGGGCCAGGTGGGGCAATCACGTGGGCCAGGTGGAGCAATCACGTGGGCCCCCAGGGGAAATCACGTGGGCCCCCAGGGGAAATCACGTGGGCCCCCAGGGGAAATCACGTGGGCCAGGTGGGGAAATCACGTGGGCCAGGTGGGGCAATCACGTGGGCCAGGTGGGGCAATCACGTGGGCCAGGTGGAGTAATCACGTGGGCCCCCAGGGGAAATCACGTAGGCCGCCAGGGGAAATCACGTCGGCCCCCAGGGGAAATCACGTGGGCCCCCAGGGGATATCACGTGGGCCCCCAGGGGAAATCACGTGGGCCCCCAGGGGAAATCAGGTGGGCCCCCAGGGGAAATCACGTGGGCCCCCAGGGGAAATCACGTGGGCCCCCAGGGGAAATCACGTGGGCCCCCAGGGGAAATCACGTGGGCCTCCAGGGGAAATCACCTGGGCCCCCAGGGCAAATCACGTGGGCCCCCAGGGGAAATCACGTGGGCCCCCAGGGGAAATCACGTGGTCCCCCAGGGGAAATCACGTGGGCCCCCAGGGGAAATCACGTGGGCCCCCAGGGGAAATCACGTGGGCCCCCAGGGGAAATCACGTGGGCCCCCAGGGGAAATCACGTGGGCCCCCAGGGGAAATCACGTGGGCCAGGTGGGGCAATCACGTGGGCCAGGTGGAGCAATCACGTGGGCCCCCAGGGGAAATCACGTGGGCCCCCAGGGGAAATCACGTGGGCCCCCAGGGGAAATCACGTGGGCCCCAGGGGAAATCACGTGGGCCCCCAGGGGAAATCACGTGGGCCAGGTGGGGAAATCACGTGGGCCAGGTGGGGCAATCACGTGGGCCAGGTGGGGCAATCACGAGGGCCAGGTGGTGCAATCACGTGGGGCCCCAGGGGAAATCACGTGGGCCCCCAGGGGAAATCACGTGGGCCCCCAGGGGAAATCACGTGGGCCCCCAGGGGAAATCACGTGGGCCCCCAGGGGAAATCACGTGGGCCCCCAGGGGAAATCACGTGGGCTCCAAGGGGAAATCACGTGGGCCCCCAGGGCAAATCACGTGGGCCCCCAGGGGAAATCACGTGGGCTCCAAGGGAAAATCACGTGGGCCCCCAGGGCAAATCACGTGGGCCCCCAGGGGAAATCACGTGGGCCCCCAGGGGAAATCACGTGGGCCCCCAGGGGAAATCACGTGGGCCCCCAGGGGAAATCACGTGGGCCCCCAGTGGAAATCACGTGGGCCCCCAGGGGAAATCACTTGGGCCCCCAGGGGAAATCACGTGGGCCAGGTGGGGCAATCACGTGGGCCAGGTGGAGCAATCACGTGGGCCCCCAGGGGAAATCACGTGGGCCCCCAGGGGAAATCACGTGGGCCAGGTGGGGCAATCACGTGGGCCAGGTGGGGCAATCACGTGGGCCAGGTGGAGCAATCACGTGGGCCCCCAGGGGAAATCACGTGGGCCCCCAGGGGAAATCACGTGGGCCCCCAGGGCAAATCACGTGGGCCCCCAGGGGAAATCACGTGGGCCCCCAGGGGAAATCACGTGGGCCCCCAGGGGAAGTCACGTGGGCCCCCAGGGGAAATCACGTGGGCCCCCATGGGAAATCACGTGGGCCCCCTGGGGAAATCACGTGGGCCCCCAGGGGAAATCACGTGGGCCCCCAGGGGAAATCACGTGGGCCAGGTGGGGCAATCACGTGGGCCAGGTGGAGCAATCACGTGGGCCCCCAGGGGAAATCACGTGGGCCCCCAGGGGAAATCACGTGGGCCCCCAGGGGAAATCACGTGGGCCCCCAGGGGAAATCACGTGGGCCCCCAGCGGAAATCACGTGGGCCCCCAGGGGAAATCACGTGGGCCCCCATCGGAAATCACGTGGGCCCACAGGGGAAATTACGTGGGCCCCCAGGGGAAATCACGTGGGCCCCCAGGGGAAATCACGTGGGCCCCCAGGGGAAATCACGTGGGCCCCCAGGGGAAATCACGTGGGCCCCCAGGGGAAATCACCTGGGCCCCCAGGGGAAATCACGTGGGCCCCCAGGGGAAATCACGTGGGCCAGGTGGGGCAATCACGTGGGCCAGGTGGAGCAATCACGTGGGCCCCCAGGGGAAATCACGTGGGCCCCCAGGGGAAATCACGTGGGCCCCCAGGGGAAATCACGTGGGCCAGGTGGGGCAATCACGTGGGCCAGGTGGAGCAATCACGTGGGCCCCCAGGGGAAATCACGTGGGCCCCCAGGGGAAATCACGTGGGCCCCCAGGGGAAATCACGTGGGCCAGGTGGGGCAATCACGTGGGCTCCCAGGTGAAATCACGTGGGCCCCCAGGGGAAATCACGTGGGCCCCCACGGGAAATCACGTGGTCCCCCAGGGGAAATCACGTGGGCCTCCAGGGGAAATCACGTGGGCCAGGTGGGGCAATCACGTTGGCCAGGTGGAGCAATCACGTGGGCCCCCAGGGGAAATCACGTGGGCCCCCAGGGGAAATCACGTGGGCCCCCAGGGCAAATCACGTGGGCCCCCAGGGGAAATCACGTGGGCCCCAAGGGAAAATCACGTGGGCCCCCAGGGGAAATCACGTGGGCCCCCAGGGGAAATCACGTGGGCCCCCAGGGGAAATCACGTGGGCCCCCAGGGGAAATCACGTGGGCCCCCAGGGGAAATCACGTGGGCCCCCAGGGGAAATCACGTGGGCCAGGTGGGGCAATCACGTGGGCCAGGTGGAGCAATCACGTGGGCCAGGTGGAGCAATCACGTGGGCCCCCAGGGGAAATCACGTGGGCCCCCAGGGGAAATCACGTGGGCCAGGTGGGGCAATCACGTGGTCCAGGTGGAGCAATCACGTGGGCCCCCAGGGGAAATCACGTGGGCCCCGAGGGGAAATCACGTGGGCCCCCAGGGGAAATCACGTGGGCCAGGTGGGGAAATCACGTGGGCCAGGTGGGGCAATCACGTGGGCCAGGTGGGGCAATCACGTGGGGCAGGTGGAGCAATCACGTGGGCCCCCAGGGGAAATCACGTGGGCCCCCAGGGGAAATCACGTGGGCCCCCAGGGGAAATCACGTGGGCCCCCAGGGGAAATCACGTGGGCCCCCAGGGGAAATCACGTGGGCCCCGAGGGCAAATCACGTGGGCCCCCAGGGGAAATCACGTGGGCCCCCAGGGCAAATCACGTGGGCCCCCAGGGCAAATCACGTGGGCCCCCAGGGGAAATCACGTGGGCCCCCAGGGGAAATCACCTGGGCCCCCAGGGGAAATCACGTGGGCCCCCAGGGGAAATCACGTATGCCAGGTGGGGCAATCACGTGGGCCCCGAGGGCAAATCACGTGGGCCCCCAGGGGAAATCACGTGGGCCCCCAGGGCAAATCACGTGGGCCCCCAGGGGAAATCACGTGGGCCCCCAGGGGAAATCACGTGGGCCCCCAGGGGAAATCACCTGGGCCCCCAGGGGAAATCACGTGGGCCCCCAGGGGAAATCACGTGGGCCAGGTGGGGCAATCACGTGGGCCAGGTGGAGCAATCACGTGGGCCCCCAGGGGAAATCACGTGGGCCCCAGGGGAAATCACGTGGGCCCCCAGGGGAAATCACGTCGGCCCCCAGGGGAAATCACGTGGGCCCCCAGGGGAAATCACATGGGCCCCCAGGGGAAATCACGTGGGACCCCAGGGGAAATCACGAGGGCCCCCAGGGGAAATCACGTTTGCCAGGTGGGGCAATCACGTGGGCCAGGTGGGGCAATCACGTGGGCCAGGTGGAGCAATCACGTGGGCCCCCAGGGGAAATCACGTGGGCCCCCAGGGGAAATCACGTGGGACCCCAGGGCAAATCACGTGGGCCGCCAGGGGAAATCACGTGGGCCCCCAGGGGAAATCACGTGGGCCCCAAGGGGAAATAACGTGGGCCCCCAGGGGAAATCACGTGGGCCCCCAGGGGAAATCACGTTGGCCCCCAGGGGAAATCACGTGGGCCAGGTGCGGCAATCACATGGGCCAGGTGGGGAAATCACGTGGGCCCCCAGGGGAAATCATGTGGGCCCCCAGGGGAAATCACAAGGGCCCCCAGGGGAAATCACGTGGGCCAGGTGGGGCAATCACGTGGGCCCCCAGGGGAAATCACGTGGGCCCCCACGGGAAATCACGTGGTCCCCCAGGGGAAATCACGTGGGCCTCCAGGGGAAATCAGGTGGGCCCCCAGGGGAAATCACGTGGGCCCCCAGGGAAATCACGTGGGCCCCCAGGGGAAATCACGTGGGCCAGGTGGGGCAATCACGTGGGACCCCAGGGGAAATCACGTGGGCCCCCAGGGGAAATCACGTGGGCCCCCAGGGGAAATCACGTGGGCCCCCAGGGTAAATCACGTGGGCCAGGTGGGGCAATCACGTGGCCCAGGTGGGGCAATCACGTGGGCCAGGTGGAGCAATCACGTGGGCCCCCAGGGGAAATCATGTGGGCCCCCAGGGGAAATCACGTGGGCCCCAGGGCAAATCACGTGGGCCCCCAGGGGAAATCACGTGGGCCCCCAGGGGAAATCACGTGGGCCCCCAGGGGAAGTCACGTGGGCCCCCAGGGGAAATCACGTGGGCCCCCAGGGGAAATCACGTGGGCCCCCAGGGGAAATCACGTGGGCCCCCAGGGGAAATCACGTGGGCCCCCAGGGGAAATCACGTGGGCCAGGTGGGGCAATCACGTGGGCCAGGTGGAGCAATCACGTGGGCCCCCAGGGGAAATCACGTGGGCCCCCAGGGGAAATCACGTGGGCCCCCAGGGGAAATCACGTGGGCCCCCAGGGGAAATCACGTGGGCCCCCAGGGGAAATCACGTGGGCCCCCAGGGGAAATCACGTGGGCCCCCATCGGAAATCACGTGGGCCCCCAGGGGAAATCACGTGGGCCCCCAGGGGAAATCACGTGGGCCCCCAGGGGAAATCACGTGGGCCCCCAGGGGAAATCACGTGGGCATCCAGGGGAAATCACGTGGGCCCCCAGGGGAAATCACGTGGGCCCCCAGGGGAAATCACGTGGGCCCCCAGGGGAAATCACGTGGGCCAGGTGGGGCCATCACGTGGGCCAGGTGGAGCAATCACGTGGGCCCCCAGGGGAAATCACGTGGGCCCCCAGGGGAAATCACGTGGGCCCCCAGGGGAAATCACGTGGGCCAGGTGGGGCAATCACGTGGGCTCCCAGGTGAAATCACGTGGGCCCCCAGGGGAAATCACGTGGGCCCCCACGGGAAATCACGTGGTCCCCCAGGGGAAATCACGTGGGCCTCCAGGGGAAATCACGTGGGCCAGGTGGGGCAATCACGTTGGCCAGGTGGAGCAATCACGTGGGCCCCCAGGGGAAATCACGTGGGCCCCCAGGGGAAATCACGTGGGCCCCCAGGGCAAATCACGTGGGCCCCCAGGGGAAATCACGTGGGCCCCAAGGGAAAATCACGTGGGCCCCCAGGGGAAATCACGTGGGCCCCCAGGGGAAATCACGTGGGCCCCCAGGGGAAATCACGTGGGCCCCCAGGGGAAATCACGTGGGCCCCCAGGGGAAATCACGTGGGCCCCCAGGGGAAATCACGTGGGCCAGGTGGGGCAATCACGTGGGCCAGGTGGAGCAATCACGTGGGCCAGGTGGAGCAATCACGTGGGCCCCCAGGGGAAATCACGTGGGCCCCCAGGGGAAATCACGTGGGCCAGGTGGGGCAATCACGTGGTCCAGGTGGAGCAATCACGTGGGCCCCCAGGGGAAATCACGTGGGCCCCGAGGGGAAATCACGTGGGCCCCCACGGGAAATCACGTGGGCCAGGTGGGGAAATCACGTGGGCCAGGTGGGGCAATCACGTGGGCCAGGTGGGGCAATCACGTGGGGCAGGTGGAGCAATCACGTGGGCCCCCAGGGGAAATCACGTGGGCCCCCAGGGGAAATCACGTGGGCCCCCAGGGGAAATCACGTGGGCCCCCAGGGGAAATCACGTGGGCCCCCAGGGGAAATCACGTGGGCCCCGAGGGCAAATCACGTGGGCCCCCAGGGGAAATCACGTGGGCCCCCAGGGCAAATCACGTGGGCCCCCAGGGCAAATCACGTGGGCCCCCAGGGCAAATCACGTGGGCCAGGTGGGGCAATCACGTGGGCCAGGTGGGGCAATCACGTGGGCCAGGTGGAGCAATTACGTGGGCCCCCAGGGGAAATCACGTGGGCCCCCAGGGGAAATCACGTGGTCCCCCAGGGGAAATCACGTCGGCCCCCAGGGGAAATCAGGTGGGCCCCCAGGGGAAATCACGTGGGCCCCCAGGGGAAATCACGTGGGCCCCCAGGGGAAATCACGTGGGCCCCCAGGGGAAATCACGTGGGCCCCCAGGGGAAATCACGTGGGCCCCCAGGGCAAATCACGTGGGCCCCCAGGGGAAATCACGTGGGCCCCCAGGGGAAATCACGTGGGCCCCCAGGGGAAATCACGTGGGCCCCCAGGGCAAATCACGTGGGCCAGGTGGGGCAATCACGTGGGCCAGGTGGGGCAATCACGTGGGCCAGGTGGAGCAATCACGTGGGCCCCAAGGGGAAATCACGTGGGCCCCCAGGGGAAATCACGTGGGCCCCTAGGGGAAATCACGTGGGCCCCCAGGGGAAATCACGTGGGCCCCCAGGGGAAATCACGTGGGCCCCCAGGGGAAATCACGTGGGCCCCCAGGGGAAATCACGTGGGCCCCCAGGGGAAATCACGTGGGCCCCCAGGGGAAATCACGTGGGCCCCCAGGGGAAATCACGTGGGCCAGGTTGGGCAATCACGTGGGCCAGGTGGAGCAATCACGTGGGCCAGGTGGAGCAATCACGTGGGCCCCCAGGGGAAATCACGTGGGCCCCCAGGGGAAATCACGTGGGCCAGGTGGGGCAATCACGTGGTCCAGGTGGAGCAATCACGTGGGCCCCCAGGGGAAATCACGTGGGCCCCGAGGGGAAATCACGTGGGACCCCAGGGGAAATCACGTGGGCCCCCAGGGCAAATCACGTGGGCCCCCAGGGCAAATCACGTGGGCCAGGTGGGGCAATCACGTGGGCCAGGTGGGGCAATCACGTGGGCCAGGTGGAGCAATCACGTGGGCCCCCAGGGGAAATCACGTGGGCCCCCAGGGGAAATCACGTGGGCCCCCAGGGGAAATCACGTGGGCCAGGTGGGGAAATCATGTGGGCCAGGTGGGGCAATCACGTGGGCCAGGTGGGGCAATCACGTGGGACAGGTGGAGCAATCACGTGGGCCCCCAGGGGAAATCACGTGGGCCGCCAGGGGAAATCACGTCGGCCCCCAGGGGAAATCACGTGGGCCCCCAGGGGATATCACGTGGGCCCCCAGGGGAAATCACGTGGGCCCCCAGGGGAAATCACGTGGGCCCCCAGGGGAAATCACGTGGGCCCCCAGGGGAAATCACGTGGGCCCCCAGGGGAAATCACGTGGGCCCCCAGGGGAAATCACGTGGGCCCCCAGGGGAAATCACGTGGGGCCCCAGGGCAAATCACGTGGGCCCCCAGGGGAAATCACGTGGGCCCCCAGGGGAAATCACGTGGGCCCCCAGGGGAAATCACGTGGGCCCCCAGGGGAAATCACGTGGGCCCCCAGGGGAAATCACGTGGGCCCCCAGGGGAAATCACGTGGGCCCCCAGGGGAAATCACGTGGGCCAGGTGGGGCAATCACGTGGGCCAGGTGGAGCAATCACGTGGGCCCCCAGGGGAAATCACGTGGGCCCCCAGGGGAAATCACGTGGGCCCCCAGGGGAAATCACGTGGGCCCCCAGGGGAAATCACGTGGGCCCCCAGGGGAAATCACGTGGGCCAGGTGGGGAAATCACGTGGGCCAGGTGGGGCAATCACGTGGGCCAGGTGGGGCAATCACGTGGGCCAGGGGGTGCAATCACGTGGGGCCCCAGGGGAAATCACGTGGGCCCCCAGGGGAAATCACGTGGGCCCCCAGGGGAAATCACGTGGGCCCCCAGGGGAAATCACGTGGGCCCCCAGGGGAAATCACGTGGGCCCCCAGGGGAAATCATGTGGGCTCCAAGGGGAAATCACGTGGGCCCCCAGGGCAAATCACGTGGGCCCCCAGGGGAAATCACGTGGGCTCCAAGGGAAAATCACGTGGGCCCCCAGGGCAAATCACGTGGGCCCCCAGGCGAAATCACGTGGGCCCCCAGGGGAAATCACGTGGGCCCCCAGGGGAAATCACGTGGGCCCCCAGGGGAAATCACGTGGGCCCCCAGGGGAAATCACGTGGGCCCCCAGGGGAAATCACTTGGGCCCCCAGGGGAAATCACGTGGGCCAGGTGGGGCAATCACGTGGGCCAGGTGGGGCAATCACGTGGGCCAGGTGGAGCAATCACGTGGGCCAGGTGGGGCAATCACGTGGGCCAGGTGGGGCAATCACGTGGGCCAGGTGGGGCAATCACGTGGGCCAGGTGGAGCAATCACGTGGGCCCCCAGGGGAAATCACGTGGGCCCCCAGGGGAAATCACGTGGGCCCCCAGGGGAAATCACGTGGGCCAGGTGGGGAAATCACGTGGGCCAGGTGGGGCAATCACGTGGGCCAGGTGGGGCAATCACGTGGGACAGGTGGAGCAATCACGTGGGCCCCCAGGGGAAATCACGTGGGCCGCCAGGGGAAATCACGTCGGCCCCCAGGGGAAATCACGTGGGCCCCCAGGGGATATCACGTGGGCCCCCAGGGGAAATCACGTGGGCCCCCAGGGGAAATCACGTGGGCCCCCAGGGGAAATCACGTGGGCCCCCAGGGGAAATCACGTGGGCCCCCAGGGCAAATCACGTGGGCCCCCAGGGGAAATCACGTGGGCCCCCAGGGGAAATCACGTGGGCCCCCAGGGGAAATCACGTGGGCCCCCAGGGGAAATCACGTGGGCCCCCAGGGGAAATCACGTGGGCCCCCAGGGGAAATCACGTGGGCCCCCAGGGGAAATCACGTGGGCCCCCAGGGGAAATCACGTGGGCCAGGTGGGGCAATCACGTGGGCCAGGTGGAGCAATCACGTGGGCCCCCAGGGGAAATCACGTGGGCCCCCAGGGGAAATCACGTGGGCCCCCAGGGGAAATCACGTGGGCCCCCAGGGGAAATCACGTGGGCCCCCAGGGGAAATCACGTGGGCCAGGTGGGGAAATCACGTGGGCCAGGTGGGGCAATCACGTGGGCCAGGTGGGGCAATCACGTGGGCCAGGGGGTGCAATCACGTGGGGCCCCAGGGGAAATCACGTGGGCCCCCAGGGGAAATCACGTGGGCCCCCAGGGGAAATCACGTGGGCCCCCAGGGGAAATCACGTGGGCCCCCAGGGGAAATCACGTGGGCCCCCAGGGGAAATCACGTGGGCTCCAAGGGGAAATCACGTGGGCCCCCAGGGCAAATCACGTGGGCCCCCAGGGGAAATCACGTGGGCTCCAAGGGAAAATCACGTGGGCCCCCAGGGCAAATCACGTGGGCCCCCAGGCGAAATCACGTGGGCCCCCAGGGGAAATCACGTGGGCCCCCAGGGGAAATCACGTGGGCCCCCAGGGGAAATCACGTGGGCCCCCAGTGGAAATCACGTGGGCCCCCAGGGGAAATCACTTGGGCCCCCAGGGGAAATCACGTGGGCCAGGTGGGGCAATCACGTGGGCCAGGTGGAGCAATCACGTGGGCCCCCAGGGGAAATCACGTGGGCCCCCAGGGGAAATCACGTGGGCCAGGTGGGGCAATCACGTGGGCCAGGTGAGGCAATCTCGTGGGCCAGGTGGAGCAATCACGTGGGCCCCCAGGGGAAATCACGTGGGCCCCCAGGGGAAATCACGTGGGCCCCCAGGGCAAATCACGTGGGCCAGGTGGGGAAATCACGTGGGCCAGGTGGGGCAATCACGTGGGCCAGGTGGGGCAATCACGTGGGACAGGTGGAGCAATCACGTGGGCCCCCAGGGGAAATCACGTGGGCCGCCAGGGGAAATCACGTCGGCCCCCAGGGGAAATCACGTGGGCCCCCAGGGGATATCACGTGGGCCCCCAGGGGAAATCACGTGGGCCCCCAGGGGAAATCACGTGGGCCCCCAGGGGAAATCACGTGGGCCCCCAGGGGAAATCACGTGGGCCCCCAGGGGAAATCACGTGGGCCCCCAGAGGAAATCACGTGGGCCCCCAGGGGAAATCTCGTGGGCCCCCAGGGGAAATCACGTGGGCCCCCAGGGGAAATCACGTGGGCCCCCAGGGGAAATCACGTGGGCCTCCAGGGGAAATCACGTGGGCCCCCATCGGAAATCACGTGGGCCCCCAGGGGAAATTACGTGGGCCCCCATTGGAAATCACGTGGGCCCCCAGGGGAAATCACGTGGGCCCCCAGGGGAAATCACGTGGGCATCCAGGGGAAATCACGTGGGCCCCCAGGGGAAATCACGTGGGCCCCCAGGGGAAATCACGTGGGCCCCCAGGGGAAATCACGTGGGCCAGGTGGGGCAATCACGTGGGCCAGGTGGAGCAATCACGTGGGCCCCCAGGGGAAATCACGTGGGCCCCCAGGGGAAATCACGTGGGCCCCCAGGGGAAATCACGTGGGCCAGGTGGGGCAATCACGTGGGCCCCCAGGTGAAATCACGTGGGCCCCCAGGGGAAATCACGTGGGCCCCCACGGGAAATCACGTGGTCCCCCAGGGGAAATCACGTGGGCCTCCAGGGGAAATCACGTGGGCCAGGTGGGGCAATCCCGTGGGCCAGGTGGAGCAATCACGTGGGCCCCCAGGGGAAATCACGTGGGCCCCCAGGGGAAATCACGTGGGCCCCCAGGGCAAATCACGTGGGCCCCCAGGGGAAATCACGTGGGCCCCAAGGGAAAATCACGTGGGCCCCCAGGGGAAATCACGTGGGCCCCCAGGGGAAATCACGTGGGCCCCCAGGGGAAATCACGTGGGCCCCCAGGGGAAATCACGTGGGCCCCCAGGGGAAATCACGTGGGCCAGGTGGGGCAATCATGTGGGCCAGTGGAGCAATCACGTGGGCTAGGTGGAGCAATCACGTGGGCCCCCAGGGGAAATCACGTGGGCCCCCAGGGGAAATCACGTGGGCCAGGTGGG
Source organism: Rupicapra rupicapra (assembly GCA_963981305.1). Taxonomy (NCBI): domain Eukaryota; kingdom Metazoa; phylum Chordata; class Mammalia; order Artiodactyla; family Bovidae; genus Rupicapra; species Rupicapra rupicapra. The sequence goes on along the minus strand of CAXCFB010000023.1, from coordinate 33,953 downwards.
GCAATCACGTGGTCCAGGTGGAGCAATCACGTGGGCCCCCAGGGGAAATCACGTGGGCCCCGAGGGGAAATCACGTGGGCCCCCAGGGGAAATCACGTGGGCCAGGTGGGGAAATCACGTGGGCCAGGTGGGGCAATCACGTGGGCCAGGTGGGGCAATCACGTGGGTCAGGTGGAGCAATCACGTGGGCCCCCAGTGGAAATCACGTGGGCCCCCAGGGGAAATCACGTGGGCCCCCAGGGGAAATCACGTGGGCCCCCAGGGCAAATCACGTGGGCCCCCAGGGGAAATCACGTGGGCCCCCAGGGCAAATCACGTGGGCCCCCAGGGGAAATCACGTGGGCCCCCAGGGGAAATCACGTGGGCCCCCAGGGGAAATCACGTGGGCCAGGTTGGGCAATCACGTGGGCCAGGTGGAGCAATCACGTGGGCCCCCAGGGGAAATCACGTGGGCCCCCAGGGGAAATCACGTGGGCCAGGTGGGGCAATCACGTGGTCCAGGTGGAGCAATCACGTGGGCCCCCAGGGGAAATCACGTGGGCCCCGAGGGGAAATCACGTGGGCCCCCAGGGGAAATCACGTGGGCCCCCAGGGCAAATCACGTGGGCCCCCAGGGCAAATCACGTGGGCCAGGTGGGGCAATCACGTGGGCCAGGTGGGGCAATCACGTGGGCCAGGTGGAGCAATCACGTGGGCCCCCAGGGGAAATCACGTGGGCCCCCAGGGGAAATCACGTGGGCCCCCAGGGGAAATCACGTGGGCCAGGTGGGGAAATCACGTGGGCCAGGTGGGGCAATCACGTGGGCCAGGTGGGGCAATCACGTGGGACAGGTGGAGCAATCACGTGGGCCCCCAGGGGAAATCACGTGGGCCGCCAGGGGAAATCACGTCGGCCCCCAGGGGAAATCACGTGGGCCCCCAGGGGATATCACGTGGGCCCCCAGGGGAAATCACGTGGGCCCCCAGGGGAAATCACGTGGGCCCCCAGGGGAAATCACGTGGGCCCCCAGGGGAAATCACGTGGGCCCCCAGGGGAAATCACGTGGGCCCCCAGGGGAAATCACGTGGGCCCCCAGGGGAAATCACGTGGGCCCCCAGGGCAAATCACGTGGGCCCCCAGGGGAAATCACGTGGGCCCCCAGGGGAAATCACGTGGGCCCCCAGGGGAAATCACGTGGGCCCCCAGGGGAAATCACGTGGGCCCCCAGGGGAAATCACGTGGGCCCCCAGGGGAAATCACGTGGGCCCCCAGGGGAAATCACGTGGGCCAGGTGGGGCAATCACGTGGGCCAGGTGGAGCAATCACGTGGGCCCCCAGGGGAAATCACGTGGGCCCCCAGGGGAAATCACGTGGGCCCCCAGGGGAAATCACGTGGGCCCCCAGGGGAAATCACGTGGGCCCCCAGGGGAAATCACGTGGGCCAGGTGGGGAAATCACGTGGGCCAGGTGGGGCAATCACGTGGGCCAGGTGGGGCAATCACGTGGGCCAGGGGGTGCAATCACGTGGGGCCCCAGGGGAAATCACGTGGGCCCCCAGGGGAAATCACGTGGGCCCCCAGGGGAAATCACGTGGGCCCCCAGGGGAAATCACGTGGGCCCCCAGGGGAAATCACGTGGGCCCCCAGGGGAAATCACGTGGGCTCCAAGGGGAAATCACGTGGGCCCCCAGGGCAAATCACGTGGGCCCCCAGGGGAAATCACGTGGGCTCCAAGGGAAAATCACGTGGGCCCCCAGGGCAAATCACGTGGGCCCCCAGGCGAAATCACGTGGGCCCCCAGGGGAAATCACGTGGGCCCCCAGGGGAAATCACGTGGGCCCCCAGGGGAAATCACGTGGGCCCCCAGTGGAAATCACGTGGGCCCCCAGGGGAAATCACTTGGGCCCCCAGGGGAAATCACGTGGGCCAGGTGGGGCAATCACGTGGGCCAGGTGGGGCAATCACGTGGGCCAGGTGGAGCAATCACGTGGGCCCCCAGGGGAAATCACGTGGGCCCCCAGGGGAAATCACGTGGGCCCCCAGGGGAAATCACGTGGGCCAGGTGGGGAAATCACGTGGGCCAGGTGGGGCAATCACGTGGGCCAGGTGGGGCAATCACGTGGGACAGGTGGAGCAATCACGTGGGCCCCCAGGGGAAATCACGTGGGCCGCCAGGGGAAATCACGTCGGCCCCCAGGGGAAATCACGTGGGCCCCCAGGGGATATCACGTGGGCCCCCAGGGGAAATCACGTGGGCCCCCAGGGGAAATCACGTGGGCCCCCAGGGGAAATCACGTGGGCCCCCAGGGGAAATCACGTGGGCCCCCAGGGCAAATCACGTGGGCCCCCAGGGGAAATCACGTGGGCCCCCAGGGGAAATCACGTGGGCCCCCAGGGGAAATCACGTGGGCCCCCAGGGGAAATCACGTGGGCCCCCAGGGGAAATCACGTGGGCCCCCAGGGGAAATCACGTGGGCCCCCAGGGGAAATCACGTGGGCCAGGTGGGGCAATCACGTGGGCCAGGTGGAGCAATCACGTGGGCCCCCAGGGGAAATCACGTGGGCCCCCAGGGGAAATCACGTGGGCCCCCAGGGGAAATCACGTGGGCCCCCAGGGGAAATCACGTGGGCCCCCAGGGGAAATCACGTGGGCCAGGTGGGGAAATCACGTGGGCCAGGTGGGGCAATCACGGTGGGCCAGGTGGGGCAATCACGTGGGCCCGGGGGTGCAATCACGTGGGGCCCCAGGGGAAATCACGTGGGCCCCCAGGGGAAATCACGTGGGCCCCCAGGGGAAATCACGTGGGCCCCCAGGGGAAATCACGTGGGCCCCCAGGGGAAATCACGTGGGCCCCCAGGGGAAATCACGTGGGCTCCAAGGGGAAATCACGTGGGCCCCCAGGGCAAATCACGTGGGCCCCCAGGGGAAATCACGTGGGCTCCAAGGGAAAATCACGTGGGCCCCCAGGGCAAATCACGTGGGCCCCCAGGCGAAATCACGTGGGCCCCCAGGGGAAATCACGTGGGCCCCCAGGGGAAATCACGTGGGCCCCCAGGGGAAATCACGTGGGCCCCCAGTGGAAATCACGTGGGCCCCCAGGGGAAATCACTTGGGCCCCCAGGGGAAATCACGTGGGCCAGGTGGGGCAATCACGTGGGCCAGGTGGAGCAATCACGTGGGCCCCCAGGGGAAATCACGTGGGCCCCCAGGGGAAATCACGTGGGCCAGGTGGGGCAATCACGTGGGCCAGGTGAGGCAATCTCGTGGGCCAGGTGGAGCAATCACGTGGGCCCCCAGGGGAAATCACGTGGGCCCCCAGGGGAAATCACGTGGGCCCCCAGGGCAAATCACGTGGGCCAGGTGGGGAAATCACGTGGGCCAGGTGGGGCAATCACGTGGGCCAGGTGGGGCAATCACGTGGGACAGGTGGAGCAATCACGTGGGCCCCCAGGGGAAATCACGTGGGCCGCCAGGGGAAATCACGTCGGCCCCCAGGGGAAATCACGTGGGCCCCCAGGGGATATCACGTGGGCCCCCAGGGGAAATCACGTGGGCCCCCAGGGGAAATCACGTGGGCCCCCAGGGGAAATCACGTGGGCCCCCAGGGGAAATCACGTGGGCCCCCAGGGGAAATCACGTGGGCCCCCAGAGGAAATCACGTGGGCCCCCAGGGGAAATCACGTGGGCCCCCAGGGGAAATCACGTGGGCCCCCAGGGGAAATCACGTGGGCCCCCAGGGGAAATCACGTGGGCCCCCAGGGGAAATCACGTGGGCCCCCATCGGAAATCACGTGGGCCCCCAGGGGAAATTACGTGGGCCCCCATTGGAAATCACGTGGGACCCCAGGGGAAATCACGTGGGCCCCCAGGGGAAATCACGTGGGCATCCAGGGGAAATCACGTGGGCCCCCAGGGGAAATCACGTGGGCCCCCAGGGGAAATCACGTGGGCCCCCAGGGGAAATCACGTGGGCCAGGTGGGGCAATCACGTGGGCCAGGTGGAGCAATCACGTGGGCCCCCAGGGGAAATCACGTGGGCCCCCAGGGGAAATCACGTGGGCCCCCAGGGGAAATCACGTGGGCCAGGTGGGGCAATCACGTGGGCCCCCAGGTGAAATCACGTGGGCCCCCAGGGGAAATCACGTGGGCCCCCACGGGAAATCACGTGGTCCCCCAGGGGAAATCACGTGGGCCTCCAGGGGAAATCACGTGGGCCAGGTGGGGCAATCCCGTGGGCCAGGTGGAGCAATCACGTGGGCCCCCAGGGGAAATCACGTGGGCCCCCAGGGGAAATCACGTGGGCCCCCAGGGCAAATCACGTGGGCCCCCAGGGGAAATCACGTGGGCCCCAAGGGAAAATCACGTGGGCCCCCAGGGGAAATCACGTGGGCCCCCAGGGGAAATCACGTGGGCCCCCAGGGGAAATCACGTGGGCCCCCAGGGGAAATCACGTGGGCCCCCAGGGGAAATCACGTGGGCCAGGTGGGGCAATCATGTGGGCCAGTGGAGCAATCACGTGGGCTAGGTGGAGCAATCACGTGGGCCCCCAGGGGAAATCACGTGGGCCCCCAGGGGAAATCACGTGGGCCAGGTGGGGCAATCACGTGGTCCAGGTGGAGCAATCACGTGGGCCCCCAGGGGAAATCACGTGGGCCCCGAGGGGAAATCACGTGGGCCCCCAGGGGAAATCACGTGGGCCAGGTGGGGAAATCACGTGGGCCAGGTGGGGCAATCACGTGGGCCAGGTGGGGCAATCACGTGGGTCAGGTGGAGCAATCACGTGGGCCCCCAGTGGAAATCACGTGGGCCCCCAGGGGAAATCACGTGGGCCCCCAGGGGAAATCACGTGGGCCCCCAGGGGAAATCACGTGGGCCCCCAGGGGAAATCACGTGGGCCCCCAGGGCAAATCACGTGGGCCCCCAGGGGAAATCACGTGGGCCCCCAGGGCAAATCACGTGGGCCCCCAGGGCAAATCACGTGGGCCCCCAGGGCAAATCACGTGGGCCAGGTGGGGCAATCACGTGGGCCAGGTGGGGCAATCACGTGGGCCAGGTGGAGCAATCACGTGGGCCCCCAGGGGAAATCACGTGGGCCCCCAGGGGAAATCACGTGGGCCCCTAGGGGAAATCTCGTGGGACCCCAGGGGAAATCACGTGGGCCCCCAGGGGAAATCACGTGGGCCCCCAGGGGAAATCACGTGGGCCCCCAGGGGAAATCACGTGGGCCCCTAGGGGAAATCACGTGGGCCCCCAGGGGAAATCACGTGGGCCCCCAGGGGAAATCACGTGGGCCCCCAGGGGAAATCACGTGGGCGAGGTGGGGCAATCACGTGGGCCAGGTGGAGCAATCACGTGGGCCCCCAGGGGAAATCATGTGGGCCCCGAGGGGAAATCACGTGGGCCCCCAGGGGAAATAACGTGGGCCAGGTGGGGAAATCACGTGGGCCAGGTGGGGCAATCACGTGGGCCAGGTGGGGCAATCACGTGGGCCAGGTGGAGCAATCACGTGGGCCCCCAGGGGAAATCACGTCGGCCCCCAGGGGAAATCACGTGGGCCCCCAGGGGAAATCACGTGGGCCCCCAGGGGAAATCACGTGGGCCCCCAGGGGAAATCACGTGGGCCCCCAGGGGAAATCACGTTGGCCCCCAGGGGAAATCACGTGGGCCCCCAGGGCAAATCACGTGGGCCCCCAGGGGAAATCACGTGGGCCCCCAGCGGAAATCACGTGGGCCCCCAGGGGAAATCACGTGGGCCCCCAGGGGAAATCACTTGGGCCCCCAGGGGAAATCACGTGGGCTCCAAGGGGAAATCACTTGGGCCCCCAGGGCAAATCACGTGGGCCCCCAGGGGAAATCACGTGGGCCCCCAGGGGAAATCACGTGGGCCCCCAGGGCAAATCACGAGGGCCCCCAGGGCAAATCACGTGGGCCAGGTGGGGCAATCACGTGGGCCAGGTGGGGCAATCACGTGGGCCAGGTGGAGCAATCACGTGGGCCCCAAGGGGAAATCACGTGGGCCCCCAGGGGAAATCACGTGGGCCCCTAGGGGAAATCACGTGGGCCCCCAGGGGAAATCACGTGGGCCCCCAGGGGAAATCACGTGGGCCCCCAGGGGAAATCACGTGGGCCCCCAGGGGAAATCACGTGGGCCCCCAGGGGAAATCACGTGGGCCCCCAGGGGAAATCACGTGGGCCCCCAGGGGAAATCACGTGGGCCAGGTTGGGCAATCACGTGGGCCAGGTGGAGCAATCACGTGGGCCAGGTGGAGCAATCACGTGGGCCCCCAGGGGAAATCACGTGGGCCCCCAGGGGAAATCACGTGGGCCATGTGGGGCAATCACGTGGTCCAGGTGGAGCAATCACGTGGGCCCCCAGGGGAAATCACGTGGGCCCCGAGGGGAAATCACGTGGGCCCCCAGGGGAAATCACGTGGGCCAGGTGGGGAAATCACGTGGGCCAGGTGGGGCAATCACGTGGGCTAGGTGGGGCAATCACGTGGGGCAGGTGGAGCAATCACGTGGGCCCCCAGGGGAAATCACGTGGGCCCCCAGGGGAAATCACGTGGGCCCCCAGGGGAAATCACGTGGGCCCCCAGGGGAAATCACGTGGGCCCCCAGGGCAAATCACGTGGGCCCCCAGGGCAAATCACGTGGGCCCCCAGGGGAAATCACGTGGGCCCCCAGGGCAAATCACGTGGGCCCCCAGGGCAAATCACGTGGGCCAGGTGGGGCAATCACGTGGGCCAGGTGGGGCAATCACGTGGGCCAGGTGGAGCAATCACGTGGGCCCCCAGGGGAAATCACGTGGGCCCCCAGGGGAAATCACGTGGGCCCCCAGGGGAAATCACGAGGGCCAGGTGGTGAAATCACGTGGGCCAGGTGGGGCAATCACGTGGGCCAGGTGGGGCAATCACGTGGGCCAGGTGGAGCAATCACGTGGGCCCCCAGGGGAAATCACGTGGGCCGCCAGGGGAAATCACGTCGGCCCCCAGGGGAAATCACGTGGGCCCCCAGGGGATATCACGTGGGCCCCCAGGGGAAATCACGTGGGCCCCCAGGGGAAATCACGTGGGCCCCCAGGGGAAATCACGTGGGCCCCCAGGGGAAATCACATGGGCCCCCAGGGGAAATCACGTGGGCCCCCAGGGGAAATCACGTGGGCCCCCAGGGGAAATCACGTGGGCCCCCAGGGCAAATCACGTGGGCCCCCAGGGGAAATCACGTGGGCCCCCAGGGGAAATAACGTGGGCCCCCAGGGGAAATCACGTGGGCCCCCAGGGGAAATCACGTGGGCCCCCAGGGGAAATCACGTGGGCCCCCAGGGGAAATCACGTGGGCCCCCAGGGGAAATCACGTGGGCCAGGTGGGGCAATCACGTGGGCCAGGTGGAGCAATCACGTGGGCCCCCAGGGGAAATCACGTGGGCCCCCAGGGGAAATCACGTGGGCCCCCAGGGGAAATCACGTGGGCCCCCAGGGGAAATCACGTGGGCCCCCAGGGCAAATCACGTGGGCCCCCAGGGGAAATCACGTGGGCCCCCAGGGGAAATAACGTGGGCCCCCAGGGGAAATCTCGTGGGCCCCCAGGGGAAATCACGTGGGCCCCCAGGGGAAATCACGTGGGACCCCAGGGGAAATCACGTGGGCCCCCAGGGGAAATCACGTGGGCCAGGTGGGGCAATCACGTGGGCCAGGTGGAGCAATCACGTGGGCCCCCAGGGGAAATCACGTGGGCCCCCAGGGGAAATCACGTGGGCCCCCAGGGGAAATCACGTGGGCCCCCAGGGGAAATCACGTGGGCCCCCAGGGGAAATCACGTGGGCCAGGTGGGGAAATCACGTGGGCCAGGTGGGGCAATCACGTGGGCCAGGTGGGGCAATCACGTGGGCCAGGTGGGGCAATCACGTGGGCCAGGTGGAGCAATCACGTGGGCCCCCAGGGGAAATCACGTGGGCCCCCAGGGGAAATAACGTGGGCCCCCAGGGCAAATCACGTGGGCCCCCAGGGGAAATCACGTGGGCCCCCAGGGGAAATCACGTGGGCCCCCAGGGGAAGTCACGTGGGCCCCCAGGGGAAATCACGTGGGCCCCCAGGGGAAATCACGTGGGCCCCCTGGGGAAATCACGTGGGCCCCCAGGGGAAATCACGTGGGCCCCCAGGGGAAATCACGTGGGCCCCCAGGGGAAGTCACGTGGGCCCCCAGGGGAAATCACGTGGGCCCCCAGTGGAAATCACGTGGGCCCCCAGGGGAAATCACGTGGGCCCCCATCGGAAATCACGTGGGCCCCCAGGGGAAATTACGTGGGCCCCCAGGGGAAATCACGTGGGCCCCCAGGGGAAATCACGTGGGCCCCCAGGGGAAATCACGTGGGCATCCAGGGGAAATCACGTGGGCCCCCAGGGGAAATCACGTGGGCCCCCACGGGAAATCACGTGGGCCCCCAGGGGAAATCACGTGGGCCCCCAGGGGAAATCACGTGGGCCAGGTGGGGCAATCACGTGGGCCAGGTGGAGCAATCACGTGGGCCCCCAGGGGAAATAACGTGGGCCCCCAGGGGAAATCACGTGGGCCCCCAGGGGAAATCACGTCGGCCCCCAGGGGAAATCACGTGGGCCCCCAGGGGAAATCACGTGGGCCCCCAGGGGAAATCACGAGGGCCCCCAGGGGAAATCACGTTTGCCAGGTGGGGCAATCACGTGGGCCAGGTGGGGCAATCACGTGGGCCAGGTGGAGCAATCACGTGGGCCCCCAGGGGAAATCACGTGGGCCCCCAGGGGAAATCACGTGGGACCCCAGGGCAAATCACGTGGGCCGCCAGGGGAAATCACGTGGGACCCCAGGGGAAATCACGTGGGCCCCACGGGGAAATAACGTGGGCCCCCAGGGGAAATCACGTGGGCCCCCAGGGGAAATCACGTGGGCCAGGTGCGGCAATCACATGGGCCAGGTGGGGAAATCACGTGGGCCCCCCGGGGGAAATCATGTGGGCCCCCAGGGGAAATCACAAGGGCCCCAGGGGAAATCACGTGGGCCAGGTGGGGCAATCACGTGGGCCCCCAGGGGAAATCACGTGGGCCCCCACGGGAAATCACGTGGTCCCCCAGGGGAAATCACGTGGGCCTCCAGGGGAAATCAGGTGGGCCCCCAGGGGAAATCACGTGGGCCCCCAGGGGAAATCACGTGGGCCCCCAGGGGAAATCACGTGGGCCAGGTGGGGCAATCACGTGGGCCCCCAGGGGAAATCATGTGGGCCCCCAGGGGAAATCACGTGGGCCCCCAGGGGAAATCACGTGGGCCCCCAGGGGAAATCACGTGGGCCAGGTGGGGCAATCACGTGGCCCAGGTGGGGCAATCACGTGGGCCAGGTGGAGCAATCACGTGGGCCCCCAGGGGAAATCATGTGGGCCCCCAGGGGAAATCACGTGGGCCCCAGGGCAAATCACGTGGGCCCCCAGGGGAAATCACGTGGGCCCCCAGGGGAAATCACGTGGGCCCCAAGGGGAAGTCACGTGGGCCCCCAGGGGAAATCACGTGGGCCCCCAGGGGAAATCACGTGGGCCCCCAGGGGAAATCACGTGGGCCCCCAGGGGAAATCACGTGGGCCCCCAGGGGAAATCATGTGGGCCAGGTGGGGCAATCACGTGGGCCAGGTGGAGCAATCACGTGGGCCCCCAGGGGAAATCACGTGGGCCCCCAGGGGAAATCACGTGGGCCCCCAGGGGAAATCACGTGGGCCCCCAGGGCAAATCACGTGGGCCCCCAGGGGAAATCACGTGGGCCCCCAGGGGAAATCACGTGGGCCAGGTGGGGAAATCACGTGGGCCAGGTGGGGCAATCACGTGGGCCAGGTGGGGCAATCACGTGGGCCAGGTGGGGCAATCACGTGGGCCAGGTGGAGCAATCACATGGGCCCCCAGGGGAAATCACGTGGGCCCCCAGGGGAAATAACGTGGGCCCCCAAGGCAAATCACGTGGGCCCCCAGGGGAAATCACGTGGGCCCCCAGGGGAAATCACGTGGGCCCCCAGGGGAACTCACGTGGGCCCCCAGGGGAAATCACGTGGGCCCCCAGGGGAAATCACGTGGGCCCCCTGGGGAAATCACGTGGGCCCCCAGGGGAAATCACGTGGGCCCCCAGGGGAAATCACGTGGGCCAGGTGGGGCAATCACGTGGGCCAGGTGGAGCAATCACGTGGGCCCCCAGGGGAAATCACGTGGGCCCCCAGGGGAAATCACGTGGGCCCCCAGGGGAAATCACGTGGGCCCCCAGTGGGAAATCACGTGGGCCCCCAGGGGAAATCACGTGGGCCCCCAGGGGAAATCACGTGGGCCCCCAGGGGAAATCACGTGGGCCCCCAGGGGAAATCACGTGGGCCCCCAGGGGAAATCACGTGGGCCCCCAGGGGAAATCACGTGGGCCCCCAGGGGAAATCACGTGGGCCCCCAGGGGAAATCACGTGGGCCCCCACGGGAAATCACGTGGGCCCCCAGGGGAAATCACGTGGGCCCCCAGGGGAAATCACGTGGGCCAGGTGGGGCAATCACGTGGGCCAGGTGGAGCAATCACGTGGGCCCCCAGGGGAAATCACGTGGGCCCCCAGGGGAAATCACGTGGGCCCCCAGGGGAAATCACGTCGGCCCCCAGGGGAAATCACGTGGGCCCCCAGGGGAAATCACGTGGGCCCCCAGGGGAAATCACGAGGGCCCCCAGGGGAAATCACGTTTGCCAGGTGGGGCAATCACGTGGGCCAGGTGGGGCAATCACGTGGGCCAGGTGGAGCAATCACGTGGGCCCCCAGGGGAAATCACGTGGGCCCCCAGGGGAAATCACGTGGGACCCCAGGGCAAATCACGTGGGCCGCCAGGGGAAATCACGTGGGCCCCCAGGGGAAATCACGTGGGCCCCCAGGGGAAATCACGTGGGCCCCCAGGGGAAATCACGTGGGCCCCCAGGGGAAATCACGTGGGCCCCCAGGGGAAATCACGTGGGCCAGGTGCGGCAATCACATGGGCCAGGTGGGGAAATCACGTGTGCCCCCCGGGGGAAATCATGTGGGCCCCCAGGGGAAATCACAAGGGCCCCCAGGGGAAATCACGTGGGCCAGGTGGGGCAATCACGTGGGCCCCCAGGGGAAATCACGTGGGCCCCCACGGGAAATCACGTGGTCCCCCAGGGGAAATCACGTGGGCCTCCAGGGGAAATCAGGTGGGCCCCCAGGGGAAATCACGTGGGCCCCCAGGGGAAATCACGTGGGCCCCCAGTGGAAATCACGTGGGCCAGGTGGGGCAATCACGTGGGCCCCCAGGGGAAATCATGTGGGCCCCCAGGGGAAATCACGTGGGCCCCCAGGGGAAATCACGTGGGCCCCCAGGGGAAATCACGTGGGCCAGGTGGGGCAATCACGTGGCCCAGGTGGGGCAATCACGTGGGCCAGGTGGAGCAATCACGTGGGCCCCCAGGGGAAATCATGTGGGCCCCCAGGGGTAATCACGTGGGCCCCAGGGCAAATCATGTGGGCCAGGTGGGGCAATCACGTGGGCCAGGTGGAGCAATCACGTGGGCCCCCAGGGGAAATCACGTGGGCCCCCAGGGGAAATCACGTGGGCCCCCAGGGGAAATCACGTGGGCCCCCAGGGGAAATCACGTGGGCCCCCAGGGGAAATCACGTGGGCCCCCAGGGGAAATCACGTGGGCCCCCATCGGAAATCACGTGGGCCCCCAGGGGAAATTACGTGGGCCCCCAGGGGAAATCACGTGGGCCCCCAGGGGAAATCACGTGGGCCCCCAGGGGAAATCACGTGGGCCCCCAGGGGAAATCACGTGGGCCCCCAGGGGAAATCACGTGGGCCCCCAGGGGAAATCACGTGGGCCAGGTGGGGCAATCACGTGGGCCAGGTGGAGCAATCACGTGGGCCCCCAGGGGAAATCACGTGGGCCCCCAGGGGAAATCACGTGGGCCCCCAGGGGAAATCACGTGGGCCAGGTGGGGCAATCACGTGGGCCCCCAGGGGAAATCACGTGGGCCCCCAGGGGAAATCACGTGGGCCCCCAGGGGAAATCACGTGGGCCCCCAGGGGAAATCACGTGGGCCCCCAGGGGAAATCACGTGGGCCCCCAGGGGAAATCACGTGGGCCCCCAGGGGAAATCACGTGGGCCCCCAGGGGAAATCACGTGGGCCCCCAGGGCAAATCACGTGGGCCCCCAGGGGAAATCACGTGGGCCCCCAGGGCAAATCACGTGGGCCCCCAGGGCAAATCACGTGGGCCCCCAGGGCAAATCACGTGGGCCAGGTGGGGCAATCACGTGGGCCAGGTGGGGCAATCACGTGGGCCAGGTGGAGCAATCACGTGGGCCCCCAGGGGAAATCACGTGGGCCCCCAGGGGAAATCACGTGGGCCCCCAGGGGAAATCACGTGGGCCCCCAGGGGAAATCACGTGGGCCCCCAGGGCAAATCACGTGGGCCCCCAGGGGAAATCACGTGGGCCCCCAGGGGAAATCACGTGGGCCCCCAGGGGAAATCACGTGGGCCCCCAGGGGAAATCACGTCGGCCCCTAGGGGAAATCACGTGGGCCCCCAGGGGAAATCACGTGGGCCCCCAGGGGAAATCACGTGGGCCCCCAGGGGAAATCACGTGGGCGAGGTGGGGCAATCACGTGGGCCAGGTGGAGCAATCACGTGGGCCCCCAGGGGAAATCATGTGGGCCCCGAGGGGAAATCACGTGGGCCCCCAGGGGAAATCACGTGGGCCAGGTGGGGAAATCACGTGGGCCAGGTGGGGCAATCACGTGGGCCAGGTGGGGCAATCACGTGGGCCAGGTGGAGCAATCACGTGGGCCCCCAGGGGAAATCACGTGGGCCCCCAGGGGAAATCACGTGGGCCCCCAGGGGAAATCACGTCGGCCCCCAGGGGAAATCACGTGGGCCCCCAGGGGAAATCACGTGGGCCCCCAGGGGAAATCACGTGGGCCCCCAGGGGAAATCACGTGGGCCCCCAGGGGAAATCACGTTGGCCCCCAGGGGAAATCACGTGGGCCCCCAGGGGAAATCACGTGGGCCCCCAGGGCAAATCACGTGGGCCCCCAGGGGAAATCACGTGGGCCCCCAGGGGAAATCACGTGGGCCCCCAGGGGAAATCACGTGGGCCCCCAGGGGAAATCACGTGGGCCCCCAGGGGAAATCACGTGGGCCCCCAGGGGAAATCACGTGGGCCCCCAGGGGAAATCACGTGGGCCCCCAGGGGAAATCACTTGGGCCCCCAGGGGAAATCACGTGGGCTCCAAGGGGAAATCACGTGGGCCCCCAGGGCAAATCACGTGGGCCCCCAGGGGAAATCACGTGGGCCCCCAGGGGAAATCACGTGGGCCCCCAGGGCAAATCACGAGGGCCCCCAGGGCAAATCACGTGGGCCCCCAGGGGAAATCACGTGGGCCCCCAGGGGAAATCACGTGGGCCCCCAGGGGAAATCACGTGGGCCAGGTTGGGCAATCACGTGGGCCAGGTGGAGCAATCACGTGGGCCAGGTGGAGCAATCACGTGGGCCCCCAGGGGAAATCACGTGGGCCCCCAGGGGAAATCACGTGGGCCAGGTGGGGCAATCACGTGGGCCAGGTGGAGCAATCACGTGGGCCCCCAGGGGAAATCACGTGGGCCCCCAGGGGAAATCACGTGGGCCCCCAGGGGAAATCACGTGGGCCCCCAGGGGAAATCACGTGGGCCAGGTGGGGCAATCACGTGGGCCAGGTGGGGCAATCACGTGGGCCAGGTGGAGCAATCACGTGGGCCCCCAGGGGAAATCACGTGGGCCCCCAGGGGAAATCACGTGGGCCCCCAGGGGAAATCACGTGGGCCCCCAGGGGAAATCACGTGGGCCCCCAGGGCAAATCACGTGGGCCCCCAGGGCAAATCACGTGGGCCCCCAGGGGAAATCACGTGGGCCCCCAGGGCAAATCACGTGGGCCCCCAGGGCAAATCACGTGGGCCAGGTGGGGCAATCACGTGGGCCAGGTGGGGCAATCACGTGGGCCAGGTGGAGCAATCACGTGGGCCCCCAGGGGAAATCACGTGGGCCCCCAGGGGAAATCACGTGGGCCCCCAGGGGAAATCACGTGGGCCAGGTGGGGAAATCACGTGGGCCAGGTGGGGCAATCACGTGGGCCAGGTGGGGCAATCACGTGGGACAGGTGGAGCAATCACGTGGGCCCCCAGGGGAAATCACGTGGGCCGCCAGGGGAAATCACGTGGGCCCCCAGGGGAAATCACGTGGGCCCCCAGGGGATATCACGTGGGCCCCCAGGGGAAATCACGTGGGCCCCCAGGGGAAATCTCGTGGGCCCCCAGGGGAAATCACGTGGGCCCCCAGGGGAAATCACGTGGGCCCCCAGGGGAAATCACGTGGGCCCCCAGGGGAAATCACGTGGGCCCCCAGGGCAAATCACGTGGGCCCCCAGGGGAAATCACGTGGGCCCCCAGGGGAAATAACGTGGGCCCCCAGGGGAAATCACGTGGGCCCCCAGGGGAAATCACGTGGGCCCCCAGGGGAAATCACGTGGGCCCCCAGGGGAAATCACGTGGGCCCCCAGGGGAAATCACGTGGGCCAGGTGGGGCAATCACGTGGGCCAGGTGGAGCAATCACGTGGGCCCCCAGGGGAAATCACGTGGGCCCCCAGGGGAAATCACGTGGGCCCCCAGGGGAAATCACGTGGGCCCCCAGGGGAAATCACGTGGGCCCCCAGGGGAAATCACGTGGGCCAGGTGGGGAAATCACGTGGGCCAGGTGGGGCAATCACGTGGGCCAGGTGGGGCAATCACGTGGGCCAGGGGGGCAATCACGTGGGCCCCCAGGGGAAATCACGTGGGCCCCCAGGGGAAATCACGTGGGCCCCCAGGGGAAATCACGTGGGCCCCCAGGGGAAATCACGTGGGCCCCCAGGGGAAATCACGTGGGCCCCCAGGGGAAATCACGTGGGCCCCCAGGGGAAATCACGTGGGCCCCCAGGGGAAATCACGTGGGCCCCCAGGGGAAATCACGTGGGCCCAAGGGGAAATCACGTGGGCCCCCAGGGGAAATCACGTGGGCCCCCAGGGGAAATCACGTGGGCCCCCAGGGGAAATCACGTGGGCCCCCAGGGGAAATCACGTGGGCCCCCAGGGGAAATCACGTGGGCCCCCAGGGGAAATCACGTGGGCCCCCAGGGGAAATCACGTGGGCCCCCAGGGGAAATCACGTGGGCCAGGTGGGGCAATCACGTGGGCCAGGTGGAGCAATCACGTGGGCCC
This sequence comes from Rupicapra rupicapra, assembly GCA_963981305.1. Lineage (NCBI taxonomy): Eukaryota > Metazoa > Chordata > Mammalia > Artiodactyla > Bovidae > Rupicapra > Rupicapra rupicapra. The sequence continues at coordinate 18,693 of CAXCFB010000023.1, read as the reverse complement.
CCAGGGGAAATCACGTGGGCCCCCAGGGGAAATCACGTGGGCCAGGTGGGGCAATCACGTGGGCCAGGTGGGGCAATCACGTGGGCCAGGTGGAGCAATCACGTGGGCCCCCAGGGGAAATCACGTGGGCCCCCAGGGGAAATCACGTGGGCCCCCAGGGCAAATCACGTGGGCCCCCAGGGGAAATCACGTGGGCCCCCAGGGGAAATCACGTGGGCCCCAGGGGAAGTCACGTGGGCCCCCAGGGGAAATCACGTGGGCCCCCAGGGGAAATCACGTGGGCCCCCTGGGGAAATCACGTGGGCCCCCAGGGGAAATCACGTGGGCCCCCAGGGGAAATCACGTGGGCCAGGTGGGGCAATCACGTGGGCCAGGTGGAGCAATCACGTGGGCCCCCAGGGGAAATCACGTGGGCCCCCAGGGGAAATCACGTGGGCCCCCAGGGGAAATCACGTGGGCCCCCAGTGGAAATCACGTGGGCCCCCAGGGGAAATCACGTGGGCCCCCAGGGGAAATCACGTGGGCCCCCAGGGGAAATCACGTGGGCCCCCAGGGGAAGTCACGTGGGCCCCCATGGGGAAACCACGTGGGCCCCCAGGGGAAATCACGTGGTCCCCCAGGGCAAATCACGTGGTCCCCCAGGGCAAATCACGTGGGCCCCCAGGGGAAATCACGTGGGCCCCCAGGGGAAATCACGTGGGCCCCCAGGGGAAATCATGTGGGCCAGGTGGGGCAATCACGTGGACCAGGTGGAGCAATCTCGTGGGCCCCCAGGGGAAATCACGTGGGCCCCCAGGGGAAATCACGTGGGCACCCAGGGGAAATCACGTGGGCCCCCAGGGGAAATCACGTGGGCCCCCAGGGGAAATCACGTGGGCCCCCAGGGGAAATCACGAGGGCCCCCAGGGGAAATCACGTGGGCCCCCAGGGGAAATCACGTGGGCCCCCAGGGGAAATCACGTGGGCCCCCAGGGGAAATCACGTGGGCACCCAGGGGAAATCACGTGGGCCCCCAGGGGAAATCACGTGGGCCCCCAGGGGAAATCACCTGGGCCCCCAGGGGAAATCACGTGGGCCCCCAGGGGAAATCACGTGGGCCCCCAGGAGAAATCACGTGGGCCCCCAGGGGAAATCACGCGGGCCCCCAGGGTAAATCACGTGGGCCCCCAGGGGAAATCACGTGGGCCCCCAGGGGAAATCACGTGGGCCCCCAGGGGAAATCACGTGGGCCCCCAGGGGAAATCACGTGGGCCCCCAGGGGAAATCACGTGGGCCCCCAGGGGAAATCACGTGGGCCAGGTGGGGAAATCACGTGGGCCAGGTGGGGCAATCACGTGGGCCAGGTGGGGCAATCACGTGGGCCAGGTGGGGCAATCACGTGGGCCAGGTGGAGCAATCACGTGGGCCCCCAGGGGAAATCACGTGGGCCCCCAGGGGAAATAACGTGGGCCCCCAGGGCAAATCACGTGGGCCCCCAGGGGAAATCACGTGGGCCCCCAGGGGAAATCACGTGGGCCCCCAGGGGAAGTCACGTGGGCTCCCAGGGGAAATCACGTGGGCCCCCAGGGGAAATCACGTGGGCCCCCTGGGGAAATCACGTGGGCCCCCAGGGGAAATCACGTGGGCCCCCAGGGGAAATCACGTGGGCCCCCAGGGGAAGTCACGTGGGCCCCCAGGGGAAATCACGTGGGCCCCCAGTGGAAATCACGTGGGCCCCCAGGGGAAATCACGTGGGCCCCCATCGGAAATCACGTGGGCCCCCAGGGGAAATTACGTGGGCCCCCAGGGGAAATCACGTGGGCACCCAGGGGAAATCACGTGGGCCCCCAGGGGAAATCACGTGGGCATCCAGGGGAAATCACGTGGGCCCCCAGGGGAAATCACGTGGGCCCCCACGGGAAATCACGTGGGCCCCCAGGGGAAATCACGTGGGCCCCCAGGGGAAATCACGTGGGCCAGGTGGGGCAATCACGTGGGCCAGGTGGAGCAATCACGTGGGCCCCCAGGGGAAATAACGTGGGCCCCCAGGGGAAATCACGTGGGCCCCCAGGGGAAATCACGTCGGCCCCCAGGGGAAATCACGTGGGCCCCCAGGGGAAATCACGTGGGCCCCCAGGGGAAATCACGAGGGCCCCCAGGGGAAATCACGTTTGCCAGGTGGGGCAATCACGTGGGCCAGGTGGGGCAATCACGTGGGCCAGGTGGAGCAATCACGTGGGCCCCCAGGGGAAATCACGTGGGCCCCCAGGGGAAATCACGTGGGACCCCAGGGCAAATCACGTGGGCCGCCAGGGGAAATCACGTGGGACCCCAGGGGAAATCACGTGGGCCCCAAGGGGAAATAACGTGGGCCCCCAGGGGAAATCACGTGGGCCCCCAGGGGAAATCACGTGGGCCCCCAGGGGAAATCACGTGGGCCAGGTGCGGCAATCACATGGGCCAGGTGGGGAAATCACGTGGGCCCCCCGGGGGAAATCATGTGGGCCCCCAGGGGAAATCACAAGGGCCCCCAGGGGAAATCACGTGGGCCAGGTGGGGCAATCACGTGGGCCCCCAGGGGAAATCACGTGGGCCCCCACGGGAAATCACGTGGTCCCCCAGGGGAAATCACGTGGGCCTCCAGGGGAAATCAGGTGGGCCCCCAGGGGAAATCACGTGGGCCCCCAGGGGAAATCACGTGGGCCCCCAGGGGAAATCACGTGGGCCAGGTGGGGCAATCACCTGGGCCCCCAGGGGAAATCATGTGGGCCCCCAGGGGAAATCACGTGGGCCCCCAGGGGAAATCACGTGGGCCCCCAGGGGAAATCACGTGGGCCAGGTGGGGCAATCACGTGGCCCAGGTGGGGCAATCACGTGGGCCAGGTGGAGCAATCACGTGGGCCCCCAGGGGAAATCATGTGGGCCCCCAGGGGAAATCACGTGGGCCCCAGGGCAAATCACGTGGGCCCCCAGGGGAAATCACGTGGGCCCCCAGGGGAAATCACGTGGGCCCCAAGGGGAAGTCACGTGGGCCCCCAGGGGAAATCACGTGGGCCCCCAGGGGAAATCACGTGGGCCCCCAGGGGAAATCACGTGGGCCCCCAGGGGAAATCACGTGGGCCCCCAGGGGAAATCACGTGGGCCAGGTGGGGCAATCACGTGGGCCAGGTGGAGCAATCACGTGGGCCCCCAGGGGAAATCACGTGGGCCCCCAGGGGAAATCACGTGGGCCCCCAGGGGAAATCACGTGGGCCCCCAGGGGAAATCACGTGGGCCCCCAGGGGAAATCACGTGGGCCCCCAGGGGAAATCACGTGGGCCCCCAGGGGAAATCACGTGGGCCCCCAGGGGAAATCACGTGGGCCCCCAGGGGAAATCACGTGGGCCCCCAGGGGAAATCACGTGGGCCCCCAGGGGAAATCACGTGGGCATCCAGGGGAAATCACGTGGGCCCCCAGGGGAAATCACGTGGGCCCCCAGGGGAAATCACGTGGGCCAGGTGGGGCAATCACGTGGGCCAGGTGGAGCAATCACGTGGGCCCCCAGGGGAAATCACGTGGGCCCCCAGGGGAAATCACGTGGGCCCCCAGGGGAAATCACGTGGGCCAGGTGGGGCAATCACGTGGGCCCCCAGGTGAAATCACGTGGGCCCCCAGTGGAAATCACGTGGGCCCCCACGGGAAATCACGTGGTCCCCCAGGGGAAATCACGTGGGCCCCCAGGGGAAATCACGTGGGCCCCCAGGGGAAATCACGTGGGCCCCCAGGGGAAATCACGTGGGCCCCCAGGGGAAATCACGTGGGCCCCCAGGGCAAATCACGTGGGCCCCCAGGGGAAATCACGTGGGCCCCCAGGGCAAATCACGTGGGCCCCCAGGGCAAATGACGTGGGCCCCCAGGGCAAATCACGTGGGCCCCCAGGGGAAATCACGTGGGCCCCCAGGGGAAATCACGTGGGCCAGGTGGGGAAATCACGTGGGCCAGGTGGGGCAATCACGTGGGCCAGGTGGGGCAATCACGTGGGCCAGGTGGGGCAATCACGTGGGCCAGGTGGAGCAATCACATGGGCCCCCAGGGGAAATCACGTGGGCCCCCAGGGGAAATCACGTGGGCCCCCAGGGGAAATCACGTGGGCCCCCAGGGGAAATCACGTGGGCCCCCAGGGGAAATCACGTGGGCCCCCAGGGGAAGTCACGTGGGCCCCCAGGGGAAATCACGTGGGCCCCCAGGGGAAATCACGTGGGCCCCCTGGGGAAATCACGTGGGCCCCCAGGGGAAATCACGTGGGCCCCCAGGGGAAATCACGTGGGCCAGGTGGGGCAATCACGTGGGCCAGGTGGAGCAATCACGTGGGCCCCCAGGGGAAATCACGTGGGCCCCCAGGGGAAATCACGTGGGCCCCCAGGGGAAATCACGTGGGCCCCCAGTGGAAATCACGTGGGCCCCCAGGGGAAATCACGTGGGCCCCCAGGGGAAATCACGTGGGCCCCCAGGGGAAATCACGTGGGCCCCCAGGGGAAATCACGTGGGCCCCCAGGGGAAATCACGTGGGCCCCCAGGGGAAATCACGTGGGCCCAGGGGAAATCACGTGGGCCCCCAGGGGAAATCACGTGGGCCCCCACGGGAAATCACGTGGGCCCCCAGGGGAAATCACGTGGGCCCCCAGGGGAAATCACGTGGGCCAGGTGGGGCAATCACGTGGGCCAGGTGGAGCAATCACGTGGGCCCCCAGGGGAAATCACGTGGGCCCCCAGGGGAAATCACGTGGGCCCCCAGGGGAAATCACGTGGGCCCCCAGGGGAAATCACGTGGGCCCCCAGGGGAAATCACGTGGGCCCCCAGGGGAAATCACGTTTGCCAGGTGGGGCAATCACGTGGGCCAGGTGGGGCAATCACGTGGGCCAGGTGGAGCAATCACGTGGGCCCCCAGGGGAAATCACGTGGGCCCCCAGGGGAAATCACGTGGGCCCCCAGGGGAAATCACGTTTGCCAGGTGGGGCAATCACGTGGGCCAGGTGGGGCAATCACGTGGGCCAGGTGGAGCAATCACGTGGGCCCCCAGGGGAAATCACGTGGGCCCCCAGGGGAAATCACGTGGGACCCCAGGGCAAATCACGTGGGCCGCCAGGGGAAATCACGTGGGCCCCCAGGGGAAATCACGTGGGCCCCAAGGGGAAATAACGTGGGCCCCCAGGGGAAATCACGTGGGCCCCCAGGGGAAATCACGTGGGCCCCCAGGGGAAATCACGTGGGCCAGGTGCGGCAATCACATGGGCCAGGTGGGGAAATCACGTGTGCCCCCCGGGGGAAATCATGTGGGCCCCCAGGGGAAATCACAAGGGCCCCCAGGGGAAATCACGTGGGCCAGGTGGGGCAATCACGTGGGCCCCCAGGGGAAATCACGTGGGCCCCCACGGGAAATCACGTGGTCCCCCAGGGGAAATAACGTGGGCCTCCAGGGGAAATCAGGTGGGCCCCCAGGGGAAATCACGTGGGCCCCCAGGGGAAATCACGTGGGCCCCCAGGGGAAATCACGTGGGCCAGGTGGGGCAATCACGTGGGCCCCCAGGGGAAATCATGTGGGCCCCCAGGGGAAATCACGTGGGCCCCCAGGGGAAATCACGTGGGCCCCCAGGGGAAATCACGTGGGCCAGGTGGGGCAATCACGTGGCCCAGGTGGGGCAATCACGTGGGCCAGGTGGAGCAATCACGTGGGCCCCCAGGGGAAATCATGTGGGCCCCCAGGGGTAATCACGTGGGCCCCAGGGCAAATCACGTGGGCCCCCAGGGGAAATCACGTGGGCCCCCAGGGGAAATCACGTGGGCCCCAAGGGGAAGTCACGTGGGCCCCCAGGGGAAATCACGTGGGCCCCCAGGGGAAATCACGTGGGCCCCCAGGGGAAATCACGTGGGCCCCCAGGGGAAATCACGTGGGCCCCCAGGGGAAATCATGTGGGCCAGGTGGGGCAATCACGTGGGCCAGGTGGAGCAATCACGTGGGCCCCCAGGGGAAATCACGTGGGCCCCCAGGGGAAATCACGTGGGCCCCCAGGGGAAATCACGTGGGCCCCCAGGGGAAATCACGTGGGCCCCCAGGGGAAATCACGTGGGCCCCCAGGGGAAATCACGTGGGCCCCCAGGGGAAATCACGTGGGCCCCCAGGGGAAATCACGTGGGCCCCCAGGGGAAATCACGTGGGCCCCCAGGGGAAATCACGTGGGCCCCCAGGGGAAATCACGTGGGCCAACAGGGGAAATCACGTGGGCCCCCAGGGGAAATCACGTGGGCCCCCAGGGGAAATCACGTGGGCCAGGTGGGGCAATCACGTGGGCCAGGTGGAGCAATCACGTGGGCCCCCAGGGGAAATCACGTGGGCCCCCAGGGGAAATCACGTGGGCCCCCAGGGGAAATCACGTGGGCCAGGTGGGGCAATCACGTGGGCCCCCAGGTGGAAATCACGGGGGCCCCCAGGGGAAATCACCTGGGCCCCCACGGGAAATCACGTGGTCCCCCAGGGGAAATCACGTGGGCCCCCAGGGGAAATCACGTGGGCCCCCAGGGGAAATCACGTGGGCCCCCAGGGGAAATCACGTGGGCCCCCAGGGGAAATCACGTGGGCCCCCAGGGCAAATCACGTGGGCCCCCAGGGGAAATCACGTGGGCCCCCAGGGCAAATCACGTGGGCCCCCAGGGCAAATCACGTGGGCCCCCAGGGCAAATCACGTGGGCCAGGTGGGGCAATCACGTGGGCCAGGTGGGGCAATCACGTGGGCCAGGTGGAGCAATCACGTGGGCCCCCAGGGGAAATCACGTGGGCCCCCAGGGGAAATCACGTGGGCCCCCAGGGGAAATCACGTGGGCCCCCAGGGGAAATCACGTGGGCCCCCAGGGCAAATCACGTGGGCCCCCAGGGGAAATCACTTGGGCCCCCAGGGGAAATCACGTGGGCTCCAAGGGGAAATCACGTGGGCCCCCAGGGCAAATCACGTGGGCCCCCAGGGGAAATCACGTGGGCCCCCAGGGGAAATCACGTGGGCCCCCAGGGCAAATCACGAGGGCCCCCAGGGCAAATCACGTGGGCCCCCAGGGGAAATCACGTGGGCCCCCAGGGGAAATCACGTGGGCCCCCAGGGGAAATCACGTGGGCCAGGTTGGGCAATCACGTGGGCCAGGTGGAGCAATCACGTGGGCCAGGTGGAGCAATCACGTGGGCCCCCAGGGGAAATCACGTGGGCCCCCAGGGGAAATCACGTGGGCCAGGTGGGGCAATCACGTGGGCCAGGTGGGGCAATCACGTGGGCCCCCAGGGGAAATCACGTGGGCCCCAGGGGAAATCACGTGGGCCCCCAGGGGAAATCACGTGGGCCAGGTGGGGAAATCACGTGGGCCAGGTGGGGCAATCACGTGGGCCAGGGGGGCAATCACGTGGGCCAGGTGGAAATCACGTGGGCCCCCAGGGGAAATCACGTGGGCCCCCAGGGGAAATCACGTGGGCCCCCAGGGGAAATCACGTGGGCCCCCAGGGGAAATCACGTGGGCCCCCAGGGCAAATCACGTGGGCCCCCAGGGCAAATCACGTGGGCCCCCAGGGGAAATCACGTGGGCCCCCAGGGCAAATCACGTGGGCCCCCAGGGCAAATCACGTGGGCCAGGTGGGGCAATCACGTGGGCCAGGTGGGGCAATCACGTGGGCCAGGTGGAGCAATCACGTGGGCCCCCAGGGGAAATCACGTGGGCACCCAGGGGAAATCACGTGGGCCCCCAGGGGAAATCACGTGGGCCAGGTGGGGAAATCACGTGGGCCAGGTGGGGCAATCACGTGGGCCAGGTGGGGCAATCACGTGGGACAGGTGGAGCAATCACGTGGGCCCCCAGGGGAAATCACGTGGGCCGCCAGGGGAAATCACGTGGGCCCCCAGGGGAAATCACGTGGGCCCCCAGGGGATATCACGTGGGCCCCCAGGGGAAATCACGTGGGCCCCCAGGGGAAATCTCGTGGGCCCCCAGGGGAAATCACGTGGGCCCCCAGGGGAAATCACGTGGGCCCCCAGGGGAAATCACGTGGGCCCCCAGGGGAAATCACGTGGGCCCCCAGGGCAAATCACGTGGGCCCCCAGGGGAAATCACGTGGGCCCCCAGGGGAAATAACGTGGGCCCCCAGGGGAAATCACGTGGGCCCCCAGGGGAAATCACGTGGGCCCCCAGGGGAAATCACGTGGGCCCCCAGGGGAAATCACGTGGGCCCCCAGGGGAAATCACGTGGGCCAGGTGGGGCAATCACGTGGGCCAGGTGGAGCAATCACGTGGGCCCCCAGGGGAAATCACGTGGGCCCCCAGGGGAAATCACGTGGGCCCCCAGGGGAAATCACGTGGGCCCCCAGGGGAAATCACGTGGGCCCCCAGGGGAAATCACGTGGGCCCCCAGGGGAAATCACGTGGGCCAGGTGGGGCAATCACGTGGGCCAGGTGGGGCAATCACGTGGGCCAGGGGGTGCAATCACGTGGGGCCCCAGGGGAAATCACGTGGGCCCCCAGGGGAAATCACGTGGGCCCCCAGGGGAAATCACGTGGGCCCCCAGGGGAAATCACGTGGGCCCCCAGGGGAAATCACGTGGGCCCCCAGGGGAAATCACGTGGGCTCCAAGGGGAAATCACGTGGGTCCCCAGGGCAAATCACGTGGGCCCCCAGGGGAAATCACGTGGGCTCCAAGGGAAAATCACGTGGGCCCCCAGGGCAAATCACGTGGGCCCCCAGGCGAAATCACGTGGGCCCCCAGGGGAAATCACGTGGGCCCCCAGGGGAAATCACGTGGGCCCCCAGGGGAAATCACGTGGGCCCCCAGTGGAAATCACGTGGGCCCCCAGGGGAAATCACTTGGGCCCCCAGGGGAAATCACGTGGGCCAGGTGGGGCAATCACGTGGGCCAGGTGGAGCAATCACGTGGGCCCCCAGGGGAAATCACGTGGGCCCCCAGGGGAAATCACGTGGGCCAGGTGGGGCAATCACGTGGGCCAGGTGGGGCAATCACGTGGGCCAGGTGGAGCAATCACGTGGGCCCCCAGGGGAAATCACGTGGGCCCCCAGGGGAAATCACGTGGGCACCCAGGGCAAATCACGTGGGCCCCCAGGGGAAATCACGTGGGCCCCCAGGGGAAATCACGTGGGCCCCAGGGGAAGTCACGTGGGCCCCCAGGGGAAATCACGTGGGCCCCCAGGGGAAATCACGTGGGCCCCCTGGGGAAATCACGTGGGCCCCCAGGGGAAATCACGTGGGCCCCCAGGGGAAATCACGTGGGCCAGGTGGGGCAATCACGTGGGCCAGGTGGAGCAATCACGTGGGCCCCCAGGGGAAATCACGTGGGCCCCCAGGGGAAATCACGTGGGCCCCCAGGGGAAATCACGTGGGCCCCCAGTGGAAATCACGTGGGCCCCCAGGGGAAATCACGTGGGCCCCCAGGGGAAATCACGTGGGCCCCCAGGGGAAATCACGAGGGCCCCCAGGGGAAATCACGTGGGCCCCCAGGGGAAATCACGTGGGCCCCCAGGGGAAATCACGTGGGCCCCCAGGGGAAATCACGTGGGCACCCAGGGGAAATCACGTGGGCCCCCAGGGGAAATCACGTGGGCCCCCAGGGGAAATCACCTGGGCCCCCAGGGGAAATCACGTGGGCCCCCAGGGGAAATCACGCGGGCCCCCAGGAGAAATCACGTGGGCCCCCAGGGGAAATCACGCGGGCCCCCAGGGTAAATCACGTGGGCCCCCAGGGGAAATCACGTGGGCCCCCAGGGGAAATCACGTGGGCCCCCAGGGGAAATCACGTGGGCCCCCAGGGGAAATCACGTGGGCCCCCAGGGGAAATCACGTGGGCCAGGTGTGGCAATCACGTGGGCCCCCAGGTGAAATCACGTGGGCCCCCAGGGGAAATCACGTGGGTCCCCACGGGAAATCACGTGGTCCCCCAGGGGAAATCACGTGGGCCTCCAGGGGAAATCACGTGGGCCAGGTGGGGCAATCTCGTGGGGCCCCAGGGGAAATCACGTGGGCCCCCAGGGGAAATCACGTGGGCCCCCAGGGGAAATCAGGTGGGCCCCCAGGGGAAATCACGTGGGCCCCCAGGGGAAATCACGTGGGCCCCCAGGGGAAATCACGTGGGCCCCCAGGGGAAATCACGTGGGCCCCCAGGGAAATCACGTGGGCCCCCAGGGGAAATCACGTGGGCCCCCAGGGGAAGTCACGTGGGCCCCCATGGGGAAACCACGTGGGCCCCCAGGGGAAATCACGTGGTCCCCCAGGGCAAATCACGTGGTCCCCCAGGGCAAATCACGTGGGCCCCCAGGGGAAATCACGTGGGCCCCCAGGGGAAATCACGTGGGCCCCCAGGGGAAATCACGTGGGCCAGGTGGGGCAATCACGTGGACCAGGTGGAGCAATCTCGTGGGCCCCCAGGGGAAATCACGTGGGCCCCCAGGGGAAATCACGTGGGCACCCAGGGGAAATCACGTGGGCCCCCAGGGGAAATCACGTGGGCCCCCAGGGGAAATCACGTGGGCCCCCAGGGGAAATCACGAGGGCCCCCAGGGGAAATCACGTGGGCCCCCAGGGGAAATCACGTGGGCCCCCAGGGGAAATCACGTGGGCACCCAGGGGAAATCACGTGGGCCCCCAGGGGAAATCACGTGGGCCCCCAGGGGAAATCACGTGGGCCCCCAGGGGAAATCACGTGGGCACCCAGGGGAAATCACGTGGGCCCCCAGGGGAAATCACGTGGGCCCCCAGGAGAAATCACGTGGGCCCCCAGGGGAAATCACGTGGGCCCCCAGGGGAAATCACGTGGGCCCCCAGGGGAAATCACGTGGGCCCCCAGGGGAAATCACGTGGGCCCCCAGGGGAAATCACGTGGGCCCCCAGGGGAAATCACGTGGGCCCCCAGGGGAAATCACGTGGGCCCCCAGGGGAAATCACGTGGGCACCCAGGGGAAATCACGTGGGCCCCCAGGGGAAATCACGTGGGCCCCTAGGGGAAATCACGTGGGCCCCCAGGGGAAATCACGTGGGCACCCAGGGGAAATCACGTGGGCCCCCAGGGGAAATCACGTGGGCCCCCAGGAGAAATCACGTGGGCCCCCAGGGGAAATCACGTGGGCCCCCAGGGGAAATCACGTGGGCCCCCAGGGGAAATCACGTGGGCCCCCAGGGGAAATCACGTGGGCCCCCAGGGGAAATCACGTGGGCCCCCAGGGGAAATCACGTGGGCCCCCAGGGGAAATCACGTGGGCCAGGTGTGGCAATCACGTGGGCCCCCAGGTGAAATCACGTGGGCCCCAGGGGAAATCACGTGGGTCCCCACGGGAAATCACGTGGTCCCCCAGGGGAAATCACGTGGGCCTCCAGGGGAAATCACGTGGGCCAGGTGGGGCAATCTTGTGGGGCCCCAGGGGAAATCACGTGGGCCCCCAGGGGAAATCACGTGGGCCCCCAGGGGAAATCAGGTGGGCCCCCAGGGGAAATCACGTGGGCCCCCAGGGGAAATCACGTGGGCCCCCAGGGGAAATCACGTGGTCCAGGTGGGGCAATCACGTGGGCCAGGTGGGGCAATCACGTGGGCCAGGTGGGGCAATCAGGTGGGCAAGGTGGAGCAATCACGTGGGCACCCAGGGGAAATCACGTGGGCCCCCAGGGGAAATCACGTGGGCCCCCAGGGGAAATCACGTGGGACGCAAGGGGAAATTACGTGGGCCAGGTGGGGCAATCACGTGTGCCAGGTGGGGCAATCACGTGGGTCAGGTGGAGCAATCATGTGGGCCCCCAGGGAAAATCTCGTGGGCCAGGTGGGCCAATCACGTGGGCCAGGAGGGGCAATCACGTGGGCCCCCAGGGGAAATCACGTGGGCCCCCAGGGGAAATCACGTGGGCCCCCAGGGGAAGTCACGTGGGCCCCCAGGGGAAATCACGTGGGCTCCCAGGGGAAATCACGTGGGCCCCCAGGGGAAATAACGTGGGCCCCCAGGGGAAGTCACGTGGGCCCCCAGGGGAAATCACGTGGGCCCCCAGGGGAAATCACGTGGGCCCCCTGGGGAAATCACATGGGCCCCCAGGGGAAATCACGTGGGCCCCCAGGGGAAATCACGTGGGCCAGGTGGGGCAATCACGTGGGCCAGGTGGAGCAATCACGTGGGCCCCCAGGGGAAATCACGTGGGCCCCCAGGGGAAATCACGTGGGCCCCCAGGGGAAATCACGTGGGCCCCCAGGGGAAATCACGTGGGCCCAAAGGGGAAATCACGTGGGCCCCCAGGGGAAATCACGTGGGCCCCCATCGGAAATCACGTGGGCCCCAGGGGAAATTACGTGGGCCCCCAGGGGAAATCACGTGGGCCCCCAGGGGAAATCACGTGGGCCCCCAGGGGAAATCACGTGGGCATCCAGGGGAAATCACGTGGGCCCCCAGGGGAAATCACGTGGGCCCCCAGGGGAAATCACGTGGGCCCCCAGGGGAAATCACGTGGGCCCCCAGGGGAAATCACGTGGGCCAGGTGGGGCAATCACGTGGGCCAGGTGGAGCAATCACGTGGGCCCCCAGGGGAAATCACGTGGGCCCCCAGGGGAAATCACGTGGGCCCCCAGGGGAAATCACGTCGGCCCCCAGGGGAAATCACGTGGGCCCCCAGGGGAAATCACGTGGGCCCCCAGGGGAAATCACGTGGGACCCCAGGGGAAATCACGAGGGCCCCCAGGGGAAATCACGTTTGCCAGGTGGGGCAATCACGTGGGCCAGGTGGGGCAATCACGTGGGCCAGGTGGAGCAATCACGTGGGCCCCCAGGGGAAATCACGTGGGCCCCCAGGGGAAATCACGTGGGACCCCTGGGGAAATCACGTGGGCCCCCAGGGGAAATCACGTGGGCCCCCAGGGGAAATCACGTGGGCCCCAAGGGGAAATCACGTGGGCCCCCAGGGGAAATCACGTGGGCCCCCAGGGGAAATCACGTGGGCCAGGTGCGGCAATCACATGGGCCAGGTGGGGAAATCACGTGGGCCCCCAGGGGAAATCATGTGGGCCCCCAGGGGAAATCACAAGGGCCCCCAGGGGAAATCACGTGGGCCAGGTGGGGCAATCACGTGGGCCCCCAGGGGAAATCACGTGGGCCAGGTGGGGCAATCACGTGGGCCCCCAGGGGAAATCACGTGGGCCCCCAGGGGAAATCACGTGGGCCCCCAGGGGAAATCACGTGGGCCCCCAGGGGAAATCACGTGGGCCAGGTGGGGCAATCACGTGGCCCAGGTGGGGCAATCACGTGGGCCAGGTGGAGCAATCACGTGGGCCCCCAGGGGAAATCATGTGGGCCCCCAGGGGAAATCACGTGGGCCCCAGGGCAAATCACGTGGGCCCCCAGGGGAAATCACGTGGGCCCCCAGGGGAAATCACGTGGGCCCCCAAGGGAAGTCACGTGGGCCCCCAGGGGAAATCACGTGGGCCCCCAGGGGAAATCACGTGGGCCCCCAGGGGAAATCACGTGGGCCCCCAGGGGAAATCACGTGGGCCCCCAGGGGAAATCACGTGGGCCAGGTGGGGCAATCACGTGGGCCAGGTGGAGCAATCACGTGGGCCCCCAGGGGAAATCACGTGGGCCCCCAGGGGAAATCACGTGGGCCCCCAGGGGAAATCACGTGGGCCCCCAGGGGAAATCACGTGGGCCAGGTGGGGCAATCACGTGGGCCCCCAGGGGAAATCACGTGGGCCCCCAGGGGAAATCACGTGGGCCCCCAGGGGAAATCACGTGGGCCCCCAGGTGAAATCACGTGGGCCCCCATGGGAAATCACGTGGGCCCCCAGGGGAAATCACGTGGGCCCCCAGGGGAAATCACGTGGGCCCCCAGGGGAAATCACGTGGGCCCCCAGGGGAAATCACGTGGGCCCCCAGGGGAAATCACGTGGGCCCCCAGGGGAAATCACGTGGGCCCCCAGGGGAAATCACGTGGGCCCCCAGGAGAAATCACGTGGGCCCCCAGGGGAAATCACGTGGGCCCCCAGGGGAAATCACGTGGGCCCCCAGGGAAAATCACGTGGGCCCCCAGGGGAAATCACGTGGGCCCCCAGGGGAAATCACGTGGGCCCCCAGGGGAAACCACGTGGGCCAGGTGGGGCAATCACGTGGGCCAGGTGGAGCAATCACGTGGGCCCCCAGGGGAAATCACGTGGGCCCCCAGGGGAAATCACGTGGGCCCCCAGGGGAAATCACGTGGGCCCCTAGGGGAAATCACGTGGGCCCCCAGGGGAAATCACGTGGGCCCCCAGGGGAAATCACGTGGGCCAGGTGGGGCAATCACGTGGGCCAGGTGGGGCAATCACGTGGGCCAGGTGGAGCAATCACGTGGGCCCCCAGGGGAAATCACGTGGGCCGCCAGGGGAAATCACGTGGGCCCCCAGGGGAAATCACGTGGGCCCCGAGGGGAAATCACGTGGGCCCCCAGGGGAAATCACGTGGGCCCCCAGGGGAAATCACGTGGGCACCCAGGGGAAATCACGTGGGCCCCCAGGGGAAATCACGTGGGCCCCCAGGGGAAATCACGTGGGCCCCCAGGGGAAATCACGTGGGCCCCCAGGGGAAATCACGTGGGCCCCCAGGAGAAATCACGTGGGCCCCCAGGGGAAATCACGTGGGCCCCCAGGGGAAATCACGTGGGCCCCCAGGGGAAATCACGTTGGCCCCCAGGGGAAATCACGTGGGCCAGGTGGGGCAATCACGTTTGCCAGGTGGGGCAATCAGGTGGGCAAGGTGGAGCAATCACCTGGGCACCCAGGGGAAATCTCGTGGGCCCCCAGGGGAAATCACGTGGGCCCCCAGGGGAAATCACGTGGGACGCAAGGGGAAATTACGTGGGCCAGGTGGGGCAATCACGTGTGCCAGGTGGGGCAATCACGTGGGTCAGGTGGAGCAATCACGTGGGCCCCCAGGGAAAATCACGTGGGCCAGGTGGGGCAATCACGTGGGCCAGGAGGGGCAATCACGTGGGCCCCCAGGGGAAATCACGTGGGCCCCCAGGGGAAATCACGTGGGCCACCAGGGGAAATCACGTGGGCCCCCAGGGGAAATCACGTGGGCCAGGTGGGGCAATCACGTGGGCCCCCAGGTGAAATCACGTGGGCCCCCAGGGGAAATCACGTGGGTCCCCACGGGAAATCGCGTGGTCCCCCAGGGGAAATCACGTGGGCCCCCAGGGGAAATCACGTGGGCCCCCAGGGGAAATCACGTGGGCCCCAAGGGGAAATCACGTGGCCCAGGTGGGGCAATCACGTGGGCCAGGTGGGGCAATCACGTGGGCCCCCATGGGAAATTACGAGGGCCCCCAGGGCAAATGACGTGGGCCCCCAACGGAAATCAGGTGGGCCCCCAGGGCAAATCACGTGGGCCCCCATGGGAAATCACGTGGGCCCCCAGGGGAAATCACGTGGGCCCCCACGGGAAATCACGTGGGCCCCCAGGGGAAATCACGTGGGCCTCCAGGGGAAATCACGAGGGCCAGGTGGGGCAATCACGTGGGGCCCCAGGGGAAATCACGTGGGCCCCCAGGGGAAATCACGTGGGCCCCCAGGGGAAATCACGTGGGCCCCCAGGGGAAATCACGTGGGCCAGGTGGGGCAATCACGTGGGCCAGGTGGAGCAATCACGTGGGCCCCCAGGGGAAATTACGTGGGCCCCCAGGGGAAATCACGTGGGCCCCCAGGGGAAATCACGTGGGCCAGGTGGGGCAATCACGTGGGCCATGTGGAGCAATCACGTGGGCCCCCAGGGGAAATCACGTTGGCCCTAAGGGGAAATCACGTGGGCCCCCAGGGGAAATCACTTGGGCCCCCAGGGGAAATCACGTGGGCCCCCAGGGGAAATCACGTGGGCCCCCAGGGGAAATCACGTGGGCCCCCAGGGGAAATCACGTGGGCCCCCAGGGGAAATCACGTGGGCCAGGTGGGGCAATCACGTGGGCCAGGTGGAGCAATCACGTGGGCCCCCAGGTGAAATCACGTGGGCCCCCAGGTGAAATCACGTGGGCCCCCAGGGGAAATCACGTGGGCCCCCAGGGGAAATCACGTTGGCCAGGTGGGGCAATCACGTGGGCCCCCAGGTGAAATCACGTGGGCCCCCAGGGGAAATCACGTGGGCCCCCACGGGAAATCACGTGGTCCCCCAGGGGAAATCACGTGGGCCTCCAGGGGACATCACGTGGGCCAGGTGGGGCAATCACGTGGGGCCCCAGGGGAAATCACGTGGGCCCCCAGGGGAAATCACGTGGGCCCCCAGGGGAAATCACGTGGGCCCCCAGGGGAAATCACGTGGGCCCCCAGGGGAAATCACGTGGGCCCCCAGGGGAAATCACGTGGGCAAGGTGGGGCAATCACGTGGGCCAGGTGGAGCAATCACGTGGGCCCCCAGGGGAAATCACGTGGGCCAGGTGGGGCAATAACGTGGGCCAGGTGGGGCAATCACGTGGGCCAGGTGGAGCAATCACGTGGGCCCCCAGGGGAAATCACGTGGGCCCCCAGGGGAAATCACGTGGGCCCCCAGGGGAAATCACGTGGGCCCCCAGGGGAAATCACGTGGGCCCCCAGGGCAAATCACGTGGGCCCCCAGGGGAAATCACGTGGGCCAGGTGGGGCAATCACGTGGGCCAGGTGGAGCAATCACGTGGGCCCCCAGGGGAAATCACGTGGGCCCCCAGGTGAAATCACTTGGGCCCCCAGGGGAAATCACGTGGGCCCCCTGGGGAAATCACGTGGGCCCCCAGGGGAAATCACGTGGGCCCCCAGGGGAAATCACGTGGGCCCCCAGGGGAAATCACGTGGGCCCCCAGGGGAAATCACGTGGGCCCCCAGGGGAAATCACGTTGGCCAGGTGGGGCAATCACGTGGGCCCCCAGGTGGAGCAATCACGTGGGCCCCCAGGGGAAATCACGTGGGCCCCCACGGGAAATCACGTGGTCCCCCAGGGGAAATCACGTGGGCCTCCAGGGGAAATCACGTGGGCCAGGTGGGGCAATCACGTGGGGCCCCAGGGGAAATCACGTGGGCCCCCAGGGGAAATCACGTGGGCCCCCAGGGGAAATCACGTGGGTCCCCAGGGGAAATCACGTGGGCCCCCAGGGGAAATCACGTGGGCCCCCAGGGGAAATCACGTGGGACAGTTGGGGCAATCACGTGGGCCAGGTGGAGCAATCACGTGGGCCCCCAGGGGAAATCACGTTGGCCCCCAGGGGAAATCACGTGGGCCCCCAGGGGAAATCACGTGGGCCAGGTGGGGCAATCACGTGGGCCCCCAGGGGAAATCACGTGGGCCAGGTGGGGCAATCACGTGGGCCCCCAGGGGAAATCACGTTGGCCCCCAGGGGAAATCACGTGGGCCTCCAGGGGAAATCACGTGGGCCAGGTGGGGCAATCACGTGGGGCCCCAGGGGAAATCACGTGGGCCCCCAGTGGAAATCACGTGGGCCAGGTGGGGCAATCACGTGGGCCCCCAGGGGAAATCACGTTGGCCCCCAGGGGAAATCACGTGGGCCCCCAGGGGAAATCACGTGGGCCAGGTGGGGCAATCACGTGGGCCCCCTGGAGCAATCACGTGGGCCCCCAGGGGAAATCACGTGGGCCCCCAGTTGAAATCACGTGGGCCCCCAGGGGAAATCACGTGGGCCCCCAGGGGAAATCACGTGTGCCCGGTGGGGCAATCACGTGGGCCAGGTGGGGAAATCACGTGGGCCCCCAGGGGAAATCACGTGGGCCCCCAGGGGAAATCACGTGGGCCCCCAGGGGAAATCACGTGGGCCGCCTGGGGAAATCACGTGGGCCCCCAGGGGAAATCACGTGGGCCCCCAGGGGAAATCACGTGTGCCCCCAGGGGAAATCACGTGGGCCCCCAGGGGAAATCACGTGGGCCAGGTGGGCAATCACGTGGGCCAGGTGGGGCAATCACGTGGGCCCCCAGGGGAGAATCACGTGGGCCCCCAGGGGAAATCACGTGGGCCCCCAGGGGAAATCACGTGGGCCCCCAGGGGAAATCACGTGGGCCCCCAGGGGAAATCACGTGGCCCCCAGGGGAAATCACGTGGGCCAGGTGGGGCAATCACATGGGCCAGGTGGGGAAATCACGTGGGCCCCCAGGGGAAATCATGTGGGCCCCCAGGGGAAATCACGTGGGCCCCCAGGGGAAATCACGTGGGCCCCAGGGGAAATCACGTGGGCCCCCAGGGGAAATCACGTGGGCCCCCAGGGGAAATCACGTGGGCCCCCAGGGGAAATCACGTGGGCCACGTGGGGCAATCACGTGGGCCAGGTGGGGCAATCACGTGGGCCCCCAGGGGAAATCACGTGGGCCCCCAGGGGAAATCACGTGGGCCCCCAGGGGAAATCACGTGGGCCCCCTGGGGAAATCACGTGGGCCCCCACGGGAAATCACGTGGTCCCATAGGGGAAATGACGTGGGCCTCAAGGGGAAATCACGTGGGCCAGGTGGGGCAATCACGTGGGGCCCCAGGGGAAATCACGTGGGCCCCCAGGGGAAATCACGTTGGCCCCCAGGGGAAATCACGTGGGCCCCCAGGGGAAATCACGTGGGCCCCCAGGGGAAATCACGTGTGCCTCCAGGGGAAATCACGTGGGCCCCCAGGGGAAATCAGGTGGGCCCCCAGGGGAAATCACGTGGGCCCCCAGGGGAAATCACGTGGGCCCC